>PVJH01001310.1:0-218215 GCA_004026705.1 Nesogale talazaci | reverse complement strand
GGGGGGAGGAAGGGTAATATAGGGGGCAGATAATGGGGGCCTGGAGGGAGGGAGAATGTTTTGAGAGTGATGATGGCAATGGGTGTGTAAAAGTGGCCTGAATACAACTGATGTTGTTGGGGATTGTGATGGGAGTTGTAGGGCCCCCCCAATAAAATGATCAATTTTTTTAAAAAGGGGGGGGGAGGGAAAGGGGAGGTTTTTTTAAAAGGGGCTTATATCAAGGGCTCAGGTGGAAAATATTGGGAAATGTATGTGGAAATATGTGTGCAAATGTGCTTGATACAAATGATGTACTGAATGTTGTAGTAGCTGTAAGAGCCCCCAATAAAATTAAAAAAAAAAAAAAACAAGAGACACCTAAGTGGGGGCAGCTAAACGAGTTTCAGTGAGTTATAGCAGAGTTTGATTCCTTCTGACGTATGGAAGATGCAAAGCTGCCTGCAACCCAGCAAGGCCCTTTATTCTGCCACAAAGACATGATTCATGGTTTCCAGCACACTCTGTCTCCTCAAATGGTCCTGCCTAGAGATTTGCTTCTCTCACGGCATTTCCTTTGCCACCACGTTAGCATGTTAGTCACCTAGTAAATTCAGACTTCATTTCCTCGTGGGGAGTTTTAGAGAAGGATTCATATCCCGTGGTTAGGTCGATCTGTTTGTAAAGAGAGAGACGAAAGCATTTCAAATTCCTAGGCTATGTGCAATCTTTAATTTTGGTGACATCTACACCATATGGTTCACCTTTTAGAAAACATCAACCGAGAGGTGGATAGAACATTGGAAGAAAGCTCGAATTCATGAGTAAAAAAGCTCTCTGGATAGGGTATGACTGTCCTACTCAAGGACCCTGATTTAAGGCAAAGAGAAAGAAGTGAAAGGAAAGAAGTGTCTGCCAGAGAGTGAGCACAACGTTCTCTTGAGAAAAGATGGCTCATTTTTTTCAATTAGGGGTCAATTTTTAGTAGATGTTGTAATTCTTTTCCATTAGTCTATTTTTTCTTTATATTAGTTCAAAAGTTTGCTCCCAGTTGCCATCCTAGCACTAGTAGCATTGAAAATCATTTAACTTAACAAAATCCATATGAGATAGTTTTATTATGTTTCCAAACAATAAAATGTCATTCGAATATGGACATGCTGTCAGGAAGGAACAGAACCTGGAGAAAGATATCATCCTCAGTAGAGTGGAAATAAAAAAGAAAGCCCTAAAAATGCGTTGAGACAGTTGCTTCAACAAGGGCTTGACACTGCACCAGACCTGACCAGAAAACATTCTGTCAGAAGACAGACAGGGAATTATTCATAGACTATTTCTTTTTTTTTTTCTTTTTCTGCCCCCCTATCTATATAAGAGAGGTAGGAAAAAATCTCAAGGAGAAAACAATGACACTGATGTTTCTATGGGGACAGGGGAGAGAAGTAGGTGGGGGAACAGGACTCTCTAAGGGCAAGGAAACAATAAGAAATCTAAAATCGATGCCCAGAAGGGCAAAGAATGCCTGGTGATGCTTTATCAAACGCAAGGTAGCTGAGAGTAAGTAAAGAGAGCCAATGAAGGTTGACCATGATAGTGGGATGGGAGGAAATGAAGAGGAAATAAAGGAAAGAACTAGGAGACAAGAGATATTTATAGAGGTATAGGCATAGACATATACATAGGTTAATATATAATGATAGGGATATAGGTCTACGTACATATATTAATAGGTTAAGTATTAAGGTAGCAGATGGCCCACTCAATGCAATTCAATGCAAGAACACTTTGTTCTAACCTGGTATTCTGTGATGTTCACATTTCCCAGCATGATCGTTGAAAACAAAATGGGTGGATAGCTAATGTGGTGAAGAAAGCTGATGGTGCCCGGCTATTACAAGATATGATATTTGGGATCTTAAAAGCTTGCAATTGGTCTGAGCCCTGGTGGCATAGTGGTTGTGTGCAGGACTGCGGCCCACATGGTTGACGGTTCAAATTCAGCAGCAGCTCTCTAGGACCAGGGCCGGGCCTCCTACTCCCACCAGGGGACAGTGATGCTCACAAAACAACAACAACAAAGGATTGTAGTTACACAAGCAGCCATCCAGCAGGGAAGCAACAAAGTCCTCATGGAAGGAGCACATCAACCTGTTTGATCACTAGGTGTGGATGGAATCAGGTGGATCAGGTATCAGGCACCAGACGATCCAAAACAAGCAACCATTTTGTATGCCCTGAGTTACTGTTTGGCCTTTGAAATGTACCCTAATTTATAGTTGTTTCCTTGACTCAGATTGACAATATAATTTCACTGTTTTTCCTGTTTGATGTTTTCTTCATTGCAGAGTCATCTCTTTCCCCCTTGGTAAGTAAACTATTTTTCTGTCTTTGGCTGCAATTTTACTTATCTATACAACTTAATTTTTGATCTTATGCTAATGTTTTTATAATATTTGAGCTTCACAAGACTTCTTAATGATTTGTGTAATCTTTAAGAGTAGATAATCTTCAGCTGAGCCCTGGTGGGTGGCTTAGTGGTAGTTTGCGGGACTGCAGCTCATAGGGTTGACAGTTCAAATTCAGCAGCAGCTCTCCAGAAGCAAGGCTGGGCTTGCTACTCCCACCTGGGCAGTGATGCCACACACAAAAAAAGAGTAGATAATCTTCAACAATTATACTCCAAATATGTCCTTTGTGGCCTTATCCTTTACCTTACTTTCATTATCCCTATGTCGAAATTTATGCTCAACTTAATTATTTATGAAAGTTAGATTTTCTTTATTTAAATTTCGTATATTGGACAGGCTGTCAAGGAGCTACAAGTCATCAGAGAAGGCTATCCTGTTGGTACATTAGAAGATCAGCAAAATGTGCAAGATCCTCATCGGTATAGATTGACCTGGTAGCTTTAACACTGCGCTCAAATAGAACAACGGTGAGGCTGGCATAGGACTGGGCATCATTTGGGTTTGTTTTACGTTGGATTACTATGAGTCAGAGCTGATTAAATGGCTGTTAACAATAATATCACTAGAACTTAAAAATGTATCTTTCAATTCTGACTTGAAAATTCAAGTCCCCAGACATGATTTTCCTTTGCCTCCACAGGGAACTATAGTTTTTAGTATCTGAAGACCTTTAGCTAAATGGTCTGGTACCTATATTTTCAAGATGTGGATAAAGAGTTAATTCTCATCTCAAATAAGCACAAAATCAGGTTTATGCCTTAGGAAACATAGAGAACAACTTTTCTTTATTAGTCCTTCTACTCTTTGACTTGGGACCAAAAAGATGGTAGTGAGTGTGAATTTTGTGAAACTATTTGAGTGCCTATCTATCTACCTACTATCTGCATGTACATCTTCATCTAAGATTAAGCATTTTTGTTTGTACATTTTTATCTCCTGTTTCCCATCACTACTTCATTCCTTGGTTTATTCACTTTGTTTTGTCATTTTGAGGGTTTACACTCTTTGCAGGTGTCCCTGAGCAAAGAAATATGTCATAGTTCATGAACCTCAGACTTCATCTTGTGTCTTTAGAAGGTCTTTTGTAGACTGTGGAGTACTATCTGATGCATAGAGATCATAGAGAATGAAACCAAGTTGTTCCACAATGGTCCCAAAGTTGGGATCTTTACAGAAGCAGATTTCAACATATATATTTCTTACAAATTAGCTGGTGTGTTTGGACTGGTGATCTTGGGGTTAGCAATTGAGCTATTATCTGTACCAACAAAACTCTTCTCTAGAGGTGGAGGCCATATAAACTAAGGCTAATTTACCAAGGATAATCCAACATCCCCAAACAGATGAAGTCTTTGAGAGTGGTTCATTTACTTTGTCAGGTTTTCATGTTTTTCATAGCTAGAAAGTTATTTTTTCTCACCATCCTAAATATTAAAATATAAATGTATTTTTGCTAATGGTTCACTCAACATTGTCACGTATTCTGTAACTAGATGGCTTCTCTGGATGTTTACATTTTACTAGTAGGAAATAAAATCAGTGAGTATGCATGTTTTTGATTCCAAATTCACTGTCACTGAGTTGATTTTGACTCACAACAAACCTAGAGAGTAGGTGGAGCCACCCCATCCATGTGGTTTTCCAAGACTTTATGGTAGTAAAGAAATTTCATCTTTCTCCCATGAAGAGGATGGTGGTTTCAAAGTAATGACTTTGAGGTTAGGAACTCAACTTATAACACTCTGTGGCACCAAGGCTGCTTATGATTTTGATTAGAAATATGAAAATTGGTAAAGATGTTAATTTTTCTCAGTATTTGTTCATAAAAGTAAAATTACTGTTTTAATGACTTTTGAGAGATATTTGATAATGTTATTATTCTAAAATGCACTTGTAAAAATAAATATGAAAGAAAAGTAGATTAGCATATGAGTCATGAAAATGGGAAAAAAATCCTGCCAGATATTCAAACATATTTCAAAACTTGGGTAATTTTAAAATGCAAGATATTGGCACAAGAATAGAGATGTAATTCAATAAATGAAGTGACAGTAAGCATTAGACCCAAATAGATATGGAAATTAAAATCAGAATCCCAATAAAATGTAGAAAAAGTGAATCACAAAATAAGTGATCTGATAAAGAATTGGCTAATCATATGGGAAAATATGTATGAATCTCCATATGTCAAAGAAAACTCATATATACAAAATTATTAACATAAATGATTTAATGATGTGCCTTATCATAAAGCATTACTTTTTGAAAGTGTGCCTTGAAGTGCTGAATTCAAAGATACTGTGTCCCGTCATCATCTCTAACCTTAATTGTCCCTCCCTCCTTCAGTGCTCTCCCTTCTTTCTTTGGTTCCACAACTCACTGCAAAATTTCACAGACTTCATGAACTACAATAAGTAAGAAATTAAAAGGCTCAGATGTTTTTGTAGGTTGTCAAGTCTCAGATTCATGGGCCAGGTATGAGGCTCAAGGCTTTCCTAGACTCACTTCATTGCAGAGGCAGAATAATCCAAATTGGCTAGTGAGGCCCCAATTTGTTGACTTACAAAGTTTTTGGAGCTGGGAAATCTAGTCAGACAATAGGTTGCTTGCTCAAGTTCCACAAACCAAGGGTCAGGTGATGGCAAGTCAGAGGCAAGATTCAGAACAAGAGAGGTAACTTTGTTGTGGCATTGAGATATACTGTATGCATATCAGATCTCAAGGAAATTCCCCTTACTTGAGCAAGGACGGAAATGTGAAAGGTGACTGAGGTAAAAGTAGTAACATGAGTTATACCTTGTGGTAAGGCAATGATTCAAGATATGGTCCACCTAAAGCCAACCTGATTAGCATGATGGACTTTCACATTACTATAACCACAGACACAGATACACAACAGCAAACAATCAATTACGTATTATTTAACTACAAAATTGCATAATCAAATGACTACCAAATACTTGGTCTGGGCTATTTGACATGTGTCAATTTGACATCAAACACACCATCACAAGTCATAGATACCTTGTTTTGTGCAGTTTCACCCACTCTTTGTATGAAAATCTAGGACCTTCTAATGTAATCCTTTACAGAAAATTTGGTAGTGGTAACTAGGCACCATCTAGCTTTTCTGGTCTCAAGGTTGTGGAGACTGATGTTTATATGATCCATTATGCCAAGGGAACAAATCGTTTCCCTGAGTCATTCAATTTTCCTCATTATCCTTTTTCTCCAGATGCACCTTAGATGGCTAGACACAAGCTTTTAAAATCAAGTCACTGTTGATGCAAGGAGGATGTTAACAGGAGCACTGAATGTGGTGAATGTCAGGTGATCTTAGTGTGTCCCAAGACTATGTTTCTTAGCCACGAGGCTTGTGATAGACTCCCTCAAGATGTCTGGTTATGCTAAAAAGTTCTCGTAACAGCTCCTTCTGTCTACTCAACTGCATCCCTAGATATGTTTGCAGTAAAGATAAATACACATATACAGATATCCTCTTTGCATTTCCTGTAAAGATCCAGGAGTAGTGTTTTAGTTTATAATTGTAATATGAAAGCAACCATGTATATACATAAATGACTCCGATAAAACTTTATAAGGATAGTTGATGGGCCAGATTTGGATCCTAAGCTGTAATCTTTGATTCCCTAACTGAGGTAAATATTTAATGTAAGTTAGATAGTGAACAGGGCATCTAATAAACAGTTCAGAATACCTGTCATTTACCTGTCATATTCTCTTCTTCCATCACTCTCTTGTTTAATGGAAATCAGATTTAAATCCTGGAAGAAATGTTCTGTGTTTCAAATTTCTCCTGTAGGTTTTCTTCCATCACCACAAGATACGCTGAGTCTAATGTAACTGAGAGTGTGCTGTCCCCATACACAGCTTCTAGTAGGCATAATCAATTATATGAGAGCCATTGGGGATACTGACAAAGCATCATTAACATGGGCTGTGAGAACTTGGCTTTCTCAGGAAGCCAGGCCTCTCGTACTGACTTGGCGCATATATATCCAGTTTTCTTTCCTGTCCTACTCCGGGTCCAAGACCAAGGAGCATGTGAATTTTGGAGCAATGCTAAACGAGGGTGGGTGCCAAAACCTCAGAATGTACATTCAGTTACTGTCCCTGGGCACAGCACACCACACATGGGCTCTCCACTCAGAAGAGACTTGGGGCTAATTTGGCCTGCTTCCCAAATGTGAAGCTCACAAAAGAGGACTGTCTCACATTTTGATGTCCTTTCATTTCTAGTTCTTCCTGACTTGGCCCTTCCTCCTTGCTCTCTCCAAACCCTCTCTCAATTTGACCTTCTTGTGAGAACTGCAATTTTTCGGAAGACAGACCCCCATCTTGAGCACACCCCTGGGAAAGGAGCACCAATCAGCTCAGGTGTCTCCTTTCACAGAGTAATCTGCCCCTGAATTGAAACACCAGGGTTTGCCATGCCCAGAATTCTGTGTCCACGCCATTTGCCAAGATAAATGAGTCAAAATTTGGCAGCCTCTAGATTTAAAGTCCCCCAAAAGCCAAATCTCTATAAGGGAGACAGTGAGAAATGGGGACTGGGATAATTTATCCCAAGGGCTTTTCTGAACAACCATGAGGGAAAAAACAGTTGCGTTTTGTTTTGCTTTTTTGTTTTGGGGGCATCGCTGTCCTCTGGTTGTTTTGCTATTTTTTTTTTCAGAAGAATAAGGAAAAATATTTTCTCAGCTTCCCTGATTGGTTCTTACAACTTCCTTTCTACTTTTTGTTTGTTTATTGTAATGCATTTGATTGATTTCATAAGGAGGTATTCCAAGGGCTCAAGTGACAGTGACTTTTTCACCTTTAGGAATCATATGGTGATAGAAATTGAGATTGTGAATTTTTCCACATTTTAAAATTTGTTCAAAATACATTCTTTGTGGATGACAGGCAGTTTGGTTTGCTCAACAGGTGATCTTAGCAAGTCTTTATCGGGAGCTTTGACATTCAAAAGTCTTTATGTTAAGCAGAAGTTTGAATTCTTAAGACCTTTTTAGGTTAGGAAACCTACAGGTTGACTTAAATCCCTTACTTTAATTCACATAAATGCAAAAGAATACACTAATCTTACCCACTCTACATACTAAGGAGCCCCGGTGGCATAGTGTGAAGTACTCGGTTATTAACCAAAAGATGAATAGTTCAAATGGACCAGTCGCTCCACCATCCAGGAAAAGGTGGCAATCTGCTCCCAGCTTAGGTTTGGAAACCGATCAGACAGTTCTGCTTTGTCTTATAGGGACACTTTGTGTCAGAATTGGCTCAATAGCGATACTTTTCCTTTTTTTAAATTTTGTTGCTGTTGATATCATCTTTAAGCCTGGGTGTAATACATATCACTGTGTGCACACATCCCCAAGGTGCCCACTGAGGACATGTGGGTGCAAGAGCAAGAGTGGTGAAGAAAGCTGATGGTGCTCAGCTATCAAAAGATATAGCATCTGGGGTCTTAAAGGCTTGAGCATAAACAAGCAGTCATCTAGCTCAGGAGCAACAAAACCCACCGTAAAAGAAGCTCGCTTGCTGTGCGATCATGAGGTGCTGAAACAATCAGTACCAGGCATCAAAGAACAAAAATCAAAATCAATGGACCAATTGACTCCCAATACGATCGCTGAAGACAAATGGATACAGAGGCAAACAGAGTAGAAGAAACAATGGTGCCCAGCTACCAAATGATTGAATACCTGGAGTCTCAAAGACTTGAAGATAAATAAGTCACCATTCAGCGCAGAAATAGCAAAGTGCACATGGAAGAAGCACATCAGCCTGTGTGATCAAGAGGGGCCCAAGGGAGCAGGTATCAAGCATCAAAGAACAAGAATCACATCATTACGAATAAGGGGGAGAGCAGGGTGGGGACATAAGGCCCACTCTTGGGTAATTGGTCACCCCTTTACAGGGGAGTCACGGGGAGGAGACAGACCAGTCTGGGGGCAGCTGGGCAGTGATGATGCATACAAGTTTCCTCTAGTTCCTGAAGCCTTCCTCTCCTCAACCATCATGGTCCCAACTCTACTTTAGAAGTCCAGATGGACTGGAGAAGGTACACTAGTAGAAAGGGGAGCTGGAGATATGGGGAAACCAAGATGGATGAGCCCCTTTGGGCCAGTGGTTAGATTGGAGCTGCTGGAGGGATGGAGAGAGGGTGGGGTAGAGAGATGGAACCAACTACAAGGATAAACACATAAGCTTCTATTGGAAGGATGGGCATTAAAGAAGTAGGTTGGGGGAGAGGACGGGCAGTAAAAGATATGACAGAACAATAATAATTTATAAAGTATTGAGGGTTGGTGTGTAAGGGAGAGCAGGTGAAGAGGGGAAAGGATAGAAAAGTCGTACCAAGGGCTCAAGGGGAAAGGTGGATGTTTGGAGAATGATGTCAGCAATGAACACGTGAAGATGCTTGACACAGTTTGTTTATTTATGTATTGTGAAAAATGATGTATGAGCCCCCCAAAATATGATTTTTAATTTAAAAAATTGAGTGTAGTAGTTTAAGTGTGTAACAGAATAACTCGCTAATGATAACGTTTTAAAAAGATCTACACTTTTCCCACACACTCAAGAACCAAAAAGCAGTTTTTATCTCATGAGAACAAAATTGTCCTTGTTGAGAAAGTACATATGACATAAATAAACAATTCTTACTGTGTTCCAGGAAATTCTTTTTTATGAAACTAGTTTACTTAGTTTACTGACTAGGTAATGTCAACACCATATCAAGCAAAATGTTCTTGTGGGCATAATGTTTGTATGTAATCAGAACAAACTAGTTTGCCCTGCCACATGGATGCCTCATCAAGGGTTAATTTATGCATGAATTTATTGAATGCACAGCTATACAATAGTAAAGTCATACTGTAACATATTTTTCTTTGCGTAACCTCCCCAAACTTAAAAGTAAAGTGTGGATATGGGAATGGTTGGTGAACTTCCAAAATGCCACAGAGCACAAGCAGGTGTTCTGTCTGCTAATGTTTTGTATGATCCATTCAGTAACACATGAAAGGAAGTGGAATATCATTTGGCACCAACCACAGATTCTACTCCACACTAACAGTTGCATTATTTGGTCAACTTTAAACTATTTTATCCCTACTTTACCCTCCTTTTCTATGTTCTCCATCCTGCCACTGCAGTAGTCCAATGGTGTTCATGCTGGGCTTCACAAGAGTGGATCTGCAACCTTGCTTGACTGTCCCTCTTGATGACTCTAGAAGTGTCTATGGGGGTTCCTGTCTCAGCAAGGTCTATGAGAATCTGCTGCCCCAAACCTCAGGGGAAGCAGCATAGTTAGTAAGAAACAGACAAAGATAATCACCATCAATATTTCTGAATTCTGTTATGACCATACGAAGCCATGATGTTTGCAGTCAAACATTACCAGAAAGGAAGTTAAGCAATTTGAATACCTATTTATTCAGCTTTGATTTACATATAAATATTTAAAAAATAAAAAATAAATAAATATTTTTAAAATAATTGGTATGTAAAATAGGCATTAAAGTTTACTCTTATTCTGTTATATTTTCAATAAAAATGGATGGAATATAATCCATTTAGTGATTCACTGAGGCCTGAGTGCCAGAAAGACTAATTCTATTTTAATCAAAGTTTAACAATGATCAATTCCAGACAGTTGGTCAAGTTCTATCTCACCCAAGTCCAGTGGTGTGATCGTGCAGTTAGGTGCATTCAATTGATACCCTCAATCATGTAGCACTCAGAGCAGACATGAGATTAGACCCTTGGGCTACTTACCAGCAAATCCCATGCTCTAAATCTCTATACTTTACACCCTCAAAGAGCAGATAAGTGGGGATTTCTCATCTCTCTTATGGAAGCTTCAGCCCTGCATGTAAGCCTACTGACTGATTAAGTCATACCCAAGGTAATCTCCCTTACTTAAAGGCAACTGATTAAATACTTTAATTATATCTCCATAACTCTTTCACAGCAACACTGACATTTGGGTGTGATTGAATAACTAGGCCTTCATCCCAAGCAAGTTGACATATCACCTCAAAAATGTTGGCACCACTTTAATCCTTGATTATTATTTTCACTCTCCTCTTCTTCCCTCTTGGCTTTGTTTTCCTTCCTCTCCTTTCTTTCATTCTCTCAATGGGAGTATTTCTCTCCATCAATATTTCAGTTCTCTCTTGGTAATTTTGGTGTTCACTTTCTGGCCCTCTGAGGGTTGTGTGAGATCCTATGTCTACTTCTCACTAAAGAGTTGTGAGGAGAAAGGAAGGACTTCACTTTTGAGAGATCAGTTAGCATTTATTTTTTTCCTTCCAAAATGGCAGGTGACAGTGACTGAGATGGCTGCTGTATGGTCTGTTTCCTGGATGCTAAGTGAGCATGCTGGGTTTGTTGCTTGAGAGAGAAATAAGTTCTTCTGTTTTTCAGCCTAAGTCATGTTGTTTCAGCAGCATAATGTACCAAATATTTAAGGATACAGTGCTTTATAAATGTCTTCTACTACATGATTTTCCATAATTTTAATTGTAAATCACTCAATACTTCGAAAGGCTCTTGGTGGCTGTGTCAGTCTGGGTAGGCTACAGGAACAAATTTCAAAGACATGCATATGGATATAAGTAAAGGGTTTATATACAAAAGGAAGGTGACACTAAGAAGGCATCCCTATCCAGTCCAGTACAAAATTAACCCATATGCCCGAAATCAGTCTACAAAGTCTCCTTCTGACTCACGAAGTCACAGGTCAGTGGGTGCAGATTCTGGCACTGGCAGGGGTCTCCCCATGGCTCCTCACTTCCAGGGCTCAGGGTCCATCAACAGCATGCTGCTCCTCCAGCTTCAGAGGTCTGGCTCCATCAGGGCAAAGCCGTGTGGTCTCTCTGCCGGCTTCTCCAGCTTCTCGGATGCTGCCATCTTGTCTTTTTCCTGGCTCATGGCCTCTGAGACTAACTCCCAACAACTGGGGAAGATAGCTTCTCATCTTCACCAGGGAAATATGGCAAGATTTCCCAGAAATCTCAGGAGAAAGCCAGGCCCCCATAGAGGCCTTATTGACTACTCAATGGCTATCTCCAGATTAACAGGCTAGACTCTACCCCTACATAAGCACATGACTGCCACAGTGGCAAACTGGCAATATGCTAGGGTAACTCACCCAATGTGGCTTGCCTGGTTGCTAGAATTCACCTAGAAGTTCCTCAGAAGACAGACCTACTCTACTCTACTTGAGAAAAATCAGGAATTGAGAACTTTACAGAGAACAGTTCTACTCTGATACATGTGAGGTCATCATGATTCCTTGACCACTGGTTTCAACACATATGCTAAGGCCAAATGACTCTGCTTTGAAATGCAGCACGGACCCAGTAGCTCAAAATAAGTTGATTTCATCACTGAGTCCCAGTTTCCACACCTCTAAAAGGAAATGACCTCCACCATAACCAATATAAAACTTAAACAAAACATGTAAAAGTTTTAGAAGAATCACAATGCATTAATAAAGAAACACCTTTATAGATCTTCTTTTTTGGAGTAGATGTGACCTTTCTGATTATAAGAAAACTGTATTGTTGAGCTAGTTTATTGGGGAAAACATAAGGATTTTGTTTTTTGTTTTTGAGAAGGAAGGTGTACTATAGTATCAAGTTTTGAGGTTAGGTAATTTCTCAGCCTATATACAGCCTAAGAAAAATATCTCTATCTAAACACTAAGATATTTGCAAGTTTTGCTGCTTTTCTCCTATTAGTGTGACAGTGCACGCAAGAAATTGTACAAATAACTTAAATTCTTTCCATGCCCTTTATTTTGACTCATATTCTGTGATGGGAAAGATACAATAAGCTCTGTGCTACTGTTTGTGAAGAGATCAAATTATATGTGTGCACAGGGTTTATTGCCATCAAATATAAGCATCGGTATCAAAATATACAAAATGATGTAGAACAAAAATTATGTTGCATGCTATTTGGGGACAACAAATAGAACAAATGAGGAAAAAGGAAAAAATCATGCAAATATATAGCCATTCAAAAATGATATTGTGGTTTGTAGGAATAATATTAAAGAATGGAAATAGACATATTCCCATATTTTAATACTATAAATCCACAGAAGATCATAATGTTTTAAAATCAGATTTCAGCAAACCCACTGTGTAGTTTGGAGTTCACACTCTCCCAATGCTATTTTCATTGCATATAGAATGAGAAATTTGGATGAAACTATCTCTAATGTTAGAAAAAATAAGGGCCTCAACTCCCAAAGATATATTATGCTACATAAATTAATTTGACAGTTGATTCTTTTTGATGATATGTTGTAATTATTGAGGGTATAATTATTGAGGGTAGTATAGTAATCGTGCGAGCCAATGCCACAGTTCTCCATGATAAAAGGGCAAAATAGAAATAATGTCCACTCTTATTCTTCTTTCATCTCTTATTGCTTATTCTGGTCCTTCTATTTTTTTGTTTTCCTCTACTACTGCTTCTCTTATTCCTCCTTTTTATTCTTTAGTTTTTCATTGTCAACCTCATAATTTAAAATATTCTATTCCTTAGATGTTTCATTGCACAGAAAAATCTCTACTACTAATTCTTGCTTCCTGCAAATGTGTAATTTAAAAACAATACAGGAATTTTTTTTAAGTTCTATGATATCGTTGGGCAAAGCTAGGGCTGTCTATATTAAAAATCATGAACTATCTGACTAACAGAATCAAACACTTTCTTACCCATTCCAGTTTATATGGTATTCACAACTCATCTTAGATATAACTTGCTGCCAAAACCCACCTATGCTACAAACTGACCCTTATATAAAACATCTTTAGGATTAGTACTTGAAAATCCTATGCATATCTAGTTTTTTCTCTTTTTTTTTGGGGGGGGGAGGTGAAAATATACACAATAAAATATATACCACTCAATGATTTTCACACGAACTGTTCAATAACATTGGCCATGCCTCTCACATACTCACTATCTCTACCCAAGATATTTCCCTAACATTAGCTTAGACTCCCTGTTTCTACAGTATTTTGCATTGAATGGAATGGGAGGGCATGTCTGACTTCCTTGGGCTTCGGTAATATTACAGGAGCAGAGGTCAGATGCATCTATGCTCCATCCTTCTTACCTATTCTAATGTCAACTCTTCCTCGTACATTCTTCTACAACTCTTCTGGGTTCTAAATTTCATTGCAATAGTTACACAGAGCTCACAGACAATATTTGTGAATAAAGTTTTTTTTTTGTTTTGTTTTTAGGGAATTTAATAGGTCACCAAAAGTCATGATCCTTGTGCAGTTAGGAAACAGTTATTGGTACATAGCAATACCTCTCCTCTATCAGCAACCAAGTCTCTTTCTGGTCCTTTATATCTCAGTCAGGTGGTCCCTTGACTTCTACCATCCAGAACCAGGAAGCTCACCTGCTTTTTGGTCTCACAGAAGCACTGCCGGCCATGCCCCAGACTGTCTGTGCTACATCTCCGCTGCCTCTGATCTTGGCCTCCACCAATTCAGACAGAGATCTGGATCATGTTCTTCCAGT
The DNA here is from genome assembly GCA_004026705.1 of Nesogale talazaci. NCBI lineage: Eukaryota > Metazoa > Chordata > Mammalia > Afrosoricida > Tenrecidae > Nesogale > Nesogale talazaci. Next base: position 204,191 of record PVJH01001310.1, on the reverse strand, counting down.
GATATCTCTCTCTCTCTCTCTCTCTCTCTCTCTCTCTCTCTCTTTCCCTGATGGTTCTGAATGAATTTTATTGAGATGTGGTATTTGTCTTTTAGAGACAATACCCAAATGACTAAAGGATGATGACTTAATTTAGACCCTATTTTGAAAGGGTCATATTAAATGACTTCACATATCTGTTCTTTAATAGTTACTGTTACCATTTGGATCTCATGTAGAAAAATTTTTAAAAGACCCAATTCTCAATGAAACATTTTTTATTAATTGAAATAGATGATTTTTAGTCTTATGACTTCATGGAATAATTTCAATGGGAGATGTAAAAATTACTTTGGGACAATAGATTTGGGAATTGCTTCCAGTTTCAATGAGTTCAGTAAATTTGGATTCATGCAAATTGGAAATCCTCTTCCACATTGTCCTTCCTTTTGATCAGTGTCCTCCATTGGAACATTCTGGTTATGATAACCAGACAGAATTTTTGTAGTAGCACAATACATGTGCACCTTCAGTCATTTCTCTTTTCCAATTATGGTTCTACTTTTTGTTCAGTAGCTTCAGACCATTAGTTAATAATTTTTGTATCTCTGATGACCACCATTATGCTATCAATACTCTAAGCATAAGTCACCAAATGGAAATAGAACAAAATCTTTAAAGGTAATATCAGGTCAATTGACTGAATAGACTTATTAAACAATGATTTGTTCTGTACCAAGAAAACAAATTTAACATTCCTATGAATTGTTTACATAGTACTCTCAGCAGCAACCTTCTGTATATATATTGGGTATATCGTAATCACCAGTTGTTCAAAGAAAACAATGAGAACTGCATGGCTTAAAATCAGAATAAGTGTGTGCCAAGGTTGAATAACTTTTCCCAAACTTATTCAGTCCATAAACTGAGCAAGTAAACTGAAATATCAGAACATAAGAAAAAGAATTCATTAATCTGATTGGGGGAAAAGCTGTAAACCATGTGATAGGCCAATGGTACAAGTTTGCTTGTTGAAGACCAGAAGAGAATTTGAAGCACTTATTTGGAAGAACAAAGATTACAGTCTTCAGAATGGATTACACATCAACATAAAGAAATTAAAATCTCTTGCAACAGGACCAATCAACAACATCAAGATAAAAAGAGGAAAAAGAATTGAAATTCACAAGGACTTTATTTTATGTGAGTTTACAAACAATGTAACATGGAAGCAACAGTCACAAAAACAAACAATATGCTTCATTGGGCAAATCTGCTCTGAAAGAGCCCTTTAAAGTAGTAAAAATCAAACACATCACTTTGAGGAATAGGATGAGCCCGATCCAAGTCTTACAAGCATGCAAAAGTTGGATAGAAGTAAGGAAGAGTAAATAAAAACTGATGTCTTTAAAATGTGGTGATATTGAAGGTTTTTGAACATATTGTGAGCTACTAGAAGAACCAACAAATATCTCTAGGAAGCAATATACTCAGAAAGATCATCAGAAGCTAGGATGGTGACCCTTCATCTTATATTTTGGAATGTGTTTTCAGGAGGGCTCAGTCTCTGAAGAAAAACATCACACCTGGTTCACTAAAAAATGGAAATCCCTCAAGGAAATACACAGAGACAGTGGCTACAATAGTGGGGTCAAATAGTAATGATTGTAGAATGACATAGTATTGAGACCTGTTTCATTTGCATGTGTGCAGGGTTTATTTGATGGTAGCTTGAGTAAGAACATCTTAATCACCCCTATTGTCCCAATAGAATTTGAAGCACAAGAGTAGCTTCTCAGTAACAGACTTGAATGAGAAATATTTCACAATTGGATAGTACTCAAGGTAGATACCTTGAAGACAGCATAGCAACATGCCCTAAATGTACTGCACTTAGTAATATTAGTAAAAATGAAAACAGACATAAACTAGAAATCATAATTGTTCCAGTTATATAATCTCCTATCAACTTGCGAAGGGGTAAGTCTCTCCTGTCAATCAGGTCAAAGCCAATAATGTCTCCGTGTGGATATGAACATCTGCTAAGGATTCTGGGAACTCCTGTCTTCTTCCCTGGAGGTGGGCAAAGTCTCTGCTTTTCGCCCTATGATACTTTCCTCTTGACAAGCTACATGGAATTATGCTGATGGATCCAGAACCCTGGAGATGGACAAACGACGTGGAGACCTATGCCAGAGTTATGATGCTTCCACTGCCTCTGGTTCCACAAGATTTTCAGCCCACTGGTCTGTGATCTTCCTACATTCTGCATCACTGCACTTGTTGTGTGAGAAATTTATAGATTGCTATTGGATATATAGGCTAATATTACACTTATGGACTTGAGCTGGACTGGGCTAGGATGCTTTCTTAACACATTGTGGACTGATCCCGAGTTTACTCATGTTTATGGTTTATTGCAAAAAAAATATCCATTTATGGTTTGATGCAAAAAAGCAAAAGACAGAAAACAAACTAACAGCCAAAACATGTAAGCTGGTTATATATATATATATATATATATATATATATATATATATCTCCAGTCTTTAAAGTGTTAATATAAAATTACTCTTTGATATACAGCTTTTCCTTATGCACATATGAGTGTCTTTGATTTATTTTCTCTAGTCTACACAGACTAACACAATGCATTAGATTGTAGAGCCTACAGGACCTCAAGGTTCTACCTAGTTCTTCACGTTTCTGTTTGCTATTGCTTTACTTCTAACTGCTTTTTCTCAGATAAGCGTTCTTCTTCAAGTGCTAATAGGCTATGTCCAGATTTCCAATGTCTTCTGGAGCCTTAAATGGAATATTTATTTCACTTTCTTCCAACTCCTCATAACATATTATTTGCCTTCCAGTTAATGCTGTTAAGATGTTTATGTAGTAAGTACATAAACTCTTAGAAAGAAGCTAAGAATTTCCATCAACATCGGTTATTATTTTTTATTACAGGCAAACAACCACAACAAAACAAACCCACTGCTATCAATTTGATTCTGAACCATAGCAGTCTTATATCACTGGAGTGTTGGCACTCTTGAATTATGGGCCCTTTAAGACCCCAGAAATCAGCTGTACAACCTCACATAACCCGCCTTCGCAAAGAGAATCCATCCCAGTCATTATATTATTGTTAAATTGATAATTTGTATGGCTTGTGAAAGATGCTATAAAGATCTAAATTGCCCTTGGCAGAAAAAAAGGTTCTACACCCCTATTGCAGGGCTTCCATTGCCCTCAATCATTAAGGAAGCAGCAAACTTCATTTTTCTCCTTTGGAGCAGCTAATGGACTTGAACTGCTGATAATCTGGTTAGGAGTCCAATGCTTACTCGACAGTCCCACCAGGGCTCCTGTTGTTTATAAGGTACCTGGGAACAACAAGGCCAGCATTTAGAAACCACTAGCCTTTCCAATGGGTAAATATGGGGACTTTTTACTCCTCTAACGAGTTATAGTTCCAGAAACCCCATAGGGATTTTAGTCTGTCCTAGACATTCACTACAAGTTGGAATGGACTCAATGGTGGTACATTTGGTTTGGGATTGGTAATCCTGAGCTGCTTTCTTGGCAGTAGGGATGAGATATCTACTGGTATTCTGCAGTAACGGAGATAATTTAACATCTGGAATGTGGGAATCCGTGAATAGACCATGATTTTTCAACACAAAAATGATGATGAGGATAACCTAGAGATAAAGCTTTAGGCATGGGGTAATATGGGAGGCAGGATTTCCAGTGCCAATATTTGACCCACTCCCATTGTAATAATGAATATTATAAGGGTAAAATACTTTATCACATTCATATCTCCTCTCCGTGTGTGTGTGGAGTGGGGGGGTGGGGGTGGCCACCGGGGCTCCAATGCAAAGTCATGGGAAAGGTTCAAAAACTGTACACGCTTTCACTTCCTTGAAACAAGCTATGCATGCACCCTGCTGTTCTGAGGACAGACCAGTTGTTCTATGGAGTCATCATGCCTCTGATCATCGAGACTATATTGTTCTGCACAACCAGTTCAAAATGCTGCAAAGCCCACCCGTTTCTCAAACATATATTTGAAACTCGTGGAAGAATGGAGTTGCTTGGGATTACCTGGTCATCCCCTTGTTTCTATTTTGTAAGTGAAAAAACACCCTCTCAAAAGTCCCTTCAGATCTTGAAAGTGCCAGAGAATTTCACATCACAGAAATCCCCACAGATAAAAATCAATTTTCCTTGCACATTAAGCTTAAAAGCACCTTCTGCCTGCCAATTAGAGGAAGGTTTTCAGGGTGCTTTCACAAAGATGGTCTCCAGAACAATCTCTTCTTACTGCTTTTTATTTCCTTTCTTCCTTCCTTCCCTTAAATGGACGCCAGAGCCTCCCCACATTTCCCTACCATTGTATAAAAGCCTTCAGCAATAAGACTGGCTGACACTCCACTGACCAAGCTTCTTATATTCAAATCCACTCAGGAGTACTGTAAAGCTAACGGGTCCCCCTCTCCCACCCCCTGCTCTTCCTCCTTCGGCCAATTATGGTATTTGTCAGCATCAGGGTTTTCAGTTGTATTACGCTCTTGTCACCAGTTACCAATATATTAATTCTAACTCACGGCAATTGCTGTATGCATAAATAGAGCTGTGCGCCTTAGGATTTTCAATGACATTTGAAAATTTGACATAAGATATCAAGGACATAGGCTCTGGGGACCTTTGGGTAGATGCTTTTGGTTAGCAGGCAAGTGTGTGCATCATGCAAGTACTAAGCTCCTTTGACTTCTCTAAAAGAAGCCCTATGCAATGGTTAAGTGACTGACAGGAGATCCAAAGGTAGGGGGTTCAAGCCTACTAGGGACTTTGAGGTAGACAAGATCCAGTGAGGTATTTCCGTAAAGCTTGCAGCCTAGAGTCAGCACGCAAAAACAGCACTCACCTATGCCAGGTGGACCATATAACTTACTGACTTGCATTCTGCCAGTTGTGTAAACACCAAGGGCCATGGATATCACTTTGAAATATGGAACTGGGCATCCTCTGAAATATGAAAAGGACCCTACTCTGACTGACCCATCTTGATGATTTTCATCTGGGCGAGCATTCAGACAATTTTAATTTACAGCCCTCAGATGTTAGACATGATTTCTAGAAGTGTCTAACCTCCAATCCAATATAACTCATTATTTAGGCGCCTCATTTCATGATATTTTGTCTTCAGCTGCAAGGGGTAGGGAGGACTTCAATATCAACCCTGTGCATTCCCTGACGGCTAACTAGTGTTTCACATCTTCATAGCAGTTTTGACTATTAGCTCCTAAAGTCTTCTGGGAAGAAATGCTATACACACATAAGGTCTGAGATCACATTCCTTTCCTCTGCCTGCTAAAATCTGGAGTCTGTGATCACATGCATCGGGTTACCTGCCCTCCAGAGAAGGTAAACCACAATCTGGATGTGCCCATCTTCCTGCAGAGTGTGGCCTTTCTAGTAACTAATTCATGCGCAGTGTAGCTGAAAGAATCTCAGGTCTAGAGAGCTTCCTTTCCTCCTGTAGCCCGCGGGCTGAGAAGCCAGTCTGACATTTTGTTTTCTTTGTCCACACACAATGAAAGCTTGCTAACTCAGATCAGACTGTGACAACTCTATTTCTGAAAGCATCCATTCATTCCACACCGAGTCAGGGCTAATGTGGGAATTTCCCAGGAGGCAGAGCAAAAAGAAGCACTGGTTCTTTTCTGTTCCTATAGAGCCTTGGGTCTGGCACTTGCTAGGTATGTGACCATGATGAAGACACTGAGGGGTGCAGGGGAGTGGTGAGGGAGCTAGGCACAAGGGCATGCTATGTCCTAACCTTCATTTTAAATAATCAGCAAGCGGGGCACAGCCGGAAATGTGTTTTTGTTGGCTTGTTTACTGTTATTGATATACAACAAGTATTAGGTGCTGTCCAGTCAGGTCTGACTATAGTAATCCTTATGTGAAAGAGAATGAAACATGGCCAAATTCTGCAGCATCCTCACAAGGGTTGTTGTTTAAGTCCAGTATGACACCGCTATGTAAATCTGCCTCATGGAGGGTTTGCCTTCTTTTTCACTGACCCTCTACTCCTGTGGGGGTCCTTCTCATGAATTAATTCCTACAGATGACATGTCCACGGTGTAGAAAGCAAAAATCTCACTTTTCTCACTTGGCTATTCTTCTGAGATAGATTTGTTTGTTCTTTTGGCAATTCATGGCATATCGCATATTCTTTACCAACTCCATAACTCCAATGATCAATTCTTCAGTTTTCTTTCTTCATTGTCCAGGTTTGCAAATGCACACGAGGTGATCAGAAATACCGTGGCTTGGATCAAGAGTACCTTAATCCTCAAAGTGGCATTTTTGTGAGGTCTTTTGTAGTTTAACAAAAGTTTGGAGATATAACATGTAATGTTTTGCTTACTGGAATTTATGAAACAACCAACACAAAAGAAATGCATTTTTATAGATTAAGTCTTGGAGAAAAGAATGTTCTTAAGAAAGAATTAAACTCTGGACTCTGAATTTTATTTTAAATCCTGTAGCTTAAAATATATGCTTCTACTTAAATTAGTCACATAGCATGTAATAGATACGTTCACTGCTTGATTCGTATTTTAATCTGCTGCCCTTCAAATCAAGCTCCACTTCCTTTTGGTAGTGTTTGCAAAACAGAAACCGGGAGTTGTTTCTCTACATGCCAGCACTCCGCCCCCCCCCCCCACCCCGACACACACACACACAGGAAGTTGGAAGCTGATAAGGGCTAAAAGGCATGTGCCAATTCAAGCCTTGAGCCAGGTGGGTAGCAGACTTGGGTAGGCTCACCTAGGCCAGGTGGGTTTAATTCAGCCAGTGGGATCAACCGGTACCATTGACCAAACTTCCAACCTGAAAACCCTAGAAGACAAGAACCTAGACACCACCACTATTTTTTTCCAGTAGCTTCTTGGTCTTTCTCTTGGCTGTGCTGTGGTCTCTTTCGGGTCTCACTGCCACATGTGGGTGTGCAGTTCCATGAGGGTGCCTGTGTTCCGTTATCTGTGGTGATGCCTGAAACAACTTCTATCCTTTAAAAAAACCCACTTGGACCACAAACCAGGCTTCAGTGTGAATTCTTTCTTGTGCGAAGGAAAGGACTGAGGTACTCCCCACCTAAGAAATCTAACATATCCTGGTGCCCTGACTCAGATGTAACCTGTGGACTACACTTAAGGGTAAGTCAGATGGGGATATTTTCCTGGAACAGGCCCCCATTCCAGCCTCACTGACTTCTTAGACACCTTCTGGACTTTCACTTCTTCACCCTTGGCAGGCTAAGGAAACAGCAACTCAGTAGGTCTTGCAGAAAGGACACCAGCGTGGGACTTTTCCCCTGAGGAAGTGGCCCAGACCAGCTATGGGGCCACGCATAATGTGTTGGGGGAGGCCCCTCCCTCTGTGTCTGTCTTCCTATCTCCACTTCCTATTTGTACATGGGGGTTATGCTTTTCTGGCACTTGCATGTTCTCCCCAGTCCTGCTTCCTGCAATGGGATCGAAACACTGCAGCATGCAGTGTTGGGGAATTTCGGTCCCCAAACCCTTTTTGATTTTCAGTGGTCCACTTTGTGTCTTGGTCAGCTAGATGGCCGCATGCATATGCAAAAATCCTTTTGGTGTCTGCAGGACTCTGATTCCCATGGCTTGGCAATCGTTGATCAACGAGGCCACATTGCCGTGGATGCCATTTTCCTAACCATGTGATCCTTTCCTCCTCGGCGAGATGGCACTGCCCGGTGTCTGCAGCCATTTTTTGTGGTGGGACAACTGACCGTGTGACCCAGGCCATCATGGAACCCACTGCTCCAAACACGTGGGGTGGGGGTGGAGGAGGGGAGGGGGCATTGCAGTGATAGTGGACTAGCTGTTCGGTCCTGGGAATCAGCCCCACCTAGTCCCTGGTGGTTGGATATTCCCCTCCCCCTCTCTTCCCTTTTATTTTCTCCTGGTTTGACAAACAAGCTGCTTTAGTGCTCTGCCAGTGTGCTAATTTGGGTTTTGTTTCTACAGGCTGGTTTTCTGGTGCCAAAGCCTCGGCTAAAGGCATGTGGGAGCCAAGCCCCTGTGAGACTGCTAACTTTCATCTCCAAAGCCCTTTCAGCAATACCGCCTTCAGCACGTTCCTGGTACAGCTCTGCTGTGACAGCACGTGACCAGCCAAAGAGCTCGGTTTCCTCAGCGTGTGCCTAGAATCAACTGATCGGTCTCTCTTCCCCTTCAAAGGTTCAGAAGACTGCTGGTGCCAGCGGTCGCCTTTGAAGGTAATTGAGGAGCACTCCAAGAAGTGGTCAACCTTGCTTGTGGTCAAGAAAACAGTTGGAGCCTAGTTAGCCAGCAGGGACTGGGTCCCCAACTCTTTCCCATGAACAGGGGCACTTGCTTGAGGCTCGAGTTTCAAGGCACCCTCGTGGTGCACCCTGAAATTGCTGTTGCTGACCTTGAGGCATGACTCTCAGTGACTTCTCTGTTTTATATTTTCTAGATGGAGATCCCCAGTTTCCTGTCAAGGGGATCCCCACTTGGGTGAATCCTTTCTACTTGGAATCGATTTGACCCAGAGATGCTAGAGCAATAGAAGCTGATTTTGTTTTGCAATTCCATCTCATCACAGTACATTCTGGAGGAAGAGGAATCCGGACCGAAGAACAGCACCCTTTCCCCTCCAACCCTGATTCAGCTAGACTATCCCTGTGGAAGGATGGGGAAGTAGGAGGAATCCCTTTATGTTGGAACATTTTTCTTTTTTGGGGGGGCATCACTGCCCTCTGGTGGTGGGAGTAGGAGGCCCAGCTTTGCTCCTGTGGAACTGGAATTGAACCTCCATCCCAGTGGGCCGAAGTCCCGCGCACAACCACTACGCCACCAGGGCTTAGCCCCTAGAGCATTTTTCCTTTTGAGGGGAAATAAAGACCTTCATTCCCAGTGAACCCAGGACCCTCTAAGGGACCCTGAAGCTTAGGGCTACTACACCTCCAGTTCTTAACTTGCCAACATTCTGCCCTTAGTAGAGAGAGCTGGGGAATTGGTCCCCAGACAGTCCACAGGCCTTTCGCTCTAATTGAACTCAAGCAGATTAAAAGTGACCTGGACAGTTACTCTGACAAGTCCCAACAGTACATGGAAAGCTTCCAGCACCTCAACCTAGCCTGTGATTTAACTTGGAAGGACATAATAGTCATACTGGGGATAGACTATGATGAATTTTGAGAACGAGTGTGTGCTAAAAGGTGCTAGGCAGTTTGCAGAGGATTTACATGTAATGAATGCTAAGTAGCCAGTAGGGGGAACAATTGTGCCCTTTACTGACCCTGCTTGGGATCATAATGATCCCAAAGACGGATCGGCCTGGGAATATTATCTGGTATGTATCACAAGTGGACTGAAGTCAGGTATTCAAAAGGCCATGCGTTATGGCAAAATGACAGCAATTCACCAGGGACCTGAAGAGAGTCCTGTGGGCTTCTTAGAGCACTCAAAGGAGGCCCCAAGAAACCACGCTGCTATAGATGCAGATTTCTATGCAGGGATAAGTCTTATGCAGGGATGAATTACTTACACAGATCACACCAGACATTCAGGAAAAGCAGCAAAAAATAGTACACCAGCCTGAAGGAGCCACCCTGGAAGAGATGGTTAGTAGTTCTTCTGTCAACCTGTATAACAGGGAACAAGAGGGGGAGGTGCAGTCTCAGAAGGAGACAAGGAAGGACATCAGGCATGCCAAGTACTTACTGCACTTGCAAACTGCCCATCTACCACCACCCAGGTGTCCCAGATCTGTAACTAAAATACCAACTGATATGTGTGCCAGCAGTCAGGACAATGGACACAGAACTGTCCTAACTGGAATAGGCCCCCTGAGGGTCTGGCCACTCAGCCATCGTTTGTCCTCCTATGGCCAACAATCAGGAGGGAAGAGCCCCCAGGCCAGTAGGCAGCTGCTCACTAAAAATGGCCTGCCCAACCAACAAATCAGCAGGAGAGCTGTCGCAGGTGCAGAACTTCCTCAGGTGAGCTATCAATGGGACAGCAAGGTCAGTCGATGTCCTCCTAGACACTGAGGCTGCCTATCGGGTCCTCACCTTCTTCCCAGATCTTGGGCACCATTCACGGGTGAAACCAACAGGATCTGTTGCAAATCCCTCAGAAGCAAGACATGCAGACAAGCACCCCTGAAAGCTGTAGCAGGTGTTTCACCACCACCCCGCACAGATAAATGCTTCACAAAAAATAAAGAAAAGAAAACCTACCTCAGATCCAGCACATACTTTGATGTCATTCCTATGTCTAAACTGAGCTACCACCCAGGCCTGTCCTTCCTAAGATTTCCTCTTTTCTAAACTTCCTGTGACACTAACCTAGACATCCAAGGGCACTGCCATCTCACAGCCTTACCCCTGTCTCACCTACACTGTCCACCTGATTTGTTTCTTCTAGAATTCCGCAGGTGACCAACATCTCCGAACAAAGTGTGCCCGCTCCTGGACCACCAGATCCTGGGTCACCTCAACTTCATCCATTGGGGGCCTTGAGGAGACAACCCCTTCCAACAGAGTAAGAAGGGTGTGGACCCAGAGCTTGAGATGTCGACACCCTGTTCCCCAAAGATTTGGGTTCATACTCCTTTAGTGAAGATATGTTAGGTAGCAGAAAAGGAACGAGGAGTTGTTCCTGCATGCCAAGGCCTACTCCCCTTTCCCACTCCTTACAGGAATTTGGAAGCCAATAAAGGGCAAATGCATGTGCCAATTCAGGCCCTGGAGTCAGGGGAGTAGTACAGGTAAGTGGGCCTAATTCAGACAATGGGGTCAACCAGTGCTGTTGCCCAGACCTCCAACCTGAAAGCCTTAAAAGACCAGAAACTGGAGATCACCACTGTTTTTTTCCCATCTGCTCCTTGGCCTCCTTGGCCATGCCACGGTCTCTCTCTCTGGCCTCAGGCCACCACATGTGGGTGTGCCGTTCCATGAGGGTGCCTGTGTTCAGCTAGAAAGCCTGAAATTTCTTCTATTTTTATAAAAACCCACTTGGAACATAAACCAGGCTTCGGCGTGAATTCTTTCTCATGTGAAATGAAAGACCAAGGCATTTCCCACTGAGAAATCTAATAATTTCCCTTTTAAAATGTATGCATCATCATAATAATTAGATACTATTTTTGCATATAACATGGGTAGAGAGTTTAGGAAATGAACTTTTTATGTCCCTTCTAACATGTGAAACTATTAAAATATATACTGGATGGCAATGTTTGTAGGAAAACCAAAACCAAAAGAAAACCCTATGAGTTGATATATTAAAACACACAGCGACAACAAGTTAGTTGCTCTGGGGACAATTCCCACTCTAGGCTCCTGTGAGTGGGAGAGTAGAACAATGCTCCAAGGAGTTTCCAATGACTCCATCTCCAAGAACCTTTCTTCCAAGGAACCTTTGGTGAACTCAAACTTGCAACTTTTCAGGAGCAGTTCCTAACTGCTTGTACCACCCAGTGACTCGGCTGTTACACAGATGTTTGCTGATGTGGCTGCACTGGAATTCTCTCCCTCTCTGATCCCTCCAAGGAGACCTGGCAGCTTAGTGGTTGAACCTTGAGCTGTGATCTGTGTGCTTGATGGTTTGAAACTAAAAGTGGCTCTGGGGGAGAAAGCCTGGGTTTTCTGTGCCCACAAACAGTTACAGTTTCTGAAAACTATGGGATGGGGATGGGGGAGGGGGAGGTAAATATAAGTCAGCATTGACTCAATGGCAGTGAGAAGTTTGTTCTTGTTTGGCTGATCCATAGAAGACACTGCACATCAGTCTTTTGAAAAGGACTCTGGTTCTTAATGTGTTCTTATTAAAAAATACCTGATCTAAGTCACTTTTGACCCTTTCCCTTCAGTATCATGTTTACTTCCTTTCCATTTTATTAGGGATGTTTTATTAGGATAGGAGTCTTTCTCTGTTTTCTTCTGGGTACAGAGTAGCACCTCAATCAATATGTATGATAGGAGGAAGAAGGCATGCTTTAGAATATGGACCAAGGAAAGGAATCAGTGACTGGGTCAGAATCATCTGAAATCTGAAGGACATGGGATGTCTAAGAGATCTCCTTCACCCATACATTCGGGACCTCGGTCAGGATGTCTGGAGCAGCCAACTCCATGCAGACTTCTCTCAACATGGCCTCTTCATCTGGCTGTTGTTGTGAGGTGCCCTCCGAATGGTCAACTCACAGCAATGCTAAGCACAACACAAAGAAACACTGTTCTATCCTGGATTGTCTTCACAATTGCTCTTAAGCCTCAGCCCATTGCTGCAGCTATTATGTCAACATATCCTGTCGGTAGTCTCCCTCTTTTTCAATGACCATGAATTTTGCAAGCATAATGTTCTTTTTCCAGAGAATGATCTCTTCTGACGATATATCCGAAGTATGTGTTACCATGTCTCACTCTCCTCATTTCTAAGGAATGTTCTAGCTCTACCACTTTCAAGGTAGATTTGTTTTCTCTACCAGTAGCTCATGGTCCTTTTAATATTCTTGTCAACACCATAATTCAGATGCATTCAGTTAGTATGCGATTGTCCTTATTTATTGTCTGTCAACTGTCAAATATATGATTGTTAAAAATACCATGACTTGGGCCACATACACCTTAGTCCTCACAGGGGCATGAAAGAAGTATTGTGCATTGCATTTATCCAAAACAATTGATGGTTTGATTTCTTGGAAGACTGAATTGAGGACTAACAATCCAGAGAAAGGGACTAATTTAGATTTGCTTTTTTCTCCTAAATAAAACTGAGTAAGTTTTACCATCAAGCCAAATAAAGAGCATATAGATGGTGTTTCCAAAGGCTTTAACCTCAAGTACTCCTGGGGCCATGAGTACCATTATTCTTGTGCAAGCAATACCTGGAGGAGTATTTGAAGAAAGAGAAATCAAAGAAGGCAAGAGAGATGCTTAATAGAATTTTAGAAGACATACTCAACTCCTCTGTTTCTGGATTTTAGGAGGTATACAGAGTGAATGATTAGTTAAGACCTTGGCGTGTAACTTTTTCTCCAAACCTGTAAAGTTAATTTATTGCACCTAAATGATTATTCTTAAAGTGACACTTTTATGTCATGTTTCCTACTTAAAATGTTTCTCCATCGTGCCAATAAGTATGTGAAGACTAGGGGAGAGAAGAGTTCACTGTTAGTATCTGTATGGATTCCCCTTTGTCTTAAATTCGTTGGATTTTCCTCCTTGGTCTCTAAACTGTCCACAAAACTGTGCCACATGTCAACACTTCAGGTGATCCCTATTAGATCTGTGAAAAGTGAGAACTGTTCAATGATATTTAATAACATTAGAAGAGCACAAAATGTAAAGTGAAAGGAGAAAATGATCCAAACACACAAAACAAGCAAGTTCATGAAGGAGGTGAAGACATGAAACAGTTGCAGTATACTTTTATACAGATTTGTAGGTCTTTATTTTAATGCAATAATTTTAAAACATGTTAAGGATTTTGGTCTTAGTTTCATCACATAGGGCACACACGCCCGTCTTCAAAATCTATCATACTTATATGGATTGGTGAATTTCTATGTCTATACTCATGAATGATATTAGGCATAGTTTTCTTATCATGACTTTCTCTGGTTTGAGAGAAAGCATTGTAAACTATTTTCTGAAAGTATGATTGGTGTTATTTTTTCCTTAATTTTAGAGACATTGAAAATGTCGGTCTAGGCTAAAGGAAAGTCACGAGTTAACCTGGGTGACAGGGAAGGCAATATACCATAAGAAAGAGGTTGCTGAGAAATAATAGTTACAGGGGATCTATGAGAGGAGAACAAAAGGCAATGCCAACAATTCCTCAGGCTATATCAGGAAAGACCAGTTCCTGAGGACTCCTTGCTTGATGAAAGACAGTGTACGAACACTTTGTTCTATTATATTGGCATTCCATGATGCTCACCTTCCCGACATGATCACTGAAGACAAATGTGTGCATATGCAACAGTGGTGAAGAAAGCTGATGGTGTCTAACTATGAAAAAATATAGCGTCTGAGGTCTTAAAGCCTTGCAGGTAATCAAGTGGCTATCTAGCTCAGAATCAACTAAACCCACATGGAAGACACACACCAGCCTATGTGACCATGAGATATCGAGGGGATCATGTATCAGACATCAAAGAACTAAAAATAATATCTTTATAAATGAGGGGGAGTACAGACTGGGGACCCAAAGTCCATCAGTAGGTGAAGCAACATGCCCTTACAGAAGGGTCATGGGGAGGAGATGAGAGCGTTAAGGTATAGTATGGCAACAATGAAATATGCAACAATGAAACAACTTTATTCTAGTTGTCAAATGCTTCCGTCATTTCCCCCCCTCCCCACCCCAGACTATCATGATCCTATTTCTACCTTACAAATCCAGGTAGACCAGAGAACGTACACTGGTAAAGATAGGAACAGGAAGGATGGGGAATTCAGGATAGAGGATCCCTTCAGGACCAGTGGTGAGAGTGTTGAGACCAGGAGGGTGGAGGGAAGGTGAAGTAGAAAAGAGGAACCAATTTCAAGGATCTACGGACAACAGGGAAGTTGGTGAAGGGAAGCATTGGACAGTGTACAATATGACAAAACAGTAATTTCTAAATTATCAAGGATTCATGAGGGAGGGGGAGTGGGGAGAGAGGGGAAATATGAGGAGCTAATACCAAGGACTTAAGTAGTAAGGAAACTTTCATGAATGATGATGGCAACAAATGTACAGATGTGCTTTGAAAACAATAGATGTATGTATTTATTGTGAGAAGAGTTGTATGAGCCCCCAAGAAAATGATTAAGAAAAAAAAAAGAGTGAAAACGAGGAAGGCCCTTGACAAAACCGAAAGATGGAGTGGCTTCAACAATGTTCTCAAACGTGGCAGCATGTGTGAGGATGACACAGGATCTGGTAGGTTCATTCTGTTGTGTACAGGCTCTCGATGAGGCAGAACCAACTGGCTGGCCCCTAACAACAGCAGCAGCAACAACAACAGCGGTTAGATACGCCATCCTATAGGAATGGTGATTGACAGTATATGCATGGATAAAAATGCAAACAGTGGGTGGTGAAGGAGAGGAGGAGTATAACCTCAAATTATATATATGTATATACACACATATATACATATATATGTGTGTATGTTTAACAGATGATATTTGTATATGAATATTGACATATGACACCAGGCATTTATTTGCTTTACAATTTAATGATTACCTCAGGGCAATAGTTCCAGAGATTTATCTAGAGCGTCAATGGCTCCAGGTAGTCTGTATTCCATGAAAATTTGAAATTCTGTTGCTACCCTTCCCCTTTCTTTGAGCCAGTCTTCTCCCTCAGAATCTTTGACCAAAAGGTCTAGTAATGGTAGCTAGGTGCCATCCAGTTCTTGTCTTGCCAAGAGTATCTTATTCATGGAGGCAGCTCCTCACTCACTCACTCACTCACTCACTCACTCACTCACTGCCCTCAACTCAAAGGGGGAAGGGCAGAACTGCCCCTGTGGATTTCTGAGACTAAACATTCACAGGAGTAGAAAGTCTTCTGTTTCTTCCTCAGAGTGGCTGGTGGTTTCAAACTGCTAATCTTGCAGGTAGTAGCCCAAGATGTAACAGACCGGACCACCTGGGCTCTACCTAGAGGCAACTGGTCACACTAAATGACACCCCATACTACTCAGAAAGAGAAACAAAGTCTTGCTGCAGGCTCGTACCTGGTTGGTGCTAGAAACGTCAGGCACAGAAGGACTAATGCCTTGTTCCTGCAACAGCATAAAATGATAGAAACAGGAAATATCTAGACAGTGAAATATAAGTAGTGACAGCATGAGAGGGAGTTTTAGAGAGGCTAATTTTTATAAAGCACTGAGTGGTTTAAGTGCTGTTTTTGAAGCATGCTAAAATTCCAGTATATAGTGTCTGCTTTCAAATCACCATATCTAAAAAAAATATCAAAGAATATGATGTGCATTTTCTCTCTAGAACTACTTGAAAGAGCCTCTGGCTGCTTTTTAACAATCGTATTAATCAACGGTGGATCTCTTTATGAAAAAGGAAAGGAAGGATAGAGAAGAAATGAACATTTATTGAAAATTTGGCAATTGAACTTTAAGTCCTGTATATATCACAACATGCAATCTTTCTGTGGTTTTGTGAGGAAAATATTTAAGCCATACAGTTTTCACTCTCTTATGTCTGTCTCTCAGAGGTAGCTACACAATGAAGTGAAACGTATTTACCCTTCACACTTTCAACTTCCGTGGGCCTGCTCCAAGGCCTCGGGAGAGCCATAGAACTGTGTCCTTGGTGATATGTCACACATTTGCAAAAGCAGGATTTTAAAAGATGAGTGTTTTTAACAAGGACTCCACAATTGTATGAGCTCCAAACCAAGGAAGCCTGGATCTGCCCCTGATGCCATTCACTCCTTTGGATTTCCTCCTATTAATCCAGGCTCAGTCCCAGTTGGACATTGCCTCAAAATGTGAGCCAGCATTCATTTTACTTCACTGATTTCCTATGTAATTTCACTCAGTTTTGGGTGCAAACTTAGTTCCTTTATTAATCTTGGAAGGCCATTCCTTCAGTGCTTTTAATACGGGGCCTCCCTATTATCAAGATTTCTAGGTTTTGCCCCAGAAAAATCTTCTAACTTCAATGTGCTGGAGCAGGTTGATAGAACATGAAGAGAATTGGCCTGGACACCAAAGACATAAGTGCCAATAACTTCATTTTGACCTCAAGGGTGTGAGAGTGAGACTTGAAAGTGATTGATTCTCTCTGCGCTTGGGTCTTATTCCGTATAAGAAATCAGAGTTTCTGCCTTAATCGCTCGTCAATGTTGAGAGCTCTTAGAAGTTTTAATTTCTGACCAAATCTCTTTGTTATCATGAGGCTCTGTAGCCACTTTCACTTAAAATTAAGGCCAGCTTCCCTTACAACAGTAACTGTGAAGGCAATTTGAAATCTTAATGTAAGATGCATGATTGTTTTATATTCTACCAAACTTGAAAATAACAACTCACTATGTATTTTCCTAAAGGAGCTGCACACTGAGGTAGCCTTCCTGTGACCAAGCAGGATTGTTATGAATGTAATATACAAAACAGTTGAGTTTCTAAAATAAAATATTTATATTTCAGTCAAATTTGAGCGTTAGCCTCTGATTTTCTAGATTTTGACTATAAAATATAAAGAATCTTGTCTGACAAAATTTCTCATTATACATGTTCATTTTCAAGGCATATGATATTAGTTGAAACTATTTCTTTTAAAACTGTTCTTCTTTTCAGTGGTGATAGTGGGTGAGGCTATTTTGCTGTCAAGATCACATACACTGTTTATGTCAAAAACCCCTCTATTCCTCCAATATTACCCTCATCTCACAGTGGGCAGGGCTTGTCCTTCCTATGTGTGCCAGTAGTTAATAGCTTTAAAGGCAATCTGTTTTATTCTTTCATTATAATTTATTTTACTTCATCGTTGTTAAAAACACACACATGTAGACATACGTGAGCTTCTAGAGATGCAATTGAGTGACTTGGATTACCTTCTTCAAGTTGCATGATATTTCTGACCTTTTTCAGAATTGTTCTGAATTCTGGGGGTGGGGAGCAGATTTAGTTGAAACACTTTGGGGGTTATTTTTGCTTTAGAGATGATCTAATTCATTGAACAGTACCTACCAAAGCTTGTAAGTGGTCATCCAAGTGACAAAAGTTATTCTTTGTGCAAGGGTGGGGAACATTTCTTCCTGCCAACTGCCATATGGGTATTTATAAGGGCCATGTGGATATTTATAGCACCATTCATGAGCTTTATTGGTAAAGTATTTAATCAAATCACCCCTTCTGTGATGGTTGGTATTGATTTTCTTTGGTGAGGTGTCTGGGGTTAGTTGGTATTGATGATTTCATGGACCTGATATTCTCTGCCCCTGACATAGTGCAGTGGAGGAAGAAGGGGATTTGTGAGGAGGAGAAGACAAGAGAATGCATGGATAGTTACCTCCAGAAACAACCATGCCCTTTATTCTGAGTCCAGAAGGACTGGATGGGGTCCAGCTCCAATGACTGGATATTTTCATTGGAGATTTTGTAGAGAAGCCTGATCGAAAGACAGAGAGTTTTAAATTCTCTTAGGATCCAGATATTCTAGTGCCACTGAAGCTGGATAAACTCCTGGTACTACTGTCCTGAGATAATAATTGAACATTAAATCTTAGAGATAATCTTAGATGATAAAAGTTGTGACTTTCCATCATGATTCCTTGGGAGTACGACCAAGCTGTGTGCTCCTGGAAAAATGTATATCCTTGGAAACCCTATATAGCTTTTCTGTGAGACAAAATCCAATTGCTGGCAGTGAATTTGCTTTGTCCAAAAATTAGTATCAAGGCTTCTGTGGAACTCCTCAAATTGAATCCTGCAATATATATATATATATATATATATATATATTCCTGAATTGTCTGTGAATCTTTTAATAATCTCATGTACAGACATTTCATGTTTATGCAATATTGTTTATGCAACATTGAGCTACAAGAAGGAAATCCATTAACTCTCTTTCCAATGATCATAATATATTGGTTTAGGCACCTAAGTTTAGATGTCAATTCTTTGTTCAAAGGAAAATGATGTGGTTCTCTCTGTCTCCCTCTATCTCGCTCTCTGTCTCTCTCTCTCCTGCCCTCCCTTCCCCCCTCCCTCTTAAATATAAAATGTTTAAATTTATCATAATCCCTTTTGCCCACACAAATGGCTCACCTCAAAGGTTGTACCCTTGTGAGGTACATAGAAACATGGTCTCCAGCTGGGAATATATTTCTCAGCAGTAATTCATCCCTTTAATATGCTCTAATCAGGGTAGCTTAACTTTTTGTTTTCAGACTTTAGGAGAAATAGTGTGTATAGAAAAGGTATGTGGCAAAGGTTAGGAAAATACACAACAAGAGTGAATGTTATAGGAGAAATCCATTTTCTATCTGGAGGCTGCATAGTCTTTCTAGAAACAGACATTATTTTTGGACAAGGTCACTATATGATCTTATCCCATACTCCAATCCCAATAGTATTTTAATGACAAGAAATCTAAACACTTACCAAGACAAAACAAACTGCATGGCGGAACACTGGAAAATGGATATTATATTAGAAAACAAAAATGTCAACATACTCTTTTTGGTCAAATTCGAGAAGAGTGGGTTCATTCAGTGAGATTAGCCTGTAGACAAAGCTCAAATATTTGTAAGATATCCATTTTCTCCAAGTTAATTTATAAATGTAACATAATCCCTTTCAAAGTTTCAATAGAATGCTTTAGCTAAATGAGATTCTAATTACTTTCAATTCAATAAAAGTAAAATAACATGATACATAATTATTTTTGCTGAGATGAGAAGACTTCAAATTACCCTTCTAGTGTTCTTTTTCATTTTGTTGTCTCTCTCTCTCTCTCTCTCTCTCTCTCTCTTGCTCTCTCTCTCTCTCTCTCTCTGTATTTGAAGTGTCCCATTTAATGACTGTGGTGGTTAGATGCTGCACCTCAAGTTTCGCTCATAATGACCCCATGTGACAGAGTAGAACTGTCCCTGAAGGTCTTTGATACTTTAATCACTAGGGGATCAATAAGAACCACTGAGCGGATTCCAATCACTTGGTAGTTAGCAGTCAAATGCTTAACCAATACACCTCCAAGTCTCCAAGAATGTGTTTTGTAGACTGTATCTCTCTATAAAAGCTTTGCTAATTTCTCCTAAATAAAAAAATAATAATTTGTCCCAAAGTTCTTCCCTCCATAGACCCCCATCGTGCAACTTATATTGCTTTTCTCCCAGTATATGCTACTTCCTAGCTATGTTATTCTTGTGAGCAGTTTATGGCCTATTCAATAGCGTGCTCCACTGTGGCAATGTCTATCTCTGCCTGGTTCTAATGTTACCATGATCATTTTTCCAAGTTGGTGGTCATCTCCTGAGGCCCCAGACTTTTCCTTTTGGAATGAACTCTTCGGTTCACACCCTGAGCCCTCACCCTGCCACAGACCTCCAGTTAGAACTTGGGCTTTCATCAAAAGCACCAGAGTCTTCCAAAAGCCAGTCCCCACAGAATGGTTTTCAGTGGATTAAAGATGCCAAAAGTCAGAGGTGTGGTTTGCAGAGCATTCCCTGAGCTCCCCTGCCTTGCAAAACTCTTTTGCTTTCCCGTTAAATGGTTGGCTATGCTAAAAAGGCAGAGCTTGTTAAATAGGCAGAGCTTGTTACGCACACACACATACACACACGCACATGCATACCAACCCCCAGTCACAGTAAGAAGGATGTATCTGATGCCTTTAAATGCTATGCTTATTGTATTCCAACCAAACAAGCCCAAATGATATCAGTTGTTTAGCAAGCCCCTTGCTCCCATGAGGAAGCTGAGCCCCATTACTTTGTATCTCCCAGACTCAGCCAGGCCTAGGGCCTCAGAGGAATGACTTAGGCTGTACTTTGTGGTTATGTACTCCGTGTGGCAAGAACTCCATGTGCTCAAGCCGTGGTGACAGCTTCCTCCTCCCTCGGAGGTTCTCTTTTCTTCAGCCCTGTTCTGGAGCCTCCCGAATTTGCTTAGCAATTCTGCACAAGATAATACCACTAACAATGGCTGGTAGGAGAAACTTGCTGACACATAGTAGGAAGACGTGCACACGTTTTATAGAATTCAGTTAACGTAAGAAAACTTTCTGAATATACAGAAATAAGTGTATTTAGCACAGAAATGATTGTATAAGGCAACATAACTAAAATTGGAGCAGAACTGTAATGATGAAATTCAAATGAAAGGAAAATAAAATTGTTCCTGTATTTAAAGGATTTCTGTTGAGCAGCTTCCATCTGTAGAGCTACATAAAACTTGTGATCATCTTTATAGCAATATTTTCTTAAGGCAGTCTCTGACCAAGTGACATATCTCATGTAACACGTGTATACACCATCTCTAGTGACTTACAATAAATCACTATTACTGGCTTCTTCAGTGCTGTTTTCCAAACTAATAAACAGAGGGATCAGTGCATATAAGTAGCATGTCTTCAAGTGTTACAGGTGTCTTTGGTCATGACATTTAGTTTAACATATTTGTACTGTATAGAAGAACTTAAAACAAATTATATATATTTTTATAAGTACCCATAAACCACGTTCAAATTTAGTAGAATTGAACAGTTTTCAGTGATGATTTAGGCAACAGTTTTAAAAATCTGCTTAGTTCCTAAATATTCCATAAAAGACACATTATATATAAATATATAAACTTATGAGACAGTTCTGCTTTATCCCAAAAGAATGCTGTACGAATCAGAATTGACACCGGTACATTGACAACAAGAACAGGAGTACAACAGATAAGTATGCGAAGATCGAGTAGTCAATTTATTCCTTTCCATTTTTCACAATTTAACCATATATTTCTTCTTATTATTAGATCTCTTAAAGTGTAGAAGAGCAAGGATATCTTTGTGAGGATTAAGGTGTGTCTGATCTACGCTGTGGTATTTTGAATCATCTCATATGCATTTGAATGTTGGATAAGGAAGGTCAAAGAAAAATTGATACATTTATATTATATTGTTGGTGAAGAACATTGAAGGTTAAGAAAAAGAGAGACTCACACCAAGATAGATGGACACGGTGAAGATAACAATGAGCTCAATCCATTGTAACTATGGCACAGAATCAGAGTGGTTCATTTTGTTGTATTATGAATTGAAGCAACTCAGTAACCTCAAACAAACCAAGTAAAAGTAGCAGATATTTGTGGTTGTATTAATTTATTTTTCACTGGAAACTCTGAAAAAATATATTGTCACAGAGAAGAGACAGTTATCTGGATTTGGTTGGGTTTAGTTGAATTCTCTAAGTATGTTGAGCTGGTATAATGATGTTGCATACATCTGGAATTTCAGCAATTCTAGAAGCTGAGCATTTAGAATTAAAATAAGAAGATCAGACTGATGAACTGGTATTCGTGGAAGGATGTAGAGATAGGAAATTTTCAGAATAGACCTCTCAAGACAAAGAGAAAGCTAAAACTTTATTTCCAAAAATCCTTTGCCTGCTATTTGAAAACATTCAGGGAGGTATTGGCTTTCTTCCCACTGTAGTTTCTTTTGATAACCAATAGCATGTGATATGACTATTTAGAAAGAGTATAGTTATCAGACTCCATATTCTAATGATCAGGGCCAGCCTACGAGTGGAAATGGAATGAGGACCTGTGTCTGTAAATTCAGCACAACAGCACCAGAATTTATGCTGTGGTACATTCTGCTTTTCTGCCTTGATTGTGTGGTCACCAAATAAATGACAGAAACACAAAATATACCAGATACAGAATTTTGATATATTGATGGTGGAGGGAAAGCAAAACCTAAAGTTGTTCTGTGAAGGAATCAAAAACAAAGAAACACCGCCACAGAGTCAATTCTGCCTGGTGGCGACCCTAAAGATCCATGTAGAAATGCCCCTGTGAATTTCTGGGAATGTTGCTTTATGGGAGGGGAAAGCCTTGGTTTTCTTCAATGGAGCATCATGGTGGTTTGGAAGCCCGGACTGTTCAGATTGCAGCCCAATTGTGTATTTATGTCTTGGTCATGGGCATTGTTGCTCCTTCAACAAAGGAGAAATGAGAATTACCGAAGGAGCCCAAAAGATACATATGAGCAAACAAGGCAACATGTGGTAATCAAACATTACTATCCTTTCGGGGAAGTGATAACTCCTCTAAGTGTAAAGTCTGGATAAGGTTTTTCTTGAAAATTTACTGGCAGATGTGGTGATGATTATGGTGGTTACACATAGGCCACCAGTTAATGTAACATAGCACTTTTGAGAATGTCAGCATCAGATTCAGCCAACACAGGTCTAAAGGACTGCATCTATCTCACCGCTTCCATCGAAATGACTGTCAGAAACATGAAGCTGAAGTGACAATGTCTTACAGACAGTATGCTCTAGAAATTTATATTGCATGAGATTTTCGGTAGCTTATACTTATTGTTTTTGGTGCCATTTGGGGGGGTTAAACAAAGCATGTCACATCAGAAAGAAAGCAGGACACTGATCAGAGTATGAAGGTCTGTTGAAGCCAGGGTACCAACTTGAGGTGCCAACTAAATTCAGGCAAAGCTGTGGTGGTTTGCAGTAATGATTTGCTAATAGACAAGACGAACAATACTCAAGAGTATTATAAAGCAAAATTGCATGGTTTGTATGGAAAGTTTTCACACAAAGAGCATGTTTGCCTCTGAATTTCCCCATAACTCAGGCATTTCCATTCTGCCCGCTTTCGTGGGCCTGTGTCTGTGCTCATGTGTTCCAATTAGAAACAGCCTAAGAAGCAAGAATTTGAGCAAAGTCCTGGGTGTTATACACAGTGGACCTCTGATAGATTCTGATCTGCCATCACTCAACCGTAAAAAGTTGAGCAATCCCACAATCAAGCACGTAAGCATGGAGTTGCCTGGCTTTTTGTTTTGTTTTATTGTTGTGTTTTCCTTTTTTGATGTCTCCCTTACCCCCAGCCCCCTTTTCTCCACCAAAGACCTTCTCCAGTCCTGGAGCATAATAAATTCTTAGTAATGCTATCCATTTTAATTATTGAACAACATGCAATAAATATAGTTGTAAATTGCATATCACTAAAAACAAATCTTGCCTTGTAAAATCTCTCTACATGGAATGATGATTTTTTTTTTAGCACCAGAGTGGAAGATTGTTTTATTTCTCTGCTTTTCCTCTGATTACTGATTTGATCACAAACGTTATTGATAATGTGTCCCAAATATTAGTCATACTCTTGGAGCTTAATCACCTGGAAATGTGTCAAAATCCAGGACTATGCAAACACCGGCAGCAACAATGACAACAGCTGTGCTTGTTTCACATGCAGACAAACCCCGTGGAAATGGGGGTGAGAGTAAAGGAACGACCGATGACTGAGTCGCCAAAGCAGTTAATCATCCAATCAACCAATCAAAAAATGGGCATAGATTCAGTTCTGACTCGTAGTGACCCTAAAGGGAGGACTAGATCAGTGGGAGGGCACTGCTCCCTAGAGTTTCAAAAGTTAAAAATTTTTATGGGAGGAGGTAGTTTCATTTTTCTTCATCACAGAGGATGATAGTTTTGAATTGTTGACCTTGCATTTAGCAACCCAACTCATTAACCACTAGCTCTTTTAACTCCGTAAGACTCATAAACCTATGCTTTCTACAGATTCTATGACTCTCTCCATCTTAATTCTCTTCCCACCTCAATCTGCCCTCCCTAATTTACTGTCATTTCAGAGCTTGAAGACATGTGTCTTCCAGGTGAGTTATGTGCTTACTGAATTTGGACCCCTCGATCCAAAGCTATTTTCCTTCCACTTAGAGCTCCATGAGTCATGTTCTAGTTCTGATTACAGCTAAATTTCCTTGCAATTACATCTGCCATACTTTATTTTCACAGATGATTCTGTCTGTGGGTCATTCATAGTTTATGCTTGCTTTACAGAAAAGGTATGAGTTTCTGTTGAACCTCTCTACACATTTTCATCTGAAGATTTGTGCTCTTTAGACCTTGATAGGCAAACTAGAGAGACTATGCTATTTTTCCCTCTAAACTGTGCTTATTTTTGTTTTTGTTGAGCATAAACACTGCAAGACACATGCCAATTCACCAGCTCTACATGCTCAATTTAGTAGCATTGATTCCAGACTTCGAGTGGTACAAATGTTCTCGCTCACCTTTTTCTGAAGTGTGCTTCTCTCGGGGACATAAAGGGACTGCCTCCTCAGGTTCTTTTCTAATCTTTTGAGTTACTGCTGTCATTTTGATCTCATTTAGAAAGTTCTTGAAAATGCATACTAAGCAAGACAGATCTTTTTTTTAATCAATTAAGCTAGCCTACTGCTTGATTCGGGTAGCACTGGTGGTCTAGTGATTACCAGGTGAGCTGTTCGAAACCATGAGCTGCTTCATGGGAGAAAAAAGAGCTTTCTGTTCCTCTGAACTGTTACAGTCTTAAAAACTCAGAGCGGGGGGGGGCATTTTACTTACTCTGTCCTGTAGGGTCGCTATGTGATGGCATTGAATTGATGACAGGGAGTTTTGATTTTATTATTTTGAGACCGCTTGATTTTTAGAGAACTTCAGAGGGTATTTTTGCTTTAAGGTTTAGAGAATACCTCAGGGCATTAATTATAGGGACTCACCCAGTCTTCATGTCAACAGGAATTCTATAGTCCATCAAAATTTGAAATTCGGCTCTTGCATTTTCAAAGATGACTCTGATGGAATCTTTGATCTAAATGCCCAGGAATGCAGCTCAGCACCTCAAATTCTTCTGATCTCATGGATATATTAGACATGTATTCTATAACATCCTTTTACTCTTAACTCCTTTTCCTTTGCTTCTCCAGAAAGATAAAGATCAATTGCTGCAGTACCTTGGTTGGTTTCTTGCAAACTTTGAAGACTCTAGGAAGTTTGCAACAAATTAGGAGGAAGAACACAAGCCCTAAATCTATTAGTAGGTCAATTAACTAGAATACTCTATGAAATCACGGTCCGTGTCTTCACACCTAGCGATTACATTTCATAAGATATCTTCTTATACATAACCATGGCCATGAGAATCTTTGGTGGTTTACTAGATACACCTTAGACTCTTAAATGCAAGGTCAGCAGTTTGAAACCACCAGGTGCTCTGAGGGAGAAAATGGGGATTTTGATTCCATTAAGAGTTACAGTCTTGGGCTGAGCCCTGGTGGCATAGTGGTTGTGTGCAGGATTGCAGTCCACTGGCTTGGCAGTTCAAATCCAGCAGCAGCTCTCCAGGAGCAATGCTGGGCCTCCCACTCCTACTAGAGGGCAGTGATGCCAAAAAAATGAAAAAAAAAAGAGTTATAATCTTGGGCTGAGCCCTGGTGGCGCAGTGGTTGTGTGCGGGACTGGAGCCCACAGGGTTGATGGTTCAAATCCAGCAGCAGCATTCCAGGAGCAAGGTGGGGCTTTGTGGCAGTGATGACACAAAAAAAGTAAAGAATTATAGTCTTAGAAATTCAGAGAGGTATAGCTCCCCTGTCCTTATGGCTCACTATTAATCTCAATGACTCGATGGCAGTGAATTTTTTAAGAGTGAAGCATCCTCAGCAGGTACTTCTTTTGCTATTGTTGAAATAAATCTACTCTAGTGTCCACCCTTATTTGAGGTCCAATTTAAGAAAATACGTTGCAATGAATTTTTAAAAATAGCATTTGAATATTGAAAAGCATTTAATAGCTATGCTTTGCTTTTGTTCTTTGTTATTAATCTATCATTTTATTGGGGGTTCTTATGTATTATAATAATCCATAAATCAATTATATCAAGTCATCTTGTAAAGATGTTGCCATCATCACTTTTAAAGAACTTTCTTTTTATCTTGAGCCCTTAATATCAGTTCCTCTTTACTCCCTCCTTCCCCTGACCTACCACTCTCATGAACCCTTAATATATTATATATTATCATCATTATCAAATTAATATATTATCATTACCAAAGATAATACATTATTGTTAACATCATTTTCACATATCATTCACTATTAAATATATCCTTTCTCCTACAATTCTGATATTCATCCCTCCTGGAGGGGTGTGATACTGCCATTAGTGCTATCAGTTCCCCCTTCCCTCCTTTCTCCAACCTCTCTTCCCATAATCTCATGGAATCTTTACTCCTGTTATCGTTCCTAAGGGGTTTGTCTATTCTGTATTTCACGTATCAAAAGCTCTTGTCTGTATTAATGTACATTCACTGGTCAAGCAGGATTTGTGGAGCAGAATTGAGGTCTTCATAGTGAGGGAAGGAAAGATTAAAGAAATACAGGAATGTTGTGTGCTTTGTCAGTGCTATACGGCACCCTGGATGTGCCATCAGTTCCATGTGGCCCTTCCTTGAAACAATGTCCAAATATCAGCAGATGGGCTTTAGGTCTCCACTCTGATCCCTCTCACGCACATGCATGTGATTGTTTTTGAACTCCTAATACCTGTTCACATTGACATCTCGTGCTCACACAGGCTGAGGTGCTTCTTCCATGTAGGTTTAGCTGTCCCCCTGGTAGATGGCAATTTGTTTGACTTTAACTAGGCTTTTGCTATTCATCTTTAGTTCTCATGATTATACCTAGCTTTGCTCATTTGTGAGGAATAAAGAAATCCAGTTATAGCCAATCCGTTGGCACTGAAATGGAGAGTAACAAGAACAAGGAATGTCAAAAGAACAACTATCAAAGCTTCTCAATGGTGGCATAGTGGCTTATGTGCAGGCTTGCTAACGGCAAGGTCAGTCGTTCAAAACCACCACCTTTTTCCTCAGAAGAAAGATTTATAGTTTGGGAAATCCACAAGGAAAGTTCAACCCTGATAAGGTCTTTATAAGTTGAAATAGGGCCTGAGCCCCGGTGGCATAGTGGTTGTGCGCGGGACTGAGGCCCACTGGGATGGAGGTTCAATCGCTGGACCTCCTACTCCCATCACCGGAGAGCAGTGATGTCCCCCCCCCCCCCAAATAAGTTGAAATAGACTTGATGGGATTGAGTTGTGTTTGAGTTTTAAGCCTGCGAGGGCTTTTACCCACTGAAATTCCATGACGTTTTCATTGCTATTGAATAAAGGTATGTCCATTAAAGCAATGATGGGAAAATAAAAAGGATAACTGAAGGAGAAGAAACCAGTAGCAAGAGAGAAGGAAAGAAAGTGGGGGAGATAAGGGGGAAATAGACAGAAAGAAAGGTGAAGAGACGAAAGATGGATTGAATTTATGGAAAGAAGAAAATGAAGAAGTGAAGGAAAAGGGAAAGAGCAACAGAATAATGAAAGCAAAATAATTCAATATCCCCAAACTTTGGTCTAGTGTCCTCCTCTAGTAGTGACCAATCAATAAAAGTTGTTTAGCAAAATTTAGATTAGTGATTCCTCTTGTCCTCCTACCTTAGGGGACATTTGAAAATATCTTGAGATATTTTTAATTGTTATAAATTTGGGATACTTCTATAGCATCTAGTTAATAGAGTTCCAAGATGCTGCTGCTTTTATTGTTAGGCCCCACTCAGTCAGTTTTAACTCAGAGCAAACCTATGCACTACAGAACCCCCAAACACTGCCCAGAGTCTGTACCACACTCTCAATTGTTCCTTTGCATGAGCCCACTGTTAGAGCTACTGCATCAATCTGTCTTCTTAGGGGCCTTCCCCTTTTTCACTGCCCCTCTACCAAACATGACATCTTCGACAGGATTTGATCTCTTCATATCTAACATGTCAAAGTATGTAGGTTGAACTCTTGCCATCCTTATCTCTGAGGAGCACTCTGGTCTTGTCTCTTCCTAGACAGGCTTGTTTGTTCTTGTAGCAGTCGATGATACTTTCAGCATTCTTCAATTCTTCAGCACCACAATTCAACTGACTCTACTCATTTTTCGTCCTCCTTATTCAATGTCCAACTTTCACATGCACACACGGTTATTCAAAATAATGTGACTTGGGTCAGGCACCTTATTCTTCAAAGTTTCATCCCGGCTTTTCTCTACTCTTGTGCAGCAGATTTACCTAATGCAACAAGTCTTTTGATTCCTTGACTCTTTCTTTCATGAGTATTCATTGTGGACCCAAGGAAGATGAAATCTTTGACAACTTTATTCTCCCTTTAGCATCATATCACCTAATAGTCCAGTTGTGAGAATTCTCTCTTTCTTTAAACTGAGTTGCAATCAATACTGAGGAGACTGAAATCTTGATCTTTATCAACAAGTGCTTCAAGGTCCTTCTCACTTTCAGCAAGGAAGGTTGAATCATCTGCATTTTCCGGACTGTTGTTAGGCCTTTCTCAAGTTCCCCATGCTGAATTGTTCTTTGTATCATCCAACTTCTCCGATGGTTTTCTTGGCATACAGATTAATAAGCACGGGGAGACGATAACCTTGATGCACACCTTTCCTGATTTAGACCATGCAGTATTCCCTTACTCTGTTCACACAGCTGTTTCTTGTTCGGTGTCCACATGAGTAGAATGTTATGGAATTCCTATTTTCTCCATTGTTTTCTATGACCCACACAGTCAAAACCCTTGGTATAGTCAACAAAGCACAAGTAATCAGCTTTCTCTATATATGTATGTATAGATGTATATATTGCTTTGAGCCAAGATCCATCTGACATCAGCAATGATGTTCATTGCTAAATGCTACTCAACATTCTGATACACACCGGGCAATCACTAAAACCCATAATTATCAGACCCAGAATGTTGGTGATGCCAGGTAGGGAAACCCTACTCCAGATTTATACCATTTTTGGTATTATTATTAAATGCCATTGAATATATTCTGTTATATACATATCACAGAATAAAGCACTGCTAGCTTTGCTCCATCCTCACAATTGGTGCAAGGTTAAGGTCATTGTAGCAGTCATTGTGTTGATTCATATCATTGAGGATATTCCTTTTTATCACTTAATATATACTTTACTAGTCAGTATATTCTTCTTAGGGACTGACCTCTCCTTATAAGATACCCAAAGAACAGGAGATGAAGCGTCATCATCCTCATGTCTCAAGCGCATTTCAGCTATATGGAATCACCAAAGACAAACAAACAAACAAAAAACAATTAATCTTTGTATACTGCAAATGAAGAAAGTAAAATCAAAAGGATGAATTATGAAATTATATTTATTAGGAAACCCTTCACTTAGACATTTATTCAAAGCAGAAATGCATTTCTTTGTTTGAATTATTTTACATAAATTGTTTTTTGTAGTTAGTACCATTTTTGTGTCGCATCACTGAGTTAGTTCCATTTGATCTTTTAATTCTCTAATCACATTGACCATTTGTTTAACTGCTTCAGTTGCCTTTATTTAAAAAGTAGGTGTTTGCTTGTTTTTTAAAGAAGTGATTCTCAAAGTCTGTTTTCTCTGCGAAACTGTATACTTCTGGGAACTCAGCCCACCAACAGTGCCCCTCAGAACTTCCCCCATTAAAAATGAACTGCAGGGTCATCCGGATAAAGGTGGTGGAGGAAGGATGAAGCAGTTGACAGTTTTATTGTTTGCTATAGATTGTAACATGAGGCTGGAAAGTCTATCAAAGAGCAATATTGCTGCAATTCTGCTATTATGAGACAAATAATTGAAAGCTAAAAAATAGTGAGAAACTTAAGAGAACAGAGTCCATTATTTAACATGCATACTGAGTAATATGTGAATAGGAAAAGTAGCCAAAAAGGAACAAAGATTAGTAGAATTAATGGATTTAATAGGATATTGTTGTTGATTTCTTGAGATGGGCTATGTAAATATATAGAATATGTTTCTTTAGGCCTACCCTCTGCCCCCCCAAACCAAAAACATCTTCAGATTTCTTCTCCTTGAAACCTAAATAGTAGTTTGAGTGGCCTAAAAAAAGGGGGGCATAAGAAAAGCAAAAATTAAATGGACATGGAGTCTTCAGTGACAAATGAGTTCATCTCAAACAAAAAAGAAAGAAAGAAGTAAATCAAAAACATCACAATTGAGTAGCCCCAAACATCTAGGGAATAATTATTTGTGTGCTTAGAAATATCTCCTGTGTGGCTTGACTGTTTAGACATAAATCATTAAATATTTATATATGGCTCATTGATGTGTGTAAGATATGATCTAAAGTAATATTTTGGAAGCATATTATTGGTACCAATTTAGTAACTTTTATTTCCAAGTAATGTTCAGGGTTTGGGTTGGTTTCCCACATCATCCCTCTTTCATTTTTGACTCAGATACTTTGCTCACTTCTAGACATCTCCTAGCAAACAGTCACATTCCAAAACTAAATTAAACTGCACTGTCCTCCTACTGCCTTTTCTTTTTTTTCAATTGCCCGGAATTATCAGCAGATTGTACTAACGCCAGGTCTTCAACTACTACCTATATGCTCATCATTCTTTAAATTATATTTCTAACCAAAAACTTCTTGGGGTTTGAAGAAACTGTGCTGAGTAAAATATGTTAATCACAAAAGAACAAACAACATCTGACCTAAATTATCAAAAAAGAGAAGAAAAAATAACTGTATAAATACTAACATTTCTCAGTGTTATCAAAGGTTGGGTGAAAAGAGAGAAATATTGATCAATCATGATGGAAGAAATTACAATGAGTAAAGGTTGGACTGCAAGACCAATTTTGTAGTTATCAAGAAGTTGCACATCTGTAAGAAGTTTTCTTGCTGAATTTGTACAACATCTCAAAGCAAAGATGAGTAGGGACAGGGAACCAGAGGAGTGGAAAGGGCGAGCCCAATGTGGAAATAGAGTGCTGATGCATTGCAAAGATTGCAACTGATGTCACTGGAAAATATGTATATGGATTATTGAATGGAAAACTAGATAACTGTGTCAGCTTGCACCCAGAGCACAAAGAAAATATTCAGAGAGAGTTTTGGTGTGGGTTTGGTTGTATGACAGATGGATTTACAATAACTGAAGCATAGTGATGAAGGTACTTGAGTACAATATAAAAACTTCATGGGATTGCTTTTTGGCTTCGTTGGTTTAGGGTCAGGTTCTACTGACCCATCCCTACTAATTAGGCTAATGATGCGTTCAATGCATCTGTTCCTTGTGTAGTGCCTGGGGTCTTAAAAATTTGCAAGTGGTCTTCCAAGTCGCCAGTACAAGTTGCTCTCTCTCTGCTCTTCCTGGAGCAATGGATGCACAGGAAGTCTTGTAAATAAGAGAAGGATATGGAATATGTGGCTAATTGACTTCTTGAACAACTGTCTCCTTTGCCACCCCATCGGAAAACCTTACTGGTTCTTGACTACCAGTACTGGGCAGTTTGAACTAGGGTCCCACTAAATAATCATGATCATAATTGGGGGATATCATAAGAACACAAAATGATTTTTTATTGGGGGCCCTTATAACAAGCCACATATCAATTGTATAAAGCATATTTGTAAATAGGTTGCCATCATTATTTCCTAAACATTTACATTCTATTTGAGCCATTGGTTTTAGCTCCTCTTTTTACCTTCCCTCCCACACTCCCACCCTCATGATCCCTTGATAAATTATAAATTATTATTATTTTCACAGCTTACACCAACTGCTATCTCCCTGCTCCTATACGTTCTTTCTCCCTCCTCTCCCCACCTTCCTCCTGATAGCACTACTCCCATTTCTGTTCCTGAGAAGTTTGTCTGACTTGGATTCTATGTGTTCTGTGCTCTTATCGGTACCTGCGTACATGTTCCAGTCTGGCTTGAAGTGAAAGGCAGTACTGGGGTCATGATAGTGAGAGGTTAGGAAGTCCCAAGGAGCCAGAGAAATAATGTGTGCTTGATCAATGCTTTACTTCATTCTAATTGACTCATCCATTCCTTGTGAGCCTTCTGTAAGGATATGGGGTTTGGGCCTCTGCTCTTCCAAGCCCCCTTGTTGTCAACAGTATATTTTCTTATTTGTTTGTATATTTTGAATCTTTTGATGCCTGTCACCTGGTTCCATCAACACTTAATGATAGCACTGGCCTGTGTGCTTCTTCCATGTGAGTTTGTTGTCTCTCTGTTAGATAGCTGCTTATTTAACTTCAAGCCCTTAAAAAAACAGACACACTTTTTTTATATCTTGGCACCATCAGCTTTCTTCACCACATTGCTTGTGCACCCATTATATCTTCAGCAATCTTGCCTTGAAAGTGAGCATCACAGAATTCTAGGTTGTTAGAACAGCATGTTCTTGTGTTGAGGGAGGTCTTGAGCAGAGGCCTCAATCAGTACCTCTATTTTTTGTGAATTAATGCATTTGCAACTATGCACTTCTATGTTTATACTTCTAACTTTGCTTCCTAGATCTTTCTCCTGTTTTCTTTTACATTTCCCCTGCCTTACCTTTATGCTAACCCTGCTCTGCCTCTTACAAATTCCTCTCAGCAAGGTTGCTGTTATTCCAACACCTCCATGTCTTCCTCATTATGTCTTCCTCATTATTGCTTTTAATTCACTCATTGTTTCCCAGACTATGGGGTTGTTTGCTCACCGCTCCCTTCCTCCACTGTCTCCTCTCCCCCCACTAAGTCCTTCAACTTTTGGTCCTATGGCTTTCTCCTAAGCCTTGTCCAATGTCTATTTTATATAGTAGGCAAATCAACAATGATGTAGACAAAATGAAACCGAAAAACGAATGAAAAGAGTAAAAAAGAAATAGAATACACACACACACACACACACACATATATATATATATGAGAAATGATAAATGCTAACAAAAAAAAAACCCTGAAAAGATAATTTTAGGTCTGTCCTCTGACTTTTTTTTGGGGGGGGGGTCACATCACAGCCCTCTGGTGGGAGTGGGAGGCCCAGCCTTGCTCCTGGAGAGCTGCTGCTGGATTTGAACTAGCAAGTCAGTGAGTCACAGTCCTGCACTCAACCACTACACCACTGGGGCTCAGCCCATGTCCTCTGACCTTTATGACTATCTCCTCACTGCTCCTGGGGCTTTCTTGGCACTGCCTCTCCTAGTTTGAATTCTATTTCAGGGGCTCCTCAGGGGCTTTGTGGGTTTGCCGATCTGTTATAACCCCTTCTTGGTTCACCCAGCTGTGGGAGTTCAAACTGGATTCACTCCCTGCAGTATGTCTACTATAGTGTCCTCTGTCCTGGTATGCTCCAGCTAGGGGTCATCATATCTCGAACTAATGTTGACATTACAGTCCTCAAAGTACCTTAGCAGTTCCTTGCAGGGATATCATCCTTAGGGCTTAATGTGCCCATATTGGACATAGGACCTCACTTTCCCTCTTTATCCGTCTTGGTTTGTGTGGCAGTCACCTAATCTGGTGTCAATTTGAGGATTAAGAGCATAGGCATGAAGTCTAGCCATTCAAAACGGAGATGGCCAAGGAGACCTATGTGGGCATGGTCTTCTCCTGAGAATTCTGGGGAATGCACTTCCTTGGAAACATTCTACTGACAATGCTCATTCCCTGGGAGACATTGCAGCTAACAAGACACATGACTGCTTGCTGACATACCCTGAGACCTAGAAATTGGAGGAGCCATGGGAAAACCCTTGCCAGTGTTGAGACACTTTTACTGCCACTGCATGGACAAGACTCTACATCCACTGGTCTGTGGTTGTTGTGGTGTCATTGCATGTGTTTTGTGAGTCTGAAGAGGACTTATATATTGGTATTGGATATATGGGCTAATATCAGACTTACGACCTTAGACTGCACTGGGCTGGGATGTTTTCTCAATGTTCAATTGTTCTTATATATAAGCATCATTCTTATACACATATATGTGTTTATGAATTTGTTTCTCTAGTATACCTGGACTAACACAATTTGCTTACATGTAAACATGGCAGGCCATCCCCTCTCCCCAACCTGTAGGTTTATTTATTTTTGTTTTTTGGGCATCAAACCTGTAAGTTTAGTGTTGTGGTCTGTAGCATATACTTCTAGGAAAGAATCCAGTTTGGCTCTGATTGGGGCTGGCCCTGTAGCCCATTCTAATCATGCATTACTGTATGTGGTTATGTTGTCCTCAAGTTTTTTTTTTTTGGTGCTGTGCTGGAGTCTGCATGACACTCTCAATTCTGTGGAGATATAATCAATACTCTCCCCCTGGGTGGGTTAGCACCCTGCTCCCTCAGTGCCATCAAACCCCCTTTTTTCTTCCCCCACCTTCCCCTCTTCCTCCCTTTTTGTGTTGAAATAACATATACCTCCTTGTATTTGGTCTGTACCCCACCCAACTCCCTGGGTCTCAACCTGTATCATGTGAGATAAGTGGATTTTCTTATATACTACTGGACTGATTATTCTTACATCAGTAGACTCATATTATATTTGCCCTTTTGCGATCTTCTGACTTTGCTTAACATAATTTCCTCCAACTTTTCCTATGAGGCAATTTTCTTCATTGATCATCTGTACTTTTTAGTGATGCATAGTACTCCATTGTGTGTACATGCCAGGGTTTTCTAATCCACTTCTCTATCAATGAAGATTTAAGTTGTTTTCAATTCTTTGTGATTGTGAATTGCACCACAATAAACATTGGGGTGCAGACAACTGGCCGTGATCTATTCCTATCCTCCTCTCTGTATATGCCCAGTAGAGGGATAGCTGGGTCACAAGTTAGCTCAATTTTCATTTTCTTTAAATATTGCCACATTAGTTTTCACAGAGCCTGTAAGTACTTTTCACAGAGGCTGTAAGGACCACTGGCAGTGGAGGAGAGTTCCTAATTCGCCACATCCCCTCCAACATTTGTTGCTCTTTGATTTTCTGACTTAGGCTATCCTCAAGGTTGTTAGGTGGTATGTCATAGTTGTTTTAATTTGCATTTCTCTGATGGCTAATGATTGGGAGCATTTTCTCATGTTTATTGACCATTTGAGTTTCCTTCCTAATGAAACTTCTGTTTAGGTTTTTTGCCCACTTCCTCAAAGGCTTAACTGCTTTCTTCTTTTTGCAGGCTTGAAAGATATTATATATTTAATAATAAGCTCCTTTTATGTTGTGTCATTGCTAAAATTCCTCTCCCAGTCTGTGGGTTCTTTTGTTACTGTCATGGTGGCATCTTTTGTGCACCCAGATGTTTTATTCTTAGTATATCCCACTTGTCAGTTTCAGGTTCACCTGTCTGTGTAGCCTTTCCTACTGCAGTTAGCCAAAGTATTCCCTGAGACAGGTTTCTTAGGTTTGTCCTGATTCCTTGAGGGTCTGATAGTTTAGGGTTTTACTTTTAGGTCAGTGATCCACCTTGAGTTTGAAGAACACAGATTTAAATTATCATGGACTCCAGACTTTAAGGCACCATTGGAAGCTGGATTAACATCTGAAACTATTGCCCTGAGATAAACTTTTAGTCTTCAAAGAAAAATAACCTCTGATGTTCTCTTAAAATGACATGATAGTATTGCTTCATGGGTTAAAGTGGCCTGACAAGTATTCACTCATTTAAGACCTTCCTGTATGGATTAAAAATTGATAAGAACAACTTGAAAGTTTAGACTAAACCCCAAGGCATGGGGTGTGTGTGTTCATGATGGAATTGTTTGCCACAAAAGATGTTCTAAAATCAGGAGAGTGAGAATGTTTGCACAACTCAAAGACCTCCTCCCTGGGGGATGGACAACAGGCAAGTGGATGAAGGGAGACATCAAACAGTATAAGATATAGCAAAATAATAATAATGTATAAATTATTAAGAGTTCATGAGGAGGGAAATGAGGAGCTGGTAATGAGGAGTTAAATAGAAAGCAAATGATTTGAGAATGATGAAGGCAACAAATGTACAAATATGCTTGACATACAATGGATGGATAGATGGCTCATGATGAGTTGCATGAAGCCCTAATAAAATGATTTTTAAAAGAATGTTATAAATGTTAATTAATTGTAGGTGTGCAAACAGCAGAATTCATTTATGCTTTGCTGTGCATCTTATAAAAGCAGAACTGCATTAATGGTAAACAGCCACATTAACAGAAGGCTGTAAAAAGGCTGCTCAGTGTGTATGTCCTTTCCAATTTCCATCAATGATTGCAGTAGAGCTGCTCTAGCTGCATGTTAAGAAAAGGAATTTGACTTTTGGAGCACAGGGCACAATGGGAGAGCAGAGAACATACTAGTTACCACTATTTTGCAAAACCCAATTCCAAACTCACTGCCATGAAGTCAATTCTGACTCACAGTGACCCTGTAAGACAGAGAAGAACTGTCCTTGTGGGTTTCATAGACTATACATCTTTATGGTATTAGAAGACTTCATCTGTCTCCCTCAGATGAAGAAAACTGTGGTCTTTTCAAACTGCTAACCTTGTCTATGGTGCTTTCTTTGGAACCCTGTACACCACCAGCGATTCTGATAAACGCTGTTGTTAGATACCACGTAGACAGAACCAACCCATGGAGACACGATGCACAACACAATGAAACCCTGTCTGGTCCTGCACCATCCTCAAAATTGCTCCTACACTTGAGTGCAGATTTGCAGCTGCTGTGTCAACCCATCTCCTTGAGGACCTTCCTTTTTACCTAGTAAATAGGAGATACTTAATAAAGATTTGTTTTATATGCAGATCAATTAGTTTCCATCTTTCTACCTTAATCTACAACAGAAATTGGCAGAAAAAATAGTTTTTCCAAGAAAGGAGCACATATTTTAGGTTTTATGGACCATATAGTCTCTTTTAATTGCATTTGCCCTTTTAATTCCACTTCAAAACATACAGCCATACTGCTTCCTGTACCAGCAACAATTTTCTCTCTCCCTTCCTTCCTTCTATACTTCTTTTGCTTAAATGACACTTTTAAAGTAGTACTATCCTTTTGATCCTTTTAAAATTGCAACTTTGTATCTGGGTTATTGGAAGAGGATGTAATATTCAGGAGGTAAAAATTTCTCACTGGTGGACTTTAGACTTTTGAACAAATTAAGTTTTATTGGAAAATGACCAACCTATTGATCCTTATGCACTGTATTTTGCAGTTTACTTGAAGTCATAGATTTATTAATAATAGCTAAAAACTGGGCTCATGGGTTCATTCAAATATCCATCTATGTGTGAACTTGCTGTATCAAGGAATTAACTATTTATTCACATGATAAGATGGATCAATCTAAAAATACTTATGAAGGGTTCAATAAGTCTAGTTTATAAAAAACTAGCATGTGCTATATTATTCTATCTATATAAAATTCTAAGAAGTGCATATTCAATATGAATGAGAGAAATCAGGCCTGTTGTCATTTGGTAAGTGGAGCAAGAGGAGTGGATTTTTGGAGGTGATAAGTGTATTAATTTTCCTGATTGAGGTCTCACAAAAGGATGCATATATCCAAACTCACCAAATTGTACCTTAAGTATATGCAGTTTATTTGTATAAATTACTCTGTAATCCACATCAAGTACAGAGCAAATATGATCACCAGTGTGTTATATTTTAATGTCTACTATGCATAAGCTCACCTTGAATTAAATGGAAACGCAGATTCTTTTTGCATCTCTCTAGCATATTAATCTCCACTCTCCTGGATTTATATTTTTATATTTATATTTTCCCTTCTATTCTTTCCAAGTTTTCTAGCACTCAATGTACTTAAATTGCACTGCTCGAGTTAGAAGTAGTAGAGGAAAAGACACATGCCCAAGTTACCTAGGAGCCAGATATTTGACATAAGGTCCTTGGGATCTGTTTACTCTGAGCTGTGATTTTAATTGTTACTCTTCTTAGAAGCATTTCCATTTTAAAGGGAAACCAGAGAAGGCTTAACTTAACATAAAGCAATGCGTGACACATGGTAAAATGACAGGTAGCATTACATCTTAGTGGAATATGGGTTGATTTAGGGGAAGAGGTCTCCAGGGGTCATTTTCACTGATCAACAAATAACATTCTTTTCTAAAGCTGGCTCTGGGACTTAGTAATAACAATGGCTTATTTTTGTATAGGATGTTAGTGATTACACAGAGCTTTCACATTTATTATCTCATTCTAGCTTGCAAAGGCCTTTTGAGGTGAATTGGCTCCAATATTTATGGATAATGCAGTTGAAAGTTAAGGCACTTTATGCCAAGAAAGAGGTGGGATTTGAATTGAATTAACTCAACTCCCAGTTCAATAATCTATTCTTGAAACATAGCTGCATGTAGTTTAATGAACAAATTCCTTGAGAATAATGGGCTATGGTTCTCCTTAACTCCATACGACCCTCTCTGAATGGACAACTCTGTGGAAGAGTCATCCATTCTTCCATGGAAGAGAATGAGCCAGTCCTCATTCTCTTCACTATCCTCTTTGAAAATTCTAAGTCCAACTCTGTGGGACTTCTTAAATATATATTTAAGGCTATGAAAATGAAGATGTACTTGTTGCTGTTTGGTGACACGGAGCTGATTCTGACTCAGGGTGACCCCGTGCACCATAGAACGAAACCATCCTCATAACTGTGCCTAGGTTTGAAATCATTGTTGTAGTCACTGTGTCCATCCTTTTCCCTGAGGGCCCTCCTCTCTTCTGTAGCCCCTCCACTTTATCCAAGCATGA
Organism: Nesogale talazaci; assembly: GCA_004026705.1. Classification (NCBI taxonomy): domain Eukaryota; kingdom Metazoa; phylum Chordata; class Mammalia; order Afrosoricida; family Tenrecidae; genus Nesogale; species Nesogale talazaci. The sequence continues at coordinate 165,009 of PVJH01001310.1, read as the reverse complement.
TGTCCTTCTGTAGGGACTGATCTCTCCTGACAACATGTCCAAGTAGGTAAGATGAAGACTTGTCACCTTGCTCTTTATGAAGGACTCTAGTGGCATTTCTTCCAAGCCGGGTTTGTTTGTCCTTTTAGTGGTCCGTGGAACTTTCTATATTCTTCTTGAGCATCAGAATTCAAGCACACACATTCTTCTCTGGTCTTTCTTATAATGTCCAATTTTGCATATTGATAAGGTGACTGAAAATACCGTGGTTTGGGTCAGGCGCACCTCATTCCTCAAAGGAACGACCCTGCTCTCCAATATCCTAAAGGCTTCCTGTGCAGCAGATTTGCACAATGCAATGTGGCTTTTGATTTGATGACTGCTGCTTCCATGAGCATTGGTTGTGGATCCAAGCAAAATGAAATCTTCGGCATCTATCCTTTCTTCATTTATCAACCCATTGGTCTAGATGTGAGGATTTTGGTTTTCTTTATAAGCAATTGTAATCCACACTGAAGACTGCAATTCTTGATCTTCGTTAGCAAGTGCTTCAAATTTCTCCTCACTTTCAACAAGCAAGGTTGTGTCATCTGCATATTGCAGAGCATTAATATAGCTTCCTTAAATTCTGGTGCTGCAACCATTTTCTTATAATCCATCTTAAAGATAGCACCTTGGCAATAATAAAATGAGAACAAAATTTTGTCAAAATTTTAGTCCATACAAGTATGCTTTATGTGTCACTTCTCATCCAGTTGAACACAGAAATGAGGATAACACAAAGCTGTATGAATATTATTCAGATTATAGCCATAACCCCATGTTCTTGACCTTCCCTCAATCTTGCTTGCGGGGGGGGGGGGTTAAGAATTAACTTGCACAGCAGTCTTTATTCGCTTCCCTCTCCTTTCTGAGAATTCTAACTTCTCTCCATGTCTCTTCCACTGTTGGCAATGATTTCTATATTGGATATTGTGACTTGATGACAGTGATTTAGTGCAAAAAATTGAAAAGACAACATCAACCCAGAAAAATGGAAAATGGAACATAGACTTAAAAATGCAATAGAAGGATTTATTTTTTAAGAAGGAGGGAAAAGAGGAGCTTATACCAAGGGCTCATATAGAAAATATTTGGAAATGAATATGGCAACACGTGTACAAATGTGCTTGGTACAAATGATGTATGGAATGTTAGAGCTGTAAGGTCTCCCAATAAAACCATTGAAAAAAATACAATCGCTAAAACTATAAAACCTCTAGTCAAAAACAGCAGAGAAAACTCATGATTTTTTCATTAGGCACACATGTACTCAACAGGATCCGTGTGCATCAAATATAAATTAAGAAAATATGATAACCTGAATTAATGAAAATTTAAAAAATCATTTTCCAGAAACATAGATTTTAAAATATTGAAAAGACAAGCTAGACACTAAGATAAAATATTGGCAAAACTTACAGCAGCTTACCTAGTATAGTGAGATTCAAGAGTTAGAGCTCCCTTTTCACTGAGAGTCAGTCAATTCCGACTCTATGAGACAGAGTATAACTGCCACTGTGGGTTGCTGAGGCGGTGAATCTTGAGGGAGGACAAAGCTTGCTCTTCATCTAGCTAGTGCTGATGCTGTGGTTAGCATCCCCAAGCATAACCCCCGACGCCACCGGGGCGCCTTGGAGCCCTCAAAAGCAGTAATTACCATTCGCAGTCATTGTGTGTTAGTGAAGATGAAAAATATGAAGAAGGAATAATATATATTTACCTTCATTAAAAATGCATAATAAAATAAAGACGGAGCATGAGGAAATGAGGGTCAGCAGAGAGCATAAACAAAGCATGCACTAACTTCTTAGATACAAATAGATTTGTCTCTAAGCAGCTACATAATTGCATTGAGAGGTAGGATAGTTCTTGAACAGTTCAGCAAGTTTGGGGAGATGAACTATTCAAAGAGACGATTTGAAAGGAGAAGAAGGTGTAAGGAAAAAGACAGAGAGCCCTGTTCACAGAAGAAGGATATAACTTTCCATTTCTTGCTTGACTTTTCCTCCAGAAGGAGAAAAGAGACCTTGGGCCTTTCATGGATGAGGATGGAGACTCAATGAGCCAGTAATGGGAACCACAATGATAAGGAGGGTGCGGGGTGCTTACCATCAAAATAACATGATTCTAGAGCTGGTAGCTGACAACCAAGACGTTTTTTAAAGCAGTCTCCAGGTTGGAGCAAGGCCAACAACTGACAGTGGTAGCAAAATATCTACCTGTAAGACTAGAATCAGCAGGTAGAAAGCTAGAGGCAGACAGAGAAGTAAAGGACAGTGATGATGACAAAGGTGGGTTTGAGGCAAGGCTTGGAGAGATTTAGGTTCCCCAAAACAAAAAGCAGAAGTTTTCCCAGGCCCTTTATGTCTTGCCTAATGTGGTCAAGAAGTTATTGGTGTTGTTGTTCGGTGTCACCGAGTTGATTGCAAGTCAAATCGCCCCTCTGCACATCAGAAAGAAGCACTGCCCAGTCCGTGCCGTCCCCAAAATCCTTCCTGTGCTTGAGCCTATGTTTGCAGCCACTGTGTCAATCCATTTTGTTGACGCTCTGCCTCCACTTCACTGAGCTTGAGGACCTAAAAGAACCTACAAAGATCGCCAAACTGGTTCAAATGCAAAGAGGAAATGTGAAGGCATGGGAGATATACTTAGGCACATAATTTTTCAAATATCCTTTGGACATATTCTATTCAATTCAAAGAACAGTAAGATGCATGCTGGTAAAATGCAAATTATAGTGTTGCTAATCTGTATCTGACAATCTCATCTTTTATTGATAATAAACGTAATTTTCCAAAACACGTCTTTTTCTTCTACCCTATCATAATGGCTGCTTTCACATATTCAGCAAAGTGAGGGATTTAGTGAGGCAATCAGTGGCCTTGGGAATGAAGACAGACGCAGTTGGCTTGGGCTGTGCTTTCTTGGCCCCAATTTTTATTTCATAAGCTTCAAGATTGATGTGAAGATGACTTTATGTTGGCTGCCAAAGGGTGTTTCTCAGTTGCTTCCTGGAAGTATTGCTGGCTTCTCCATTTGTGACGACTGTATGCATCCATCCTTTGATTAAATTACTCATTCATCCAGCAAATGTTTAATACTTATCAGCCGTGCTCTTGTTACTGTGATATGCTCTGAGGAACTTGGTGACATCGGTGCTCTGCAGTGAGGTTTGAAGGTATAAAACATTTTGTAAGGTATGCTAAAATGTTTCTAACTTTTGAATATACGAGATTTCAACCTGTGTTCCAGAGATGGCTTTTAGCTCACAAATAACATGTGCATGACACGATAAGAATTATATTATAAAATACTCTACTAAAAGAGAAGACTTCCACCCCCTGAAATATTACTTAGGGAGGAGTATAATATTTCCATCACATCACCAACAAAGACTGTGGTTAGATTTCCAGTGATTGAAAGCAGGGGGAAAGCAACAACTAAGAAATAGCTTATTGATTCAATTTTCTGGAAAATATATTGAGGAAATAGTTGGTGTCAAGAATTTGAAGACATGCAAATACACATAAAATTGGGTTATAAAGAGGAACGAGGCTAGTCCCTGGGAATGGGACTTTTTTTCTTCAACCAGCATCTCTTTGCTGAGTTCAAGTCATGTGTCAGCTTTTGCATGGGGAAGAGTGGGCATCATGTTCTTCTAGAATGTGGGACTTGCATCATTTCACATTACTTCTAGCAGAATGTTATGGCAGTATTTGTTACTTTTAAGGCCTAATACTGTTATAGACTGAGAAGGGATGACAGGTTTCACTAATAACATATCAAAGGTCAAAATCAAACTTACTGCCATTGAGTCCTTGTCAACTCCTGGCAATGCAATAGGACAGGCTAGAACTGCCTCTATGCATCTGCATGAGTGTAAATCTTTGGGGGGTAGAAAACCCTGTCTTTCTTTCACAGATGGCTGGTGGTTTCTCCCTGCTGACCTTGTGGTGAGCACATGACTCATAACCACTATGCCACCAGGGCTTGATGTACTATTCCAAGGTGATGATCAATTACTTATTTTTTATATATTATTCTGTTTTTATCTTTGATTTAATTTAATGAACAATTATCAACCATTTGCTACATGCAATATGAGAGGGCTCTTCAAGGCCTGAAATGTGTTAAGATAAAGGAAATTCTATAAGTTTATTATTTGGAGAAAATGGAGGAAATGGAGGCAAATTTTCTAGTGGCTATAATACATATTTTTATTATGTGCCTGAAATATTTATGTGTGTGTCTTAAAGTGTGATAAATCAAGATTTATCACCTGGAAATGCCTTTTTTTCCTTATAAAAGCAAAGGAGGCTATTATAATCTATCATTTTATTATTAATTGGGAATTTATACATATATCCTTCCATGGCTCAGTCACATCCAGGAGAATTGTACCTTTGCTACAACAATCTGTTTCCAAACATTTCATATCCTCGGGGACTCTTTGACATTGTCGCTTCCCTCCCTCCACCCCCCACTGTACCCTGCCTCCTTCTGAATTCTTTATTCCATTTGCTATCTCTAATGAGATCCAAAGGTTACTCCTGAATTCCTGAGAATTTGCTGACCATTGTAGCGAATTATTTTGCAGTGCATGGTAGGAAAGTGAATAAACTAATGTTTTTTCATATTAAAAAGTTTGATGCCTAAGGTAAAATTGGTCTCTAAAATGGCAGAATGTGTAGACAAAGAATAAATTTTAGTTTTTGACTTAGAAAACCTGTTTAATAAAATTGTGGCAATTATATTAGATATTATATAAACAGGTGGACGTTTCCAATATAAAAATTACAGTATATCAGCAAGTAAACTAGCAACAAAGCCAAGCAAGCCAAAGTAATTTCAGGCATGCGAGAAAATCCCAAGAAAGTAGTGAAGATGAGAGTCTGACAGCAAAATAATAAGTAAAATCAAGACATGAAAACAAGACAAGCATTAAGATAGAGCTATAGGGAAATGATACTTCTGCTCTTATAGACTTTCAGTATCATGTACATATCCAGTTAAAATCCCGCTGGAACTTTCTAGAATAAAAACACACCAAAGTTACTGCAATCAAGTCAGTTCTGACTAATAGCCACCAAACCAGACCAGGGTAGAACTGTCCCTGTGTCTCAGAGACGGTAGCTCTTTATAGGAGTAGAAAGTTTTATCTTCTTATCTTTGTACCTCAAAGTGGCTTGGTGTGCTGATCAAAAGCTAGTCAAGAAAGCACAGCCCATGCTAGGTAGTTCATACAAGGCAGAAAGACCTTTAATAAAGTGATGTAGCTGTGGAAGTATCAGAGAACTGAAACTGTCGCATGGAAGACCATCGGGCAATCTGGTGAAATTTTAGTATTAGAGAGTCAAAGGAGGTAGGGGTGCTAATGGTACAGAGATAGCCTATTCTGTAAGGCCTATCACGGAAGCTTCAAACAAAAGAGCAGTGGAAGAACAAACCTGGATTTTCTTTCCTCTGTGTCCAGTCTACAGCTATTATTAGGAATAATGTTCATTAGTTAATAATATGGATAGGAAAGTCATTGGTTAAAATTAGCCAGGAGCTAGCTTGTTCAGTTCAGGGTTCTGTGACGTGGAGCAAAGCAAGCAAACAATGGGGACTGGATCACAGAGTAAAGGGCAAATGGGTGGTAGAGAGACAAAAGATTCTCGTGGAAACCCAGAAGGATCAGCAGTCCAAATAGCAAGTCCCAGTAGCCTTTGTGAGGGACTCAGTTCAAGAGGGAAGGAATTCAGGTACACGACAGACTGTTCCTGAGAGAAGAAAAATCCAACGTAGGCCCTGAGGAGAGGGTACCATAATGCCTATCAAGTGAGTGAGTATACAAGGGGTTGCTAAGAAAAGGTTTAGGGATAGAGAAGTATTACTTTTTACAGATCATTCAAAAGGACTCACCTTAAAAATGGGATTTAAATGAGAAGACAGACATGTTAGACTGGATCAGGGAAGATGAAAACTGAGCTATTATTAGTTTAAAAAGAGCATTTTTTGCATGACTATTGATTCCTGTAATCGCACCTGGTTTGGAAAGGACACTCAAAAGGTTGCTTTTCATCAAAGACAATGCATGAAAGCAGAAAGTGACTCCTAAATCGAGTTTACTGTTGGAAAATGAAATGAACATGCACATGTACCAGCAAGTCCGGCTTTGCTGATTCAGCAAGCTACAGCACTCGGGGCAGGCGGATGGCACAATTTGCTCTGTGGTTCTCAGAGGTGAAGAGAGGTGAAGTGAGGCATTCATGAATTGTAGTGTAAATTGGTTAATGGCACATCTATGGGCCTACAGCTGGACACAGTAACAATGTTTATTATATTGAATATGCAGTTCAGTCTAGTGTCAAACAAGTGAAATACAGAACTTGATGCCCAGTGTCTAGTTTGATATTAAGCCAAGAGCAAGGATGACTATATGTGAATAAATCACGTTGATTCAAAACACTGTGAATAAAAGTTAGCTCTCTACCTGGATATCTAAGTAAATTAGACTATTTTATAAGTTAAAGCTGCCATCAAGCAGTGGCAATTGTTGTTTCTGGTTAAATTAAATGAGAAAAATTATTTAATTTTGTACATTGTCGTATTGAGTACATGCCCATATAAATGAATTCATTTTTAATCTTTGTAATACAGTTTTGTTGTTTTATTAGAGTGAAAGTTACTCCAGAGACTTCTCTAAAGAGTTCATTCATTTATTTGTCCTTTATGTCTACAACAGAGAAGATAGACAAGACTGACAGCATTCTTTTCAGTGTCCTGTCTAAGCCAGGTATGATTATAGGAATCAATATTCACACAAGAAGCGTACTATTTAAACTGGTAATAGCTAAGTTTCCATCTCCCCTATCCTTGATGTGTACTCAACTGCCTATGGGGTTGATTGCTCTCTTTGGATAATCCCAAGCACCTGAAATGCAACACTTCCAAGCCGTCATTTACTCCTCTGTTACTTAATCAAGGAAAGGTCCTTAAATATTTGTTTTCTCTCAGAATACTGAATTATTTTTGCTTATTCAGTAGTCATTTTGACTTCCTATCTTTAACCGTAATTTTAATTCTCCTTCATATATATAATTTTATATACATATATATATAAAATTCAAGCAATCCATTTACTTTTTCTCTAGGGCTTTAACTCAGAACACCTTCATCACTTGACTAGATTACAGACATGGGCTTCAAAGTTATCTGTTGTGCTTTGTCCTACACTGGTCCTCACATACACTAATATGGTTTCTTTAGTCTATTTCCTAAATGCGATCTTTCAAGCATCATGTTAGATTTTATTACTTGCATACTTTGTTTTTGTTAGGTTCCATTAAATCAATTCCATCTCAAAGTGGCCCTAGGTATAATAAAATATTTTAAAAGGCAAAAATCTTAGACCACTCTTACTTTCAGGATATACCTTTCTTATCTTAGAATGCAAATGCCTAAAAGATGTTTTTCTTTCTATTCTGTAACTTCACTTCACACTACACCTCACTTTACTTGTACTTCAATCTCCAATGATACCAGACATTGAGCTAGTCTTCAAAAACAATCTAAATTGACATTGCCTTTGTCTGGAATAGTGTTTGTACTTGACCCATCCCCTATGACTGTCTAACTACTTAACATCTTGAAGAGAACAAGAGACCACAGTAAGAAAATCTGGAAAGTGAGAACTACACCACCAGGGCTTCATATATAAAGAGATCAAACTTGGGACTTTGAAGAGAGGTAATCCAAAATTGACATGGACAGTGCATACAAAAATCAAAATTAAATATTTCACTTGAACCTAAATTAAACTAAAATTCATTCCTTTTTAAATTTATTTTATTTTGGTGGGAAGAGGAAAGCATGCTTTAATTTGTGTTTAGGAGATGAATATTTAGAAATTAATAAATCGAATTGGTCTTACTAAATGTTTTATGGGAGATATTTTAAGTAACCCTTATAATTCTAGTTATTATTGAGAAATTTACAGTCTTAAGTTGTTTGTATGTTGAATCTGTTGCATGATTTTATGTGTTATCTCTTTTTAGTATTATGCCTGCATGGACAATGTTTTTGCATCTGTAAGAATGTTTGACTGAATTTGCTGCATGTTAAAGAATAAAATAGCTTTCCCTTTTCCTTTTCTTGTTCAGCCAACTGGAACCATGGAGAATGTTACAGAGAAGTAAAAGAAGGTCCCTGCTGTTCTAGAGACCTTTAAGGAAAAGGAAAGAAATTTTGCAGAACTGAAGCTCAAGTGCAGGAGGAAAACATTTACCCAAAAGATGCTTCAGAGGACAAAAAGGAAGCTTATCTACATTAAGCATGACCACAAGAAGTGTTGGCAGGTGTACAGAACTGAGATTCAAATGGCTAACATGGCAAGGAGAGCTAACAATGTCTATGTACCTGAAGAACGCAAGCTGGTACTAGTTCTCAAGCTCAGAGGCGTTAATGGTGTGAGCTCAAAGGTTCATAAAGCGTTGCAGCTTATTAGCGTTTACCAGCTCTTTGATGGCACCTTTGTTAAGCTTAACAAGGTTTCAACTAACACATTGAGGATCATGGAGTCATACATTTCATGGGGCTACCCAAATCTGACATCAGTAAATGAACTGATTTGCATGAATGGTTATGGAAAAATCAATAAAGGAATGAATTGCCTTGATAACACGCTGAACGCATCATCTATTGGTAAGTAGGACATCGTGTGTATGGAGAGTTTGATTCGTGACATATATTCTGTTGGCCCTTTAAATTGTCTTCTCTAAAGAGGTAGAATGAAGAGAAAGATCACCCACTTCATAGAAGATGGAGATAGATGCTAAAGGGCCCAATCAACAGGCTTATTTGAAGGATGACATAGGTGTCTACCATGACTAGTTTTATAATCTGGCCATTTACTCATTTCGACCCTGTCGAGCAGGGAAGAACTGCCACTGTGAATTTCTGGGACAGTAATTCTCTACAAGATCTTTGCAGGCATAGAAAGCCCACATTTCTCCTGTGGAGCAGTTGGTGTTTCCAAAGTTCTGGACTTGCATTCAGCAGCCCAACAGGTAGCCACCATCGTGCTGCTGTGAGTTGGCAGTGACTGAATAACAGCGAGGTACTTTGTTTTGCTTTCTTTCATATTATTAAAACAGTAACCGATTTCAAATGAAAATAAACCCAAAAAAACTAAAACAAACGGAACAAGAACACAACACAAAGAAATGTGGATCACTCTATTCCTCTAGTAAGGAGTTCCCGAGGCATAGTACTGTAGCAGTCAGCAACTAATCTAAAGTGTGAATGCAGTTCAAGGCCATCCATCTCCTTTCATGGGAGAAAGATGTGGCCATCCGGTTCTGTAAAGACTTCACCTTGGAGACTCTTTGGGGCAGTTCTTTCTTCCTGACAGGATTGCTATGACTGCTATGGACTCCATAACAATGGATTGCGTTTGATTTTCCTCTCCATGGTATGCCCAAACTCATGAAGCATTGCAAAATACCATCTCTATGACCAACCACTTCATTCTTGGTGTTCTCATCCTCTCTAGATCCTTCATTTGAACTTCTACCCCAAACAGACCACTGGAAAATTCCTAATTTACCCCACTGGTAAGTTCATAGTTAACATTCTCTTGCCATCTTCACTTCTAAGGAGCATTCTGACCATACTTTCTCCAAAATTGATTTGTTTGTTATGCTGGAAGTTCCTGGTGCTTTTAATGTTCTTCACCAGCACCATAATTCACATGTAATAATTCATCCTCAGTCTTCCTTGCTAAGTGCCCAGCTTTCACATGCTTACGAAGTATTTGAAAAAACCATGATTGGATCAAGTGCACCTTAGTCCTCAAAAGGACATCCTTGCTTTCTAACTCTTTCAAGAAGTCTTGTGAAACAGATTTACCCAATTAAATGCATCTTTTGATTTTTGACTGCTGCCTCCATGAGTATCAATTATGGATCAAAGCAAGATGAAATCCTTCACAACTTCAAACATTCTTCAACTTATCAGAATGTTACATTTGGGTATAGTTGGGAGGATGTGGGTCTTCTTTACATTGAGTTGCAGTCAAGGACTGTAGTCTTTGATCTTCATTAGCAAGAGTCTGATTTCTTCCTTCTTTCTGTCATTCTCACATCTAATCTGCCCTTGTGTCATCTGCATATCCAAGGATGTTTTTAATGAACCTCCCTCCAGTTTTGACACCCAAATCTTTGTATAGTCCTGCTTCCGATATTTTATTCAACTATTTTTCAGATTTGTCAACATATCCTAAACAAATACTTATTATAATAATTCCCTTAGTCATGTCTCACCTTCTTCCTTTGACAGAGTGAATTAACAATAGAGTCTTTCACATAACTACAATTAGTTGTGTTGTGTATTAGCCCACCCTAAAATTTAGTGGGTTAAAACAATAATTATGTATGATTTCCCTTAAGTCTATGAGTCAGCAGTGTGGTTCTGCTCATTTGAGCCAGCTTCCACTGATCTCAGATGGGCTAGCTCATGCATTTACGTCCGTTGGAGGGTCAGGTAGAGACCAGCTCTTCTAGGCTGTCCTCAGTTTGAGATGAGAAGGCTCACTCCCCCTGTTCTCTTTTATCCCTGGAGGCGGGGCTATGGTTGTTCTAATGATATTACCAGAGTTCAAAAGGAGAAGTAGAAACATTTTTAAACCTCTATTTCTGGTAAGTATTTTATGGTCTCCTTGCCTGAGACAATTCAAAAGGCCAAGCCAGAATCACTATAAGAAAGAATGAGAAAGCAAGCCCTGAGCAGAGAGAGGCTGGAAAATGAATCAGTCCACAAAGAAGTAATTTAAGCTAGAAGTATTCTAGTAATAGAGACTGATAGTTTTACACCACAACATCGAATCTTGCCTTTCTTCTTAGTAATAGAAGTTTTGATTATATCTGGAGATGTGGTCACCCAGGTGTCCTTGGGTGATGCCAGGGATCAGTAGGCTAAACTGTGGGTGTTTGCATCCACAAAGAGGCATTGCAGAAGAGGTTATAAACACGAGGGGACCATAGTTCTATTAAGTTCACTGTGCATCTGAATCAACTGGACAAGTTTTTTGATGTAGATTTATAGACACTGTTAGCCACCTTCTTTGTAAGTAAATGTAGTCCTACGACCAAATGCTAACCAAAGATCTATTAGCAATCAGGGCCAATGGAAATGTGATAATGGTTCTTTTTAAAAAGTGCAGCTGGGTTGTTGTTGCGGTTGTTATCCTGCCAGATCTTTCTTCCCTGGATTTCAGCACCAGTGGAGGGACTGGGTCATTTTGAGCATGATAGCCATGTGCTATTGAGTTAAACTATGCAAATAGGTATACTCACAACACCAGCAATACTGTTTCACCACCAAATCATCTGTGCCATGCCTAAGTTGTGACCTATTTTCTTGAGACATAAACTTCTACTTTTCCAACCCCTGTAATGTCTTGTCATTGTTAACTGAAATAATATATATTTGGGGTAAAATTGAGAGATTCCTAAGAGTTGGATTTAAAACCAAATTAAACAAAAAAATCACTGCCATTAAGTCAATTCCTCTATGAAGTGACCTACTAGGATGGAGTAGACGTGTTTAGTTGGATTTCCAAGACCATAAATCTTTATGGTTTAGAAAGGCTCATCTGTAGAAAGGTTACCTGACGTAGCTGGTAGTTTCCAACTGCTGGCTTTGCACTTTGGGTCTTAAATATACTTTGCCACCTAGCTCGGCAAAATGGGAAGGTCAGACCTACTGGCTGCTCTTCCTGAGAAAGAAGAACTTGTCTGTTCCTATGAATATTTATAAAACCTCAAGAACCTTCCATGACATTCCTATGCATCTGAAATGACTCCATGACAGTGAGTTTTATTTTAGATTTTGGTTTCAGTGACTTGTAAAGTTAACAAAGTGTTCATACGAAAGAAAAAAGAGAACAATGCAAGGACAAAATATCAGCTATGATAATATGGCAGTGCAGGTACCGTGGCAGCACTGTTAGATAAACATTGAGCAGCTGCCCACAAAGTTATGGGTTCAAACCCACTAGTAGTTTAGGAGAATGTTGAGCCCACCTGCTCCTGAAGATTTACAAAGCTTCAGAAACCATAAATAGTGTCTGTAGGCGTCTGGATCAACCCAATGGCAGTGAGTTTGTTTTTATTTTGCTTGGCTTATGAAACATTATTAGCAGTTTTTCAAATGTCTCATAGATTTAAATGCTAACAAACTTGTTGAATCTCTAAGAATATAGCATCTCATGTTTGTCACAGTTCTATAGAATTTTGTGATAGCCATTTCTAGTTTATCGAAGCTGTTAAAATATACTTGGATATTCAAAGTTTCAATATTTTTTCTAATTGTTGACCTCAGTGTTGTTTCATCAACCAAATACCACTCTCTTCTATGGAAGACAATATGACCCTTAACCCTATGTGAAGTTCATGGCCACTGTGTGAGAATGAAAGGGCAGAAATGTGTTTGCGAATTTGCATAGAAGTGCAAGTGAACCTAGAAAAGACTTCCCTGTAAAAAAGTATTTATAACAAACATTCTCCTACCAGAGTATGCAACATGGGCATAGAGAGAAGATGAACCATGGGACTTTTGCCTATTTTTTTTTCTAATAGGAAGAGACAGCAAGCTAGAGGAGAGAGGAAAGATCAATGCTAAGAAAATAAACCCCCAAGGACTGAGAAAGGGGCATGTTCTGTTTGTTATTTCCTGGTTCGCTTTTGGAGTATTTCATTTTTTCATAGAATTTATTTTAGCTTGCCATCAGCCTGTGAAAAAAGGTGAGCTTTCCAACGAGCAAATGTTCTCATGCTTCCCCAGCTGTAAAAATAATGTCTCTCCTTAGAAAAGTTCGGGAGGTTTCCTGAGCTCAGCCTCTATGGGTGCCTGCTCTGACTGCAGTTCCCTCCATTGTATTGCTCAATATTTAATGTCCATTTCACCATTTTTGATGTATTCAAAAGCAACACATTGTCACCAGAGAGGGTATTTCTGTTGTGAATGCACCTCTATCATAATTTATTCAACCTATTCCCAGAGTCGTGCTTCAGATGCTGTGGGAAAATATTAGAAGTGGTAGCAGAGATCCAAAGTTTTGCTTTGCTACCTGAGAAAATCGGTAACTTCAGTGTACCAAACAATGAGGTACTTTCAAGTCACATGTACAAAAAAAAAAAATAAAGACTGTACACAGGACTGGTGCTGGACCAGGCAGTTTTTGTCTGTTCTCCACCAGGTGACTGTGAGTCACAACCCACTCAATGGTACCCCACAACCACCATGCACACTCAGACACACGCATGACGGTGCACTTTGTTAGGGAGAAGAAATGAGGAACGTTACACAGATAAAAAGGAAATGGATAAATAAATGAAGATAAGATCGAGAACATCCCACAGTGATTACACACGACTTCTCAGCGTTTCAGATGCCAGTGGGAAGGTCGTGCTGTTGCTGTGGGGTCCTATCTAGAGGATTCTGAGCCAACTGCTGGGCCCTTCACCAGCCTCACAATTGTTCTGTTGTTTGAGCCCCTTATAGTCACTGTGTCAATCTGTCCATTGGAAGACAGAGGCAGTCATGTAATCTTGTGTCAATTTCAGGATTGGCAGTGTAGAGGTGGAGTGTAGCCTGTCAATCTGGAGATAGCCAAAGAGACCTCTGTGTGGGCATGGCTTTCTCCTAAGAATTCTGGAAAATCCAGCAGTATTTCCCTCCATGGAGGTAAGAAACTCAGTCAATCAATTCCTTGGAGATGCTCTCCTGACAAGTCACAAGGCTGACTCCCTGTGAGACATTGCAGCTGAAAAGACACATGGCAGCATGCTGATACACCCTGAGCCCTGAACACTGGAGGAGCCATGGGGAGACCCCTGCCAGCACTGAGATAATTCTACCAACACTGTATACATAATACTCTGGGCTGTGATTGTCCTGGTGGTATTGCATGTGCTTCGTGAGTCTGAAGAAGACTTTATAAACTTATATCAGACATATGGGCTAATATGGGACTTAGGACCTTTGGACTGTGTTGGAATCCTTTCTCAAATGTTCAATTGCTCTTGTCTATAAACATCTTCCTTATGTACATATGTGAGTTTATGAATTTATTTCTCTAGTCTATGCAGACTAACACAGACTTTCCCAGGGGTGATATTCATCTGAGAAAACCCCCTTTGGCAGAATTGATAACTAATTTTCTGTTGAGTTGAGTGGCCTGGTTGTTAAAATGGCACTTGTAATCTGGATTCTTTCTATGGTGGAGGAATGGTGCATACCTACCCACCAATGCAGACATCACAAATTTGCAATCTTTACTCTTTTTAAGTATCTGTACTACTGTTCTTTCCTTCTATGGGTATAAAAATTAGATGGAACCATGTTTTTGATAGTTATTTACTCATTTCTTTAAACGTGTTATAGTTTTGATGAACATAACATTCTCCTTTGCCTTGGTTGTTTCAGTGAAAAAATATTTAACATAAAGAGGAAAGATGCCAAATACCACAGAGAGTAACACATTGTCATTCATTTCAGTTTTGTGTTATTCCCGGGAGATACTACGAGTGAATTATGAAATTCTTGAAAATGTTCAAAGGGCTAAAAATATTGTCAGAACAATTACTGTACATTCAGCAGAACAGAAAGGGTTTTTTTTTTTAAAGAGTAAGCATAATATGTTCAGGGATGAACTTATTTATAATTTATCAAACACAGTAACTATTTGTATAATTTGTGCACATCTAAAGGAATGAGGTCCTACTCCTGCAGTGAAAAGATGGTTACGGATAATACACACACCCAATGATGCTTGAGGAAAAGCAAAGTGGACAATAATCAAGGAGCAATATGGAAATATCTTAAATAATGCTTTTTGTTGAATATTTAAGATTCTTTTAACTTTCTTATAACATAATCTAGTTTGTGTGCATCTTTATTTTCCTTGTGAAATGATAAATTACATTTTGTTATGTGGCCTTACTATTTAAAATGGTCACTAAGTTAGTGAACTGGTTGTTCAAGTACTTGAATCCCACCACTGGCCCCTCCCTTTTGACTGGTGCATTTGCATGGTGGAGCTGGTGAAGACTATTGAAGGGTCCGTGCACTGCCAGAAGAAGAAACAAGATCTGTTTTGATAGAAGTATAATCAGAATGTTCCTTTGAGGCATGACGGTGAGGCTTTGCCTTACATATTTTGGACATGCTGTCAGGAGAGACCAGTTCCTGAAAATGACATCATGCATTGTTGAGCGGAGGGTCAACAACAAAGAGGAAGGTCCTCCTGGATTAATTGACAAGATGGATGGACACAGGGGCTGCATTTGTTGGGCTCAAACATAGGAATGATTGTGGGGATGGCACAGGACTGGGCAGTGTTTCGTTCTGTGGTGCATAAGGTCGCCATGAGTTGGGACAGACTTGACAGCACCTAACAACTACAATAACAACAACAACAACAACAACAATAACCACAGAGTCATAAACCACACCAAATAAGTTCTGGGTCCTGGTGACTTTCTGTAAGAAAATCCTATAATATTCGAAGTAAAACTCAAAAAAAAATCATTGTTAGTTTTTGCCTACTCTGCCCTACAGGGTCATTACAAGTGAGAATCAAGTGCACAGCCATGGGCTGAGTTTTGACTTCACGTATGATCCTAGATGAACGTATTCATAAACAGCTAATGGTAAAAGAGTGGTTATTCATGTCAACATAAAAATATTGAAGTTTGAGGGGCAACATTTGGAGGAAAACCATATAGGAAAAATGCTCCAAAGGAGAATGCATCAAAATAAGGGGAGACAAAACAAAACTTCAAAACAGGGGCCAGAAGAGAAGGGAATCATGGGATACTGTGTGGGCATCACTCGGATCCTAATGTGGAAGAGCTCGCTCAGTTACTGGGAGCACTGTGGTATGCAGCCCTCAATTTCTAGGTCCTTCCGAAGTGGCCTCATCTACAGAGAGAGACTAACCTTGACGCAAACATATTCCACCTCCCCTCTGAGCTCGCTGTAGAAAATAGCCATCTTGCATTCTCACTACATCCCCTTGAAAGCATGGTTTCCCTGCGGATCTCTACACAACTCTGGAGAAACATCCTAGCTTCGAAGCTCCCAGTCAGGTTGTCTGATGCTGTTTCTAGGTCTGCTTCACAACTCAATTTCCCCCTCTACCCACTTATTCTTTATGCTTTTCATGTTCTTAGTCGTTGATTCCCATACCTTAGTAAAGATTTTGTCTTAATATGGCACCCATGGCACTAACATAGCACGATCTTCTTTATTCACCAGCCAATATTATACCACTCTTTGAATGGGGTTCTCCTGTTTTCTCAGACACCATGTGCTTTCTAGCTTACGTCCTTAGGCTACAAGTGTGTCTGAGGTAGAGTCCAGTTCAACCACTGAAAGGCTATATTGAGGCGTGAGGGAGATACAAAGAAAATGACATTTGGAAGCCCAGGAAGGAAAATATGTTTGGAGACTGATTGTGGAAGCAATGGTACAATTATGTCGGATATGATTCACTTATGCAATGTTATGACACATATACTAAAGTCCAAGCTTTAGCAAATTGAATTTTAAAAAGCAGCAAAAACAAAAAAAGCATAGGTCCAGGAAGAAGTTCTGAGTTGGCACTAAATCTTAGCTCCAACCAAAGAAAATTCAGTTCTTCCATCATGGCCTTGCTAAATACTCACCTTCATGAAATGATCACTGACAGTAATGGTGCTACAGAAAAGTGGGATGAAGAATGTAGATGGGGCACCATATCAATTGAAATAGCAACTGGGGTCTTAAAGACTTGTATTCCAACAAGCAGCCATTTAAGGGTGGAGTCAACCACATCCACAAGGAAATACAGCAGCTAATATAATCCAAAGATGATTATTACAACATTTAAATATGGTCATAACAAAAGTATGAGAACTAAGATTATGAACGTCCAATTTGTAGAAGGCTGTGCAGGACAGTGGGAGCCCAAAACTCATCTATAAAGGCAGACCCAAGGCAAGAGTCCTGAGCAGCCCTATTCACTGACAGAGACCATTTTAGCATTGATTATGTGACATAGAATTCAATTGTTGGTCAGTTTACTTCCCATAGACACATTCTGAATTTGTTATGGGGGAAAATATCTCTAAGCTGTTCCATGACAAATACCTCTTCCCTACCTTCTTCAATATTGATGGGCACTTTTGCCCTCTCACATATTATCTGTATTTTTGACTTTTTACTAATGTGATCTAATCTGTACCACCTTAGTACTGTTGTGTTTTATTGTTTTCTTTGGGATTTTTCAGCTCTTATAGGCAGGAGGATGGGATGTACAGTGATGATAACTGATTCAAGGTGTTACAGGCAATGTAAGGGAGGAGGGTGGGCAATAGGTAGGGAGAGGGACGTTTGGGAGTCAATCATGAAGTCGGGAAGAAGCACTAGAGCTGATTGTGATTGCACAGCATATTTGGGGGAGTGAATCAACCATGTGGGGTGGAATGCTCTAGGATGAATGTGGTGGTGATTATGCAATTATCCTTTGATATGTTTGAACAACTGAACTCTTATTATATGTAAATTCTGTGTCAATAAAACTGTAAAAATAAAAAAGAAAGGGGAAAAAACCACCTATGCAATAAAGTCTCTCTCTAATTTGCTTCCCTAGAAGTCAACCTTTAACATGAGTAGTGTCATATTTCACCTCCACTCTGAGCTCTCTGTAGAAAATAAGCCATCTTGTATCTCACTAAATCCCCTTGGGTGATAGCACACTCTTCACAGATAGGAGAATTGATCCCCACCCAGGGACGAAAACATAGGCTTAAGAATAGATTCAACAGGCAGAGCGACAAAAAGGAAAAATCATAGACCTAATTGCACCATGAACCCTAAGAATGGTGCTAGTGGTTACACATTGGGCTACTCACTGCAAGGGATGCTGTTTGAAACCACCAGCTGGTTCACAGGAGAAAGAAGGGGCTATAAAGAGCTACAACCTTGGAAACTCTCAGAAGAGATTTTACCCTTCCCAACAGGCTTGCTAGGAGTTGGCATTGACTCCATGGCGTGAGTTTGGCTTGGTGTCTTGGGGTGATGGAAATATTTATAGGAGGAGTTGGTGGTTTCTATGATGGCAAAAATGAATAATTTACTCTAAAGATGTCTATATCATAATTCCTAGAATCTGTAGATCTGTTACATGCTTGAGAAAGGGATTTTGGCAGATAATATTAAATTAAAAACCTTGAGATGTAAAAATTAGACTGAAAAATCTTGGTGAATCTTATGCTATTAAAAGAGTCCTTAGAAAATAGAGGAAAGAAATAGGGGTAAAGGGCATTTATAGAGGTATAAATACAGGCTTGTACATAGATAAATTAGTTATATATGATGAGGGAGAAATAGATCTACATACATATACTTATAGGTTTAGTATTAAGGCAGCAGATGGACATTGGACCTCCACTCAAGTACTTCTTCAATGCAAGAACACTTTGTTCTATTAAATTTGCATTCCATGATGCTCACCTTCCCGGCACAATCACTGAAGACAAATGTGTGCATAAGCAAAAGTGGGGAAGAAAGATGATGGTGCCTGGCTATCAAAAGATATAGCATCTGGGGTCTTATAGACTTGAAGGCAAACAAATGGCCATCTAGCTGAGATGCAACAAAATCCACATGGAATAAGCACACCAGCTTTTGCAATCATGAGGTGTGGAAGGTATCAGACATCAAACAACTCAAAATTATATCATTGTAATTGAGGGGGAGTACAGATTGGGGACCCAAAGCCCATCTGTAGGTAATGAGACATCCCCTTACAGAAGGCTCATGGGGAGGAGATGAGCCAGTCAGGGTGCTGTGTAGCAATGATAAAACATACAACTTTTCTCTAGTTCTTCAATACTCTCCCCCTCCCCCACCACTCCCACCATCATGATCTCAACTCTATCATACAAATCTGGCTAGACCAGAGTATATACACTGATACAGATAGGAACCGGAAACATAGTGAATCCAAGACAGATGATCCCTTCAGGACCAGTGGTGAGAGTGGTGATACCAGGAGGGTAAAGGGAAGATGGGGCAAAAAGGGGGAACCAATTATAAAGATCTACATATAATCTCCTCCCATGGGGACAGACAACAGGGAAGTAGGTGAAGGGAGACATCAACAGTGTAAGATATGACAAAATAATAACAATTTATAAATTATCAAGGATTCATGAGGGGGAAATGAGGATCTAGAATCAAGGGCTTTAGTAGAAAGCAAATGTTTTGAGAATTATGGTGGCAACAAATGTATAAATGTGCTTGGCATAAAATGGATGGATGGATGGATTGTGATAAAAATTGTATGAGCCTATTGTTTAGCCTTAGGCTTTTAAGACCCCAGATATATCCTTTGATGGCTGGGCACCATCAGCTTTCTTCACCACATTTGCTTGTGCACCCATTTAACTTCAGTGATCATGTTGGACCTGTGAGCCTCAAGGAATACCAGATTCATAGAACAAAGTGTTCTTGCATTGAGGGAGCACCAGGGAGAGGGCCCAAGGTCCACTTGCTATTTATTTGGTCTATAGATATATTCTTAAATTTATTCCCACCTTATAATACATAGTTGTATTTATGTATGGATTTATGTATTTACCTATGTTTAGACCTCTGCAAGTGCCCTTTGCATTCTAGCTCTTTCCTCTATTTCCTTTCTACTCCCTCCTGTCCCACCATCATGTTCCACCTTCATTGGTGTTTCAGATTCCACACAGAATCATTGTCCTTGCTTAATCCCAACTAGGCCTCCCACACCCTCCTTTCCATCGATTCCAGACCACTTGTTGCTCCCCCTCCCCCATCCATGTATTTGTCCACACCCTTTTCTCCTCCCCTCTCTCGTGCCCCCAGGAATCCTTTGCCCAGTCCTTTCTATGGCGCAATGGGTCTCCAGAGGGATGTATTCCTCTGAGCATCATACACATAAGATCCTACTTGAAGGATGAGCATCAGGGGAGTGGGTTGGGGGAGAGGGCAGGCAGTGTAAGACATGACAGAACAACAATAATTTATAAAGTCCTGAGGGCTGGTGGGAAGGAGAGTGCAGGGGAAGAGGTGAAGGGATGGAAAAGCTGATACTCGGGGCTCAAGAGAAAAAGCGGATGATTGGAGAACGGTAATAGCAGCAGACATGTGAAGGTCCCTAGCACAGCATGTTTATTTATGTATTGTGAAAAACGATGTACGAGCCCCCAATAAAATGATTTAATAAAATAAAAAAAAAAATTTAAAAAAAGAAAGAATTGTATGAGCCCCCAACAAAATGATTTTTAAAAAAGAGCCCTTAGAAGTGAAAGAGAGTGGCAAAAAGAATAGGGGAAACTTGGCCATGGAAGAAAGGTCAGAAATGAGAAGCACTATTGGGTTTGAAGAAAGAACGAGAAGGAATTAATAAGTCAAGGAATGTGGGCTCTGGAAGCTGAAAACCATGAGGCAATGGACTCAATGGGCCAGAGCAAAGGAAGACTTGTGAAGACGGCATGGGAGGCAGTAGTGTTTCCTCCTGTGGTGCACTGGGGCACTGTGGGTTGGAACCTACTTGAAGGCACCTAAGAACAACAACAAAAGATAACAAACTCCACTTGCCACTTTGATTTTAGCCCGATGACACCCAGGTTGAAATTTTAACCAGAGAACTCTGATTTTAAAATTGTGGGTTTTTTTAAAGCCTATAAGTTAATAGCAATTTTTGATAGCAGTCATAGGAAGCAAATACAATGGTGATAACTAGTTATATGACAAACAGGGGAAGGGTACTCATTGGCTGTGTAGTATAGAGGGTGGTAATCAAAACCATCATTTTCTACCAAGAATGATGACCTCCATTAGATTACAAAATATTTCTATGATCAAGTGTCCCTGTCTCTAACTACAGAAATTAATAAGTCTTAAGAAAGCTGAAATAAACATTAACTAAAGATCAACTCAGTGAGCTTGCTGGGTCTATCATCTGCATAGACCATAAACAGAAACTAACTGCTAATGCTGAATGGAATTGGGTGATTTACAACTTTTTCTCCTTTTCCTTTGGTGCTTTGCAGCCTTTCGCCCTCCTATTAGTAGCCCCAATTAAGCAGCACCATGAGCACATTATACCCTTCTGGGTTTTTTTGTAGAAATAAAATGCCTTTAAAAATTATTGCAGCCCTTGGATATTTAAAGTTCATCCAACTTGCTTACTGATCCTGCTCATGTCGAAGAATTTATTTTGTCACCAAATGCAAATGAGGGGGAGGGATAGAAAAGAAAATGCAGTTTTATATCATCTTCATTTGTCTCCACTGGCACCGACATTCCCCCTGAAAAGCGTTTAATTGTTTAATAAATTAAGTTGGTATCCATGCTCCTTAACCTCATCTGGCAGCACCACGCCTGCATTTATGACTCCCCGAGTGAGGACTTGCCATCCCACATCTGGGACACATTTGTTTTTCTTAATGTTCATTACCTTCCCCCCACTCCTTCACCCATTATAGCATCTGTGCCTTTCTAAATGCAGTCCTTTCAGTGGGTATGAATATCTTCTTAGTCTTTTACATTCAGACCCCTAGCCTGCATCTTGAAGAGAGATCAGAGACCCACCTGATTGACCTTGAGAGGTGTGAGAAATAAAATGCCTTTATCTTCATGTAAGAACCAGGGGATTCTGTATAAAGCTATCATCGCAAAGTCGTTAGAACCACTCCTTCTGTTTAAGAAGGAAGATTTTACATGAAACCAATGTATAGTGTGTGCATGTATATGTATTGGAGAGGGCAGAGTGTGTTTTCCTCTAAGCTAAAACAATGATGAATTACTTGGGGATGATAAACGCATCAAAGTCAGCACCTCAGATTGGCACATGCCTCATCTAGTTGTTTGCAGGGGAAGGATATCAAGCCCCCCAGAAGATCTTCAAGGACAAGGCAAAAGCAAGCAGCCGAAGAACTCATGGTCTTGGAGTGCAGGTGAAACCTTTGACACTGAATTATTAGTCACAGCATGGAAAGAAAACAATATCTACCTCTGAAATATTCAATTAAAATATCACAATTTCAACAACATCTGTGTTGAGGAAAAGGGAGCTCTTGGGAAATGTGGCCACTATGTCAACACTGCATAATGCAAGAGGAGGAATGAGCAACAGGATGGGATTAGATTTGTTTTCCACATATGTGTCAGAATTCTACTGAAGGCCAACGGACCTCAGCATGTTAATAGCTATAGTTCACATGGGTATTGGCAATTCTTGGTTGCCTCAAGCCAAAATGCCAAGTTAAAATAACTGGTTTCCATCACACTGTTCCATTATTCGTTCATGTGGTGTTAATGTTAATCCTCGATGAATATATGCATAAGTTCTTAAAATTTATATTTCACTCTAAAGAAGACAAATCCGATGTAGCTGATCCATACATTATCGGCAAGTCACTATAACCTTCTACTTTTGGAACACCCCGGAACAAGTCTCTGACCTCAGCCACCTTTCTTTGCTCATGCATGGTTAGAGAGTTGAATGCCAACCTAGATTTCTCAGTCTCAGGAATTTCCACAAGGAGCATTAATGTTGACCCTTATAGGTCAGTCTTCAGGGTCACAGTGAACAGTAGTACACTTTCCTTCACACCTTGCCCTTCAGTCAATAGATATGCACCAAGTTTAACTGAAGTTTCTGAGCCTCTTCACCTACAACTTTAAGCTCTTTCCATTTTTTTCCAACTGCACTCAGGTTGTAATCTTTCTTCTCTACTTCAGAAAAATAGGGGTCCCTCTTCCCTTCCACCACCCATCCCTCAATCTAACTCAAAATTCACTTTCTTCTCATCCCCAACTGGATGCTGCTTCACCACTGATCTCATCGTTGCTTGCATCTTGAGTCATCCCCATCCTTTCTTAAAGCATTCACGCAGACTTTTGCCTTTTCCTGAAAACAAAAGACAAAACCAAAAACTTTTCATGACCCTCTACACTCTCCATCTACCCTCAGCTTCTTCTTCTCCCAATCACTCATGAAACATGGGTCCTATGTGACTTCTATTTCCTGGAGTTCTTTCTCAGTACTATGTCCTGGTTTCTCATTAAATCAGTCATTCATCAATCTCCTTCCCAACATTCAATTAAATAAAGTACATTCATTTTAATTTTTCTTGAAAATATTGTTTCTATCATATTTAAGGTGGTGTAGTGGTGACACTTTGGGTTGAGATATGCATGGTGTGTTAGTCCAGGTAGACTAGAGAAACAAATTCATAGACATGCATATGGATATAAGGATAAGGTTTATATACAATCAGAATGGAACATTGAGAAAGTATCCCAACCCAGTCCATATACCTGATATCGATCTATAATGTCTCCTACCAACTCACAAAGTCTCAGGCCAGTGAGTGCAGAATGCCGATGCTGGCAGGTGTCTCCCCATGGCTCCTCGCTTCCAGAGCTCAGGGTCCATCAACAACATCCAGTGGTGGTAGAAGCAACTCAGCAGTGGCAGGGATCTCCATGTGGCTTCTCCAACTTCAGAAGTCTGGTTCCATCAGGTTAAAGCTGTGTGACTTCTCCTCCTGCTCTTTCAGCGCCTCGGACGCTGCCATCTGGTTTTGTCTATAGTTTGTCATCTTGGAGAGTAACTCCAAACAGCTGGGGAGATGGCCTCTCATCTAAATGGGGGAAATATCGCGAGATTTCCCAGAAGTCTCAGCAGAAAGCCATGCCCACACAAAGGTCTCATCGGCTACTCATTGGTTATCTCCAGATTAACAGGCTAGACTCCACCCCTACATCTCAATCATGAAACTTACATCTCGAATACATGACTGCCACACATAGTCAACAGTTCAAAACCACTAGTAGCTCCTTGGAAGAAAAACTGGACATTCTTTTCTTGTCAACAGTTACAGTCTCTAAAACCCATTGAGTCATCAGTGCCTCAGTTGCAGTGCATTTGGTGTGATTTTGGTATAATATTAGATGTCACCACATTATCAAATCTCCATTTCTGATTTCTGATAACTCCTTCCTTCTAAATTTCCTGTTCTGGATTGTTTGTTATTTTTGTCCCCTCATACTCTTGGATTATTCCCCAATTAGAAATTGGAGCATCTATTCCACCCCGTTTTCTCAATGGCCATTTAGGAAATCCATTCATTTTTATCTGCCTTCATAAAAATCACCTATCCTCTGAAGTGGTGATTTTAAAATTTTATCACCATCTATAACCTCCTTTGAAAAGTTATAACTAACTTGTTCATATTAATTTAGTAAGCATCATGACCTAGGCAACATGTTGGATGTATTATTTGCTTCATCTGGTAGGTAGTAAGTTGAAATATAAACTCAGTCAATTCAATTTCAGGATTCATGTTGTTTTTCTTTTTGACAGGAAAGATCCTTTTATTGGGGTGGACACTGTACATGTATCAGTCCATGATAAAATCAGTGCAGAACACATGGCATCAGGGCCTTCTGTGTCCCCACTCAGACTCAGGGTTCATGTTCTTAATAATGACATTATACATACTCCCTATTAATATACTGAGTGCTTTATACTAAAACTGTATAGAGAAATAAAACATCTCTAAAATCCTAACTTCAAAGAAGTTAGTTTAATATTCTTCAGAATTCTATTTCTTTATATACAGATGGCCAGTTGATTTCAATATTATCTCAACCCTACAATTCAACACACCTAAGTCTTTTGAGAAACACATATTTCTATTTTCCTTACTCTACCTGTACATTGGGTGGCCCTACACAAGCATTTGGAAAACTTTTTCACAAATGTTTTAAAGGCTCATCCCAACTCCTTACTCCTTATATCTCCCATCAATAAAGATGAAAAGTTCAAAATCTGCCACATTGAGTATATATTTCACTATAACATAAGGCTTTTAGCTGGTATTCATTTTTACCCTCTTTGAGTAAAGAGGGAAATTGTGATTTCTTCTAAGTATATGAAAACATGACTACTGTTTTGTGACTTTCAAGGGTGTTTTTATATTCTTCAGTGTTCTATAGCACTTCTGAGAATTGTAAACTGTGTTATTTACTAATGGAGAAGATAACTGCTGCAACACATGAAGGAAATTGCAAACTTCCAAATGTACTTCAAATTGCAAACTTCCAAATCTACTTCAGTAGATTGCAAACTTCCAAATGTACTTTTCTATTTATATTAATTTTCCATTAAATTCTTGTTCAAAATCTTGCATAGAACTTATGTTCTCCTTACTCTCTTAACAAATGTACCAATTGTTCCTTCTCATAATATTATATGAACCTAGTCACATACGTCCTGATAACCCTCATTGTCTAATCCCTATTACCTTAATTAAAATAACTAGATGAGAGGCCCTTAAGAATATGTGATTTATGGGAAGAGGCAGGTGCACATATAACTAGCTATAAAACAGGCAAAATAGAACTTATGTCAAATAATTGTATAAATGAATAACTCTGAAAATGCTTGTGGTTGGTTTGACACAATTAGGTTGTGTATAAATTGGCACCATCTAATTTCATTATATGAAATCGCTCTTTTGCTTAATTCCTTTAATGGATTGAAAGCTGGTCCATTTTCTGAGGTAGAAATAGAGATAATAACTTTTCCTCACATGAGGTTGTTACGATAAGGCAGATGACAAGGGATTCTAAAAAATAGATTTAGAAATTTTCATTTGTGCCATCTTAAAAGAAGCATTTACTTCCACTGTAATTATGAGGAGAAACAGACTCAGTGTTTCCAGGAATACCTATGTGTGTTCACCAGATTTCCAGGTATTGTCAGGTCATACCACACATCCTGTGGCAGATATTCTAAAATCTTATTTAAACCCATCACTGCTATAAAATTAATTAACCTTGGTGTTAGATTTTCCTCCTTCTTAATATAAATATAAATATAAATAAAGGATCCTATATCTTTTTTTTTTTTTTTTTTTTAGGCATCACTGCCCTGTTGGTGGGAGTAGGAGGCTCAGCCTTTGCTCCTGTGAGCGGGAATTGAACCTCCGTCCCAGTGGGTCGCAGTCCCGCGCACAACCACTATGCCACCGGGGCTCAGCCAGGATCCTATATCTTGCATCACACATTCATTTGAATGTTTTTATGACTGTATTTCTATATAATTGATTTGTGCTATAATTTAATGTGTTTTATATGTAATATTAAAAACAATATCCTTCCTGGGAGGAGCCCAAAGGTTACACCCGAATGGGAAGTGGCTATCGGACACAAAAGAATAATACCTGTGTGACTTCGAGCAAAGGGACAGACTGAAGCTCCCAGAGAATGTGGCCCTCGGGTGAGAAACTCACTCAGGTAGATCAAATCAAGACATAATGTGAAGTGGCAGAGGCACAGGCCGTGTTTCCAGTTTCCTCCCAGTTCCCACTCCTGCCCTAATCCCTCTTGGTTTTTAATCCCACCTAGAAGTAATGATCAAGATCAGCCCTCGGGTCTTGTTGCATAAGCCATTGTCCCAAAGCTCTCTTCAACGTCATTTAAATGGCATAAGGTCACTGAGAAAACTGAGTATCAAATTCATAGAGAAGAATTTGGCTGTGGGCTAAATGACTGCTCAGTTGAAAACTCACCAAACTATTGTTTTTTTCTAATTGAATTCTCTTCATCCTCAGTGTACTTAAGAGAGAATCTCTCAAGCTCGTTCCTTGGCTAGTTTTTTGTTTCATTCTTGACACATGGTTCTTTGTTATTCTTGAGCACGTTATATATACTTTTCCTGAGCCCACATTAAACTTGATTAACCACACACCGGCCTTGTGACAGAGCACGCGCTATTTTCATCTTGTGTGTTTCTTACATCCTAGGGGGAGAGTAGAATTATCTGAGAGATCTCCTGTCTTGGCCTAGAGTCTGGATTGAAAACAGCATGTCTAACAGTAAATGCAGCTTCTGGAGAAACAAGTCTACCATGGATTCATTTGCCTTTACAATTCCTCAGATTTTAATGGTTTGGTCAACTTTCAATGGAGTGCTTTTTGTCTCACTCATTTCTATGGTTTATTGCAGCCAACACCTCTTCCAACTGAACTTTTTTTTTTTAATTTTAAGAGACTAATTGCTACCAGAGGCAATTCTGATGAACATGGTAGGTGAAGTGGTGTTACTTTTATGAGACTGAGACCCTTATCATAGAGCCCAGAGAGACTCACAGCCGAGATGCAAGTGCTAACTAACTTTTGGAAACATCTTAGATAACATATGCCTGCCTTGTTCTTTGTTATATGGCTGCAAATCTCCTTATCCTTTGGATTAGAATAAAACACCCAGAGCAAACACAACCAGTACCATCATGTAGATTCTGATTTATGGCCTCCTTAGAGATATTTTCCAAGGCTGCAAACGACCAATAGCTTCATCTGTCTCCCTCAGAGAAGCTAGTGAGTTTGCATCACCCACCTTGTATTTTCCCTGCAACACTTCAACTGCACAGCACTGCCAGGACCCTAAAGCGACCTTTAACCAGACGGAGTTAGGCTCCTCCCTTGTACATGCCTTCTCCAATTCGCTGAGCTCCAACCATCTGTCCATCGAACTTGAATGTGCACCATGAAGGCAGCACATACAGATGCTTCAGTGTGTCTGAGTCTCAGGGTGTTACGGACGTTAAAAAAAAACAGCAAGCTGCTATTTGATAATAAATTCAGGGCTAAATGTGTGTATAATAACTTCCCTAACCCTTAAGTCTATCTTGTGCTTTGAATATGGATTGAACACTGGGCTCGGTGCTGTGGAGTGAAGAAAGGAAGGCTCCCAAAGAGAACTTAAAGATTTCACAATAAAATGTTCCATATCTTAAACATTTTATATTTCCATGAACTTCTTGGAGCCCCCTCTAATGTCCAGAGAGATAAATCTAGCAAGTGACATGGCTTATAGGTTACTAAGTAAATATAGATGGGCTGAATATTGAGGGAATCTTATAGTAGACTTACAGGGAAAATATAGAGGAATTCTAGCTTCTATTGTAAGGAAGGAATGGGTTAACTGCTAACTGTGAGGGCAGCAGTTCAAACCCACCACGTATTCCAAGGAAGAAAGATGAGGCTCTCTTATGTAAAGATGCACCCCCTCAGAAGCCCAATGCAGGCCCTTCTACTGCATCCTGTGGGGTAGCTATAAATCAGAACAGGCATGATGGCAGAGGGCATGGTGAGGAAAAGTAAAAGAATAAAATTATGAAGAGAAATGTGCTTACACTAATTGATCAAAACAGCTCAGTACCTAGTAAGTGGTGAACAAATGTTAGTTGGTCTTGTTATAGTAAGCATGTTAGATTGGATGGAATTGTGACGTTCTTATCCTGCGGAGTAATGCCAAGCCCTGCTGCCTGCTACCTGTAGTCTCCTGCCGGCTGGTCTTCCAGGCCAGTGGGGTGAGGTGGGAGATGGGGGGTAGGCTGGATGGGGGGTGGACAGAGATACTATTTCTAGCAAGTTCCTTCCAAGAGGCTTGTATAGTGACAGAGCTCACACACACACACACACACACACACACACACACATATACTACAGTAAAAGAGCTAAACAAAAGTTCTCTCTCTCTTTTTTTTTTTGGCTTGGTCTACCCTGGAGCTCTGCAGATTTCTTTTACATCTATCTCAGTTCTGTGTCAGGGTGTTCTCACCCTATGTTCAGCTTGGCTTGGCCTCAAGGTTCACATGTCACTGGGCCTGGCTCCAAGGTCCTTTCCCCCCTATTCAGTCCCTATTAACAATCATTTGAGAAGATTCTAGAAAATCTCCAGGAGTTTGAGTTGATAATCAAAGAAAGTGACACTCTGAAAATGGGATGTAACACACACATGCAAAATTAGGATGCAACAGATTATATGGCTGCATTATATGTATAGTCTGACTCAAAGCTACAATTGTGTAGAAATCAGGCAACAGTTGGCTCAGTGATACAAAGATTACACATTTGGAACCAATGCTGAGGCACCTGACAACAGAGACTCTCCATTCTCATGCTTTACAATTCCGTGTGGCTGAGTAAGTATTTGCTGAGCACTGATTTTATGGCAACCTTGGGCTAGGTATTGTGAAAGAAAGAGAATGAGGGGCCCATCCTTGCCCATGAAAAACTTGATATTCTGTGGGAAGCCACACATTAACGTGGGCGTTGGTGGTAGTTCTCACTGAGTCAATTCTGACTCATATGGAGAGTGTCCACTTAGGAATGTAGGACCTATGTGAGAAGGTGCCAAAGTGAGTGACTACAAAGAGCATTTCCAAATGTTTGACCCTAAACCTTTTGTTCCTGCAGCCCTGGCTGAAACATGAGCACTGTGGAAGGAGTGGCAGATGGCGTAGTGCACCCGAATCTCTGCTGGGCAATCCCTGGGATGGTCTTGTGCCCTGTGAGGGGGTGACATGTTTGAGACATCGGGGAGATGATTTATCTTGAGGATCCCCTTCCCACCCTCCCACCAGGGTGTGCTTGTTGGAAAAGGACAGAGAAATAAATTACAGAGAAAGAAAGAACTATAAATACTCCAAATGATGATGAAAAACAGAAACAATGCATGTATTATAAGTACATTAAAATTCACCTTAAATTCAAAATATTGCTGAAACTTGTCTACTATGTATTTATGTGCCACACTCTGTTGTCACCGGCCTGGGCTCCAAGGTCCTTTTTCCCCCTTAACAGACCAAAGTCCCTATTCAGTCCCTATTAGCACTCAACTGAGAAGATTTTCATATAGTAATCCATGGGCTCCACCTTATGACACTATGGAGAACGAGCTTTTCTTACGCCCATTTCACCAAGAAAAGGGTGGGGTGAAGAGAAATTAAGTGTCTTGCTCATGGTCACAGAGAAAGGCAGCAGAACCAGGATTCTGAACCCAATATAGCTTCAGAGCCTATGCTCCTGACCATGGCACCACACTGCCCCTCTGTGGTACGCCTTCTGCACATGATGGTATTTAGGATCCATCATGCACAAACGATATTTGAGATCATTCTTTTTCTCTTTCATTTTATTTTTATTTTGAGAACAGAAAATATGAGAGGAAAAACTGTGACTCAAATTCTGCTTTACAAAGGGGATAATGGTCATCTATACTATACTGGTGTCAAGTGTCATTATGCCAGCTTCAACTCATAGCTACTTTATGTAGAACAAAAAGGAATACTGTCTCGTTCTGCAGCATCCGCACAATTGTTGACATCTTTGAATCTGTCATTGTGGCCCCTGTATTGATCCATCTCAGTGAGGTGCAACCTCTTCAGAGATGCTGTGCCAGGGCTCAGACCCTTCCCTAGAGATTGGATACTCCTGATATACCAGGTGACTGAAATTACCATGACTTGGCTCTGGCATTCCTCAGTCCTCAAAGGGTCATCTGTGTTCTTTAACAGTGTAAAGTGTTCATTGGCAGAAAATATGCCTGATGTAACACACCCTTGGATTTCTTGCCTGCTGCTTCTATGAGTGTTGATTGCCCAGTCAAGTTGGCACTTTCCCTGAACCATCACAGTCAGCATTGTTCTCCCTTACAATATGCATTCATCATTTCCAGGCATGGAATTCAAGGTTTACAACCTTCTATATGGTTTATAACTAAATATAAAGAAGACCAAAATGTTTAATAATGGACCAATAGGTAATATAATGAACATAGGAGAAAGGGTAAAATTGCCAAGAATTTTGTCTTACTTGGACCCACAATTCATGAGACCAGCAATCAAGAGATTAAGACATATTGCATTTTATAAATCTACTGCACAAGACCTCTTTAGCGTATTGAAAAGCAAGGATGTTACTTTGAGGACTAAGGTTTAATTGACCCAAGTCATAATCTTTACAACTGCCTCATATGCATGTGGAAGTTGGATTGGGAGTAAGGATGACCAGAGAAAAATTGATGCATTTGAACTGTGGAACTGGAGAAGAATATTGAAAGTACTATGGACTGTTAAAAAGACAAACAGATCTATCTTGAAGGAAGTAGAGTCAGAGACAAAGATGGCAAGATTTCATCTTACACACTTTGAATATGTTGTCAAAAGGGCTCAAAGTCTGGAGAAGGACAGCCAAAATAGCAAAACTCTCAAGGAGATGAACTGATGCAATGGCTGCGACAATTGGATCAGGCATGGGAACAATTGTTAGGATAGTGCCATGGTGGGCAGTGTTTCATGCTGTTGTGCATAGCTTCACTACAAGTCAGAAGTGACCTCATGGTACCTACCAACCGCAACCGCCATGCAAAACAGAGTTTGTAGCTTTTTATTTTCCAATGCTTATGGAGCATTAATACATGACCTTTGAATCCTTTATTTTCTGAATTTTTGCCCCAAGCTTATTTGTCCTTTACAAATGTCTTGGGGGAGATTAGGGTCTTCAGAGTTAGGAAGAGATCCATATCCACATCATACATCTTAGGAGTCAATAGACAAAGTCTTCCTGTGTGACTCACTGAGCAATTGAGTTCTGATAAAACCATGGTCCCAAGGAAATCAATCATGTTTAAAACATTCACTGCTGGCTGACTACAAGGACAACACTTAAGGGAAAGTGGTGTGTTATGCTAACAAGTTGGGAGTTCCCTTGAATTAGGTCCAACTTACAGGAATGGTATCTTTTACCAAAAAGCGAAATCAAACATGTTTCTTTTTGGTAAAAGCAGCTCAATCGAAACAAAATGGGAAAAAAGTCAATGAGTTGGTTGAGTAAGAAAATACACAGCACTTTATAATCTGTGCCAAACTCATCAGTTTAATTCATTTTAATGAAAAGTTTGGGACTGTCTTCTGCTGGAAGAGGATCCAACAACTCTGGGAAACTTTGATCAGTGTCAAGGCAGGTATATGTTACATAGTTTGGTAAAGAAGAAGCAGCGTGAACGTTGCTTCTCTGTTATCACAAAAGACCAAGCTCATTGCTATTGAGTCATTGCTAACTCACAGCATGTGGGTTTCTGTGACTATCACTTACGTGGGGGTAGAAAGCCAAGTTTTACTACACAGTTGTTGCAGGTGGTTTTGAGCTGCTAAGCTAACCATGCAGATCAATTGCAGCCCAACTTAAAACCCTTCACCACCTGGGCTTCTTTGACATTGTTCTAAGAGCAGACGGTTGTTGGATATCTTTTGACTCTGGAAATGTCTCTCCACTTAAAGTGGAATTTGTTCCCCTGCAACTTTGGAGCTCCATTTTGCCATGGGACACCCCTAATTTGACTTGATAGCATCACAAAGCCCCAGTTTTACCTTATCATCAGCTCAAGGTAGCAGTAGGCAATATGTCACAGGACTTAGTGGTTTGCTTTGTTAAGTCTGAGAAAGGAAAATGTTCCTATTCTACCCCCCACTGTTTTGCTGGGAAGTGGACACGAGATGGCTGTACTCTGAACTTTCACT
Organism: Nesogale talazaci; assembly: GCA_004026705.1. NCBI lineage: Eukaryota > Metazoa > Chordata > Mammalia > Afrosoricida > Tenrecidae > Nesogale > Nesogale talazaci. Next base: position 132,548 of record PVJH01001310.1, on the reverse strand, counting down.
TTTCTCTTTTTTGAAAAAGGATTACAGAAGTAACGTGTACCCCATAAGTTTGAGATAAAAACTAAAGAGTCCAAGTAAAGTTCTCTGCTTATCATCAATGTGAGAACTCAGTATATATTAGAATGCCTATTACTAATGTGAAATGTAGGACAAAGGCGACCTAGGTCTGCCCAGTGACATTTATTTTCTCTTCGCCTTTCTCATTGCTTTCTCCACGCAAGTCTCATTTCTTCTGTATGCAGATTTTAATGGTGCAACAACACTTCATGGATCAATTATGTAAGGATCAATCAGTTGTAGATTGGAAAGTATTGGTGAATAGCAACATCTCTCTTGAAGTGATATACCTACAAATAGGTATATAGATTATAGGACCACATCTTCCCATTGTTTGCAGTTCTGTGCAAATTCCTGAGTTGAAACGTTGGGTTCATCCTATTTGATCATTGCCCTCATCCATTCAGCCAGGATTGCATGAACATGGGAACACAGAGATGATTTAGACGTGCTACCTACCTAAAAGAAAGTGACAACTTGAGATGGTGGTGTGAAAGACATACAGTTTTATTAGAATCTTTGACAAGAAGCCCATTCCCTGGCTAGATAGGTAGCAGGGGCACAGTACTGGATTAGGTTCTAAATTTGCAAAAGAGGAAACAAAGTTGCTTTACACAATTCTTTAAACAAAAACCAACAATTGAAAAAAAGATTTTCAATTCAGTCAGAATTGCTTTAACTCACTCTTTATTTTGCACCATGATATTAGGCAGTATAGACAAAATAAACAGATAAATTAATGGACTATTACACTGACAGAATTAATATTCTAAAGGGTGAAATGAATAATAACTATCTTCATTAGAGGAAGATAATGATGAAGAAAAACTTAAAACATTTTAAACATTGTTCATCTCCCTGCAGCAAAAAATCAAAATTATAAAAGTTAAAAAAATATTTTTGGACAAATTCTTAAAATGCTAAAGATTTGAAAACTCTCCCCAAATGAAAATTTTATCTAGTTTTACCTTACTGCTTTGAATACGAGGTAAAGTGTAGTAAATTGTTTGTCTTCTTACCTATTGTTAGATGATCACCTCCAAAAATTTGAATATGCCATTTTCCTCACCTTCCCCCAAGGTAAGGAGAAATGAGTCAGGGTTATTGACACAATGAACTGGGCAGGTAATACTCTGGCTAAGGTTACTAGGAAGGGGAATTGAGAGCACTGTGGATATAGTGTGATGGTGGAAGGCACTCCAAATGTGCAGCAGCCCCAACAGTGGGCTAGAGCAGAGGCGCTCAGCCTTCCTCATGCCGTGACCCTCGAACACAGTTCCTCGAGTTGTCATGAGCCCTCAACCACAAAATTATTTCCACGGCTACTTCACAAGTGTAATTTTGCTGCTGTTGTGGATTGGCTGGCCCCTGTGAAATGACTGTTGGGCCCCCAAAGGGGTGGTGACCCACAGGTAAGAGAGGCATGGGGCTAGAACCTATCAACTGTCCTCAAGAGAGTGTAGAACCTGCCGATGCTTTGTTCTACCAAAATGAGGGCAACTCCATGGCAACCAACGCCAACAAGGTCATGAGATTAAAGTTGTGGATCTTTGCTTCAGAACAGAGTGTGCCTACAGTTTGAACAAGGGATTTCTCACTGTTTACTCCTGCTCATTATTTTCATACAAACCACAAAATATCAAAGTCTTTTGGGGAGGAAGCATAGCTAAGTCTTTGTTTGCTGTTCAAGAGACTCTTCAGGGACTTGGATCAATCAAAGGGATGTCTCTGGGTCAAGTTCTCCAGGAGGAAATCCTTGGAGGTATTGTATCAAAGGCAATGAATCTACCCATGTATTTGCTGGTTGTCATGACCACCTTTAATCACCAACAGAATCACTTGTAAGACCAAGGAAGACATTTATAGAAGTGCTTTCCCCCCTCTTTCTCTCTCATCTTCCTCTTTTAGAGATCTCCCCAGGATATGAAAAGAGGGTTAGGTTCATAATACATCAAATATCTCAATGAGTTCTGAAACTAGGACATTAATAACCAGTAAGATACTAAGATAAGAAAAGTTGGATAGATATGATACCATTGACAAGTCAAATTTAGCAGAATGAAAAGAAAATACTAATGCATAAGGCCCATAATGTCATGCTTTACATTAACCATGAAGAAATCATTCCAAATCCTACTCTCAGGATGGAAGTCATGAGGTTCTCATTAGCACTAAGGGGATGGGACATGTGAGGAAAGCCAGACAGATGTGCTTTGAGAAGTAGATTTAAATACTGAGGGTGGTAACCCTGCACAAAAGAAGCTTTCAGAATAACTTTCAAAGGACATTTCTGCTTCAATTTAGATTGACAAATAAGAAACCAGTCAATGAATACCTTTTTTTCCCCTGACAGATACTAGTCTTGTAAACTTGCATCCTCTTTCAGACAAGAGAATAGGAGTTACACCTTATTTTCTTTTATAAAATCAGATGGACAAGCTAGCATGAGGAGATAGTATCCCCAAGGAGAAGTCATGAACTCTTTTGAGTGTAAACTTTTTAAGGAAGTGTAAGTGATTAAAATTTAATTTGCTCTGGTATAAGGGGATTAATATACAAGAAATTACTGATTCACAATAAGCTGGGTTTCTACTCAAAAATTTTTAGAGAAGAGAAAATCATAAGAAAAAATGCATTTGATCCCTGGGTAACTATCACTTTATTTAGAATTCAATTATAATTATATTTTCCTATCCTCCTCATTGCCATTTAATCAATTCTGACCAATACTGACAATATAAAACAGATGCACTCCTCCTTTCAGCTACCAAGTGTATTAGGGTATTTTTTAGAGAAACAAAACCAGTCCCCCTGAAATTAGATGATTGATAGATAGATAGATAGATAGATAGATAGATGATAGATAGATACATTTATATAGCACAAAGGAATATAACAGCTAATTAGTTCACAGAGCAACATGGAGGGTTCGGTTCAACTCACTTCTGTGGAACAGTGAATATACTTGGAGTCCTTCAGCTCACAGAGGCAGCCCTGTTCAACGTCAAGGAAGCATACAACTGAGTCTTCGTCTGGGCTACACAGTCAGAGTCTGCCCACAGGCATTAAACAGTAGTCAGCAGCTCCGGAGTTTGCCAAAGCAGGCCTGGGTGGAATATTAAACTCAAACAATGCAAGATAACAGGATCCACTAACCTCCAGGTCAAATGATGTACACCAGCAGCATGGTGAAGCAGGTCTTGAAGTAACAACAAGATCCATGATCCTTTGTGTTGGCTGTCCTACAGGTAATGTAGCTCGCAAGTTGAGGCAGAGAACTAGCTAAGCAGCCACACACTGATCTGATCTGTGACAGTACTCATGATCTCAAGTTCTAATGGGCACCCTTCTGAGGGTGAGGTGGCCCATGTTGAGTTGAGCAGAACCCGGCAAGATAAAGGTAAGCTTTTTGAGACTGTGAACTGGTATGCATTGCTGCTGACTTGATGGGTGGCCTGTCCCGATTTGACTTTGCTTATGGAGGCAGACTTCACAAGGTTCCAACTGGAATGAAGATTCTATACATCAAAGATTATGATTGTCTCCTCAGAGCACTGGGTTGATGTAAGTTGGCAGTGTAGAAATTAGATACCCCAAATGAGGAGCATAAAGTGGTTGGCTTCCAAACTTTCATACATGGGGGGATATATTTATAGTATTATAGGAATAAGGTGTAGGTGTTACTTAACTGCAATTGTTTCGCACAGAATATTGTTGTGTTGTTTACTTATAGAATATTATGTTTAAATGGGACTTTGGCACATGTCAAATTGCATGCATTTTAGGCTTATCCTTTCACATACCAATATGATTTATTTATTTTTTGTTAAAAATTATTTATGGCTAAAGAGTTGTATAAAAGTATCAACTTGACAAGGGGTGGTCTATCATGGTTACATGATCGCCTATCAACTTGCAAAGGGGTAGAGTCTAGCTTGTCTATCTACCAGAATCTTATGACCTCATTTGTAGTTTCAAAGGATATAAATAGCTTGCTGGAGTCCAGCTACTCTTTGCTTAAATCCCTGTGAGATATTTCTGTTGATAGGCCACATGGAGCTGCACTAAAGCCCTGAACCTGGAGAAGCCATGTGGAGATCCCTGCCAATGCTGAGATACTTCCACTGCCCCTGTATCCACAAGACTTTCTACCCACAGTCTGTGATCTTCCTGCATTTGGCATCATTACATGTTTTGTGTAAGTCTGAAGAGGAATTTATGGATCAGTATCAGACTTATGCACTAATTTTGGACTTATGAACTTGATCTAGTCTGGACTGGGTTGTTTTCTTAATATGTATAATTTCTGTTTGATACAAAGTTCTCTCTCACACACATATGAGTCTCTCTGGATTTGTTTCTCTTGTCTACCTGGACTAACACACCAAGACTATATCTTTAGGGGAGCAGTCAGCCCCATCTTTCTCCTCACAGAGCAGTTGATGGGTTTGAACCATCATCCTTACAGTTAACAACCTAAGACAATCACTGCGTCACCAGATCTTCTTATAACTAAATTAGGTGGTCTAGTTTTTTTTATCCACTCTGCTCTATTCTTTTTCAATATGCTTCTTATTAGCAGATGAATGAAGCCCGGTGATTTCTGTCTACCATTGAGTAGGTTCCAAGTTAAAGTCACCCTGCAGAACATGGTAGGGAGTCCTGGTGACGTAGTAGTTATGCATTGGATTACAATCCACAGAGTCAGCAGTTTAAAAGCACCAGGTCTTCAGCAGGACAAAGATGGAGCATTCTACTTGAATAAGGCATTATAGTCTTGGAAATCTACAGGGGCCATTCTAACTGGTCATATGGGGGTCATTATACATCATAATTGACTTGTTGGATGGGAGTTTGGGGTTTTGGTGGGACATAGTAGAACCCGCAAGAATATCTGTGGAAACAATCCTGAGGTGTTTCTCCCAAGGAGTGGTCGGTGGTTTCTTTCACTTATCCCCAATGTAACTTAACACCTTTTAGTTTGCTTCACAATTGCACCAGCAGCAATTTGATGTATGTGTTAGTCTAGGTAGACCAGAGAACCAAATTCATAGACATGCATATGTGAATGAAAAAGAGGTTTATATACAAGAGCAACTGAACATTGGGAAAATATCCCAGCCCAGTCCAGTCCAAGGTCATAAGTCTGATATTAGCCCTTATGTCTGATACCAATCAGACTCATAAAGCACATTCAATGACACTAGGAAAATCACAGGCCAGTGGGTGCGGAGTCTTGCATATCCAATGCAGTAGAAGTTTCACAGTGCTAGCGGAGATCTTCCCGTGGGTCTTCCAGTTTCCAGGTCTCAGAATCTATCAGCATGTTGTCACGTGTCTTGTCAGTTGCAATGTCTTCCAGGGAGTGAGCCCAGAGATAGTGTTTCCCACTTCCAAGAAGGAATTACCACATTTCTCAGAATTCTCAGGAGAAAGCCATGCCCACACAAAGGTCTCCTTGGCTGTCTCCAGATTGACAGGCTAGACTCTACCCCTATACTCTTAATCCTCAAATTGACACCAGGTTAGCTGACTGCCACAAAGTATTAATGTGACCAGCGCTTACTGGATCACAATCTTTTTTTCTAGTACAGTTAAACTAGAGGTTAAGGGTTCAAGTAGAAAATATTTGGAAATGAATATGGCAACATGTGTATAAATATACTTGGTACAAATAAATGATGTATTGAATGCTATAAGAGTTGTAAGAGCCCCCAATAAAATGATCTTTTAATAATAATTTTAAAAATCTGGTCATTTTTAAAACCAGGAAAACAATTAACAATCTAAAATAATCATGGTGAAAAGGACAATTCCCCAATACTAACTTTATCTTAAAGTATCCATCAGGTTAATCCACTAATTGTGTGAGAAAGAAGTCTGAGATTGCTCCTCCATAAGCAAACTTTTATGGAGGGCCAGGAGGCTTCTAAAAATGTTCTGGAAATATTTCATTGTCAGTAGGGGAAAACATGAGGAACTGATACCAAGGGTTCAAGTAGAAAGCAAATGTTTTGAGAATGATGATGGCAACAAATGTACAAATGTGCTTGACACAATAGATGTATGTATGGATTCTGATTAGAGTTGTATAAGCCTCGTCCCCCACCAAAAAAGAAAAGAAAAGAAAAAAAGTGTAAGTACATTGTGTAAATACTGACACAATATATATATGTATATATTGTGATTAGAGCTGTATGAGCCCCCAATAAAAAAATTATTTTTCCCCATAGTTACTCTGCTGAAAAGAAGACTGTGATTCAGTCCTCTTCATTTTCTACAATTCTTTTTACACTATCTCTCTGATATAGAGTTCAGCAAATGGAAATTGTAAGAGACCATATTTAGGATGTATGACTAAACTTCTGAGCATCTTTTGATTTCCACAGAATTCACATTATGATAGAAAAGAACCCAAGAGACAAACTAGCCCTTCTTTTCGCAACCTAAACAATTGAATTTCCAGAGACTTCTTGACCTCTGAGCTCATTTTTCAATATTCAGCCTAAACATTCAGACCTTTAGTTCTTGTTTAATGATGAAATCACAAATGGGTCCATAAGTGGCTCGACTATTTGGTGGCAAAATTTTTTCTATGTCCTAGATTTTCTATTTCAAATAAATGACATTGATATACAGATTTTTTTAAGCCAGTATCTAATCAACACTGAAATTCAGCTGAAACATTTATCCCATTTCTATGTATCACTTTTATTCCCTATTTACTCTATGAGCCAAGATATCTTTTTTGCTTGTTTGTTTGTTTGTTTGGTTATTTTGTTTCTTTTTTTTTGGTGGGGGGGGGAGTAATCCCTGCCCTTTGGTGGTCATGGGAGCTACCCAGCCATGCTCCCAGAGAGCTGCTGCTAGATTTGAACCGTCAAGCCCGCGGGCCACAGTCCCGCACTCCACCACTTACGTCACTGGGGCTCAGCCCAGCCAGGAGATGTTAGCGATGGCCACAAAGCAAGAACGCAGTGCTGGAACGTACATTGGCAAGAGTTAGTTGTCACGAATGCATATGTAACACACGTAGTTAAGGTCTTACTGTTTCTAGGTGTCATCCGGTGAGCTCCAACTCATAACACCTTATCGGCAGCTAGTCGGAGGCCGGCAAGGGTAGAAGAGGTGATAATGAAAGGAAACCTGCAGGAATCTTCACCAAAATTAGAGGTAGAAACATGCCTATGCTTTTGCACGTACCCCTCCAATGAGAAGGATTATGGCAGGGGTGGGGAGAGTAAAGCACATTTATTTATCAATGAAAGATGTCCAAGATATTGGAGATAATGAAGTGGCCTAGGGAAGAAAGAGAGAATGTTCACACATCCCTCTCAATGACTGACTAGAGTTTGGGTCTGAGACCAGAGCACAGCATAAAAATCTGGGGTGCTGGAGTATTTGAGGTCCCTGGATGCACACACCCCAAAAGAGAAGAATGCACTGAAGGATCAGTTAATAGCTGGAGACTCACAAGATAATCAGCCTATGGTGGGAGGTTCACCTTTAGCAGAGTATTAGGTCCAGCTTTGCATTTTTACCCCAGGTCTTTTGTTTGTTTTGTTTTGTTTTTAACCCCAGGTCTTTTAGACTAGCTAAGCGACCTTTCAGATGTATTTTCTGAAGTATCTCCCCACAATAAATTTATTCTTTTTGTTCAGCCCTTCACTTTCATTCTTGTCTGAATGTTGTCTTTTACTGGAAATCTTTCTTATGCGCAGGGCAAGAACCAAGGAGTGGAGAGGCTTGAAACTCTGAGCGTGCTCCCAGCAAGGCTCTGAGCAACAGAAGGTAATAATGCCAATCCTGTGCGGTGCTGATGGTTTTCAAGCTTGAGCCCATCGTGGCACTGATTGTTTCATTCCACCTTCCCCCTTTTTGCTGACACTCAGCTTTACCAAGTGTGACATTTGTCTCCAGGGACTGATCTATTGGGTCTTTGAGAGGAAATCCCATCATGGTCATTTGTAGGGAGCATTCTCACTATTTTTCCCAAGACTGATTGGTTGGCTTTTCTGGAAGTTCAAGGTCCTTTTGATATTCTTGACAACACCATCATCCAAATGCATCAAATCCATTCAGTCTTCCTTATCCCCTGCCCAACTCTCACAAGCATCTGAGTCAATTGAAAATACCCATGTCGGAATTGATTATTGAAGAAATCCCACTCCTAGCTATACACAAACATATCACCTTCCATTCTTTTCTTTAGATGTTATTTTATTAAGTACTTTAAATTTTGCTTAGTCTATTATTACTGAGCCAATTTTCTAATCCCAATAAAACCATGTGCATATCTTGCCATGACTAAACTGTAATTACGCAGCCTTGGTGTTAAATGTTGGGAAATCCTTCCCAAATGTTTACAATGTGTGGTGCTGCCTAAAACTGGCTTTTTGCTGTCCTAAGGGATGGCTTTTGCAAGCTTGAAGAGACCATCTTACAAGCTTTACCAGAGGTGATATAAACTGCTGTATGAAGTAGGATTCAATTGTAAATCATGAGCGCAGAGCTCTGCAAGCAACAGTTCATATGTGGCTACAGTATGCACTCAGTTATCTAGACTCTAATTTAATCTTGCAAAAAAGATTGCTGTGCTGATCAGGCACATTTGTTTTTAGGTTGTCTACATTGCTAAATTTTTTCCCATCAAATAGGATATGCATATTAATATTTATAGTCCAGATTAATAGTGATTCCACACATATATCATATTTTAAGTCTGACTACAATTTCATGATGTTGATAAAACAGATGCTTAAGGTCATTGCATTGTATAAATGAAGAAATACTCAAAATTCTTTAGAAAATTGTTGGGCTTCCTACAGCTAATGACTGGCAGGAGATTATCCTTGAATCTCGACCACAAAACAGCTTTTAAATGCTCCTTAATAAATCCAAATTAACCTGGCAAAATAAATGATTGCATCACTATCTTGCACAAACCATTTTGATGACTCCCCTTTGCTTCAGACCAAAGTAGGCTCTTAGGATCTGAAATCCTTAGGCAATTCAATTAGTTTCCCAAATTTCCTCAAGTATATTTTATAGAACTGTTCTCCCTAGAGTTCCAATTACTTCTTGGAATTAGATTTCTAAGGCTGTCTTTCCAGGAAGCCTTGAGTGGTTTTAAATTGCCAACCTTTTGGTTAAGGTTTCCAGGAGTTAGAATGGACATGATGACAGTGAGTTTGTTTTTTATTTTTGGTTAGCCATCAAGAAGTTAACTATCTATCCAACCCAAGGCTCCATATAGAACAGTGATTAAAAGAATACATTCTGGTGCTTAGGTACAAATCTTATAATAATTATAAGATGCATGAACTCGAAGAGTCACTCTTTCACCTCATTCTCTTTTCTTTGTAAAACGAAGAACATGGATGTGCCTAGTTTAAGGAAGTTGGAGTATTTAAATAGGTTAATATGGATCTTCTGTTGTTCACAGTAGCACTCCCTAAGCACAGTCTACCAGTAGTTTTGTTGTTGTTGTTGTTGTGCTGTTGTTGTTGTTGTGGCATCACTGCCCTGGTGGGAGTAGGAAGGCCAGCCTTGCTCCTGGAGAGTTGCTGCTGGATTTAAACTGTCAACCCTGTGGGCTGCAGTCCCACACACAACCAGTAGGCCACCAGGGCTCAGTCTTCTACCAATAGTTTTGGTCTATGAACTGTCACTTGTCTATGATGAGTATATAAATAGTATGCATCCATAAATGTTTATGTGAGTCTGACAGTAATGCCATGTCTAATAAATCTAATAATTATTAATGAACTTGCATTTTATCTCTTGTATATTGTATTTGCTTAGTAAATAGTATCACAGGTAGTTTGGGAGGAACTTAGAAGCTGCAAAAGAGAAAGAGCTTGTAACTATTTTCTCCTACTATAATTATTGCCTTTACAAGTGAGTTTGTGAGTAGCCATATAACAGTCTCTTACGAAAGGAATTTATCATAGTAGTAGTTGTGATAATAGAAGAATAGTTGTTTAATCTATATGAGTTGGTGCTGCCTGGTCCCCACACAGTGGTGGAACTTGCTTCTTATGCATAAACAAGGAAGCACTTCCCTGCACCACTGGCCACTGTTCATTGAAGACTGATTTCCTGCAAAGCAGAGACATCACCTTTTCTGTCTCAGCCTGGAACATTCACAGAGTAGGAATGAGCTGTTGACTCTTGTGAGTCAGATGTTTTTGCCTCTTTGAGGGATAACAAAGAAACTAACAGATGGGAAACAATCTTCTATCTAGAGATTGACTAGGAAACACTGTAGAGTTAAGATGGGATCCAAATTATTTTCCACTTATTTTCAAGGAAACACTGATTAGACAAGCACAAAACATAGCATCCCGCTAAACTTGTAAACAGGAAAACAAAGATTAACACCCCAGACATGACCACACTATTGCTGTACAAAGAAACCACTTTCTCATGGAACCATTTCTCTTCATCTGAAATTGTGCCTAATGCTCTGTCTTTTGTGGAGTTTAACAACACCCTCCATGGTTTTTATTCCCATTTCTACACACTGGAGTACAATCAAATCTCAACGTATGAAAAGAAAACTACACTTTGGAAATATTAACATTGGGATATTGGTCATTTGACTTTTCTGAAACTTCCATTTAAAAAGTGAGAATGGATATTTAGTGTGCACATGTGTACATTTGAATACTGCACTAGTCTGGGTAGACTAGAGGAAAAAAATTACAGAAACTCTCAAGTGTATGAGAGTTTTATGTGTGGGATAAATGTACATTCAGAATGCAACCCAATCCAACCCAACCCAAGCCCATAGCCCGACACTGATCTACAGGTGAGACCTCCTCACACTCACAAAACACACACAATGACACCGAATGCAGGACAATCACAGGCCAGTCCGTGGAAAGTCTTGTGGATCCAATGGCAGTGTAAGCATCTCAGTCTCTACATGGCTTCTCCAGCACCCAGGGCTGCATTAGGTTAAGTCCACGTGTCTTCTCAGAGATATCTCACAGAAGTGAGCCTTGTAAGCTGAGGCAGAGAACTGGTTAAGGCAGTCGCAACTGGTCTAACCCACAGAGAACAAAAGGGGAAAAAAAGGTGAGACTCACTGTGCCATTTATCTCTCTCTCCCCTTCAATTAAACTGCCCTTCAATTAATCTCATGTTTTCATCGGTCAGGTTGGCACACTCAACCTAACCATCACAAATATCCATCCAGTTGTGGAGTGTTAGGAAAAATGTACAAGACAGAAAAAAAATCTATTTCCTAACAGAAAATGAGGCACCACTCTTGAAAGATATGTACTTCAAGGTGGGATGAGGTGCTTCCATTCTCTATCCCAGTATCACGTAGTACTCATTCACCCTTCTTTTCATTGCCAACATACTAGATCAAGTCACTCTAATCCCCATTTACTCACAACGGCGATCAAGTCGATTTCGACTCGTAGTTACTCTGAGCAAAGTACAACTGTGGCAGAGAGTTTCTGAGGCTGTATGAACAAACCAAAGCTGACTGCCTTGTTTGTCGTCTTCTTCTATAGATCTGCTAGTGGGTGTGTCCACCAACTTTCGGGTAGCAGTGTAACTGGACCCAATATGCCACCAAGGCTGCTGCTTCTCACATTAAAATAAACTAACAGCACTGCTTTCCAGTTGATTTCAATGCACAGCCCTCCAAGACAGGGCTTCCAAGAACATCAATCTTTACCAGAGTAGTCTGAGCTTTCTCTCAAGATGTGGCTGGTAGTTTTCAACTACCCAGCATGAAGTTACCAGCCCAGGATCTCACCCACAATGCCACATGGGTTCTTTTCTTCTCATAGAAATTCCTCTCAAGTAAAAGCCCTTGTGGTGTCACAGTCACGAAGTAGGTTGCTATCTATAAAGTCAGCAGTGCAAAACCACCAGCGGTTCTAAGGGAGACAAACTGGGCTTCCTCCTCCCAGGGGCAATCCCACCCTGTCATGTAGGTTCACCATGAGTTTAAATGGCTCCATTGACGTGAGTAGTGAATTAAGCCTCTTTGCCTCCTGTGCATGCCTCTCTCACCATCAGTTCTGCAAACAGTATACAATTACTCCCTTTAACCCAACTGACTGGGTATCTCATGTCGGTTCATTTTCAGTTCATTTTGCTACATCACACATTTGATATATTCGAGTGACATCATTTGTATTTTGTAAAGTAGAATTCTGTAAATCCTAGTCTACCAATACCCCAAGTACCAATCCTACATGCCCCTTAATGTTAGAAAATATCCCTTACATTGAAATAATTAACCCAACCCCGATTCTAACAAAGTCTTCATCACCTTCATTTTCTCCAGGAGTAATTTTTAAATCATTGAAAGGATTTTTAGCCTGAAATACTAGTAATCAAGAACAGTATGCACCTCTTCTGCCTTAACTCCAAATTCAACTTATAGGCATGATTAGAAACAAAACTTTTTCAGAACCTGAGCACCATCCATAATCCAAAATCTCATTCTAATAATATCACCGGTGCAACTCACCATCCTTTATGCATCTTCTTGATGATGATCTTTATTTTAAGTGCCCCAGTGGATACACACTGTACTTAGAGGAAAATACGCAAATTCCTTTTCCTTTTAGTGTTTTCTTTGTGCGTGTGGGGGTGGGGGGTGGAGGGGAGGGTGCTTAATGCTTTCATTGCTAACAACAAGCAAGCAAGGGGTTAAAACCAAGGAGAGCAGGGTGGGTTTAAATTCAGGCTCTGTCACACCTTGGGAAACACCTCCAGTGTTTGCAGTCTCATTTGCTACATTTATAAAATGGGTTTACCAATAACTTTATAGTGTTATTATGAATCTTAAGTGATCTTTGATTGGAAGGCAGTTTTCATAGTTTGTGTCACAAGATGACTCAAGAAAGGCATGGTAACTCCTCTTAACCATGCCATTCTCCTTCTTTCTCTCCAGTCCGTCATTCTCTAAGGTTCCTATACATTACCATTCTTATCTCAACACAGGTTGCCAAGCTACATATTGTGGTTGCCCTGGTGGCAACGTGCTTACACATTGGATGGCTAATCAAAGGTCAGCATTTTGAAAATAACCAACTGCTCTTCTTGAGAAAAACACGTCTTTCTGCGATAGTAAAACATTACAGTCTTAGACATCTACAGGGCAGCTCTGTGCTCCTCCATTGGATTGTCATGAGTCAGAGTCAACTTGATGGCAACGAGTTTGGTTTTCTTGGCGAGTCTATACTTGCCATCCATGTCATTCTTACCATCCGTGTCATTGCATCAGAAACTTCTTTGGTGCAAACAATTTTCAGTCTGTCTTTTCTGATTCCCCTCATGGAAACTTAATAATCTGTCTTCTTTTTTGTTTTACCTTTTTTCCCTTTGCTTTCCTTGACTTTTAACTCACCTCTCACTGATGGCTTATGGAAAGGTAGAAAATATAAGGAGTTTTTGTGATTATTGAAAGGTAGAAAATATAAGGACAATTAATTGAGTCCCTCATTTAATGAAGGTTAGTAGTTTAATGTATTCCATCACTAGGACTGATTCTAATAAAATGAGTTCATATATGACTCCCTGAATACACATTATTATTTGTTTTATTTTGTTATAGTAGCAAAAGTGGAATACTTTAGTTCATTTTAGTGCCAACTGGAGAGAAGTCATTTTGAACAACCATTTGGCACATATCATGTGCAATTTTACTGCTGAGTTTTCAAAACCACTATATTTATAGCTCAGGGTATTTTTAAGACCACAAGGTTTATGTCAATAGAATTGCTTCATGTTACACACCTGGAGTCATTATTCTTTGGGCACCAACCACATGATCTCAGTAGTCTGTGAACTACTGACATTGGTATTCACATATTACCAAGAATAAACAAAGTAAAATGATCTGTAATGGCAATTTTTGCATCTTGCATAGGTATTTATCTGAACCCAAAACCAAACTCTCTGCCATCAAGTTGATGCTGACTCATAGTAACTATATATTTGTATAAGACATAAATATAACAGTATATTAAATATACATATTATGCATTTATATATTATATAGGGCATTTATAAAGTATAGGTATCTATGTGTGTATGTATCTATGTACGATATAGCGGAAGTTTGGGCAAGCTTCAGAGACATGATAATTTTGATCATATAACTAGGCATCAAATGACTTCTTAATTTGAAAAGTGTACACACCACCTCATCGTTAATTCCTAGGAAAATGTATGTTGCTGTTATTTACTTTTGCTGTTATTTTTATCACATGTATTGAAAGCTAGGGCATGTCACATTTCTGATATTCATTTTTCTCATTGCTTCATATCTCTCTCTCTCTCTCTCTCTCTCTCTCACACACACACACACACACACACACAGAGAAATAGTCTTTCCTTCAGACTGACCCTCTTGTCTTGGCTGTTAAATTCTGCAGCATCAGCTCTGACTCATCCCAACCCCTATGCACAAGAAAGCAAGACAGTGCCTGGTCCTGAAGCATCTTCACATTTGTCACATTGGAGCCCTTGGTTGGAGTCCCTGTGTCAGTCCATCTCAGGGAGGGTCTTCCTCCTTTTTGCGGACCCTCTACTTTACCAAGCATGATGTCCTTTTTCTGGGATTCCTTCCCCCTGACCACATCTCCAAGTATGTGAGAAGTCTACAATCCTAACTTCTAAAAGCATCTGGCTGTCCTCCTAAGATTTATTTTTGGTTGTTCTGGTAGTCCGTGCTATTTTCAATGTATATCGGCACCATAATCCCAGAGGGTCAGATATTCTGTCCTCCTTATTCAATGTCAATCATACCAGGTAAATGGAAGTACTATGACTTTTGCTAGGTCCACCTTAGTCCTCAAAGGGATATGTTTCGTATCTTACGCTTTAAAGAGGTTCTTTGCAAAAGATTTATCCCAGAGGCTGCATTTTAGCAACAAGCCAAAGTAAAGTGGGCAAATCAAAAACACGTGATAAGTCTCAAAATTTGATATGTCATTGAGTCAGTTTGCACTCACAGCAATCCTTTAGAACAGGCTATAATGACCTCTTTGGGTTTCCAAGACTCTTTATAGGAATAATCAATCATATTCACCAATACCTTGATTCAAAGGAAGCAATATCTTTTCAGTGTTCCTTGCTTTTTGTCCAAGTTTCACATGCATATTATGTGACTGAAATTGCCATGACTTGAGTCAAGCACATTCTAGTCCTCAAAATGACATCTTTGCCTTTTACTTCAAAGGGGTCTTTTTCAGTAGATTTGCCCAATGTCATATATTGTTAGATTTATTTTGCTACTGCTTCCACAGGCATTAATTGGTGTACAATGAAATCCTTGAAAATTGCAATCATCTCTTCATTTCTTTTCATGATGTTGCAAAAGACCCCTTGATGGCAATGACTTTGGAATTTGGTTGGGTTATATATATATCATGCATTCCAGGAAGAGCACGCAAATCTACTTTGGAAGAAGTACAGTCAGATGTTTCTCTGAAGTTAGGATAACCAGATTTGGTCTCACATACTGCAGACAGATAATTAAAAGGGATAGATAGAAGGACACCGTGCTTGTGCAATAGAGGGTCAGGAAAAAAGTGGGAGATTCTCAACAAGATAGATTAACTCAGACACTGCAAGAATGGGCTCAAATATAGCAACAATTGTGAGAATGTTTGAAGACCCCATAATATTTTGTTCTATTTTACGTCTGATTGCAGGGCCAGTCCACAAACAAATGGATTCTAAGGAGTGATTATGCAACTAGAAGAAATAAAGGACAACAGACGATATATGCAAATCCTCACCTCTTCCATGAAGTCAGGAATGAGATAAAATAGAGTCTATTCTTTTACAGGCTTATATAGTTGTGGGACTAGCAAACCTCATCAATCAGTCAAGCACAAATGTATCAAGGTGGGCAGTGTCTTAATCCTGATGTCCCTGAGCAAATTGGGGGAGTAATCTAAGACTGGTACTGGGGACAGGCAGAGGGAAGAACAATAGAACATGATTGCTTTCAAAGATAGGTGGCTTACAACCACCCATGGTGCTTGTAAGGAACAGCTGCAAAGTAGCACCATTATAGAGGAAGACTCTGGGGAATGGTTTTTTAAGACAGAAGAAAGTTTTGGGGATTCATCTCCATTTCACAAATGAGAAGGCCTCCCACAGCCAGCCTCCTGGCCTCCCAGGCTCCTTAGTTATGAACATAAAGAATTTGATCATGTACATTTTCTTCCTGGTCCTTGTTTTTCCACATAAGGCCACTATCAGTTGGAACTGGTTTGAAAGAATCTACTAAGCACTTGCTGATTAAGTTCAAGAACTGCAATATGGTTTACAACTTAATGTAAAGAAAACCAAAGTCCTAACAACTGGACCAGTACATGATCTCATGGTAGACTGAGAAAAGGTTGACGTTGTCATGGATGTCTTCTTACTTGGATCCACAATGAATACTCATGGAAGCAGCAATTAAGAGATCATGTGATGCCTTGTATTAGGTAAATCTGCTGCACAAGATTTCTTTAAAGCATTTAAAAGCAAGAGTATTACTTTGAGTAGATCTAGTATACCTGACACAAGCTATGTTATTTTCAATCACTTCATATATATATATATATATATACACACACACACACACACATATATATAATATAAAAGTTGGACATCAAATAAGGAAGACCAAAGAATATTTGATGCATTTGTAGTCTGGTGCTGGAAAAGAACGGTAAGGCACTGCCTCACATACTTTGGACATGTTGTCTGAAAAGACCAGTCTCTCAAGAAGGACATCATGCTTGGTAAAGCAGCTGGGCAGCAAAAATGAAGGAGACCTTGAACAAGATGGATTGACACAGTGGCTGTATAAATAGGCTCAAATATAAGAATGATTGCGAGGATAGGGCAGGACAAGGAATTGTTTCCTTTTGGTTACACAGGGTAACTATGAATTAGAACTGACTCATGGCCTCTTACAAGAACAACTACAGTATAGTACAGAGAGATTTTTTCTTTCCTTTAAGTAAAAGGGAATGCATTTATTTATTTTAAACTATTTCATTATTTTGACCAATGGTCTATGCCTATTCATATGCCATACAAAGAAATGCCATATAGAAGAGTGACACTTTTCTTCTCTGGAGGACCGAACTTAATAGAAAAATGAGTAAAGTTTGAGTCAGTGAAAGTACATCTTTAGGACCTCAGTTCTTCAAAGGAGGTTTTGTAGGATAGATGATTTTTTTAATGTCCTTTAACCCCAATTCTTTCCTCTATTTCCTTTTACTTTCCTCTTGTGCCACTATCATGCTCAGCCTTTATATGGGTTTTAGTAGTTTCTCTCTGTTGCATCATTCTTGATCAATCCCTATCAGGCCTCTCACACCCACCTTGTCGCTGATTTTGAATCTCATGTTGTATCTTTATCCCTGAGTTGGTCAACACCACCACTTTTCCCCCTCATCCCATGACCCCCACGCCTGAACCATCAGTTCCATTGTTTTCTCCTCCAGACTGTTCATCTAGTCTATCTTATCTAGATAGAACTACAGAGATAAAAATATGTTCAAAGAGGTATTTATAGAGGTCTAAATACACGAATGTACATAAGTGAATATATTTATATATAATGATGGGGGAAAAGATCTAGGTGCATATACCAAGAGGATCAGTATTAAGACAGCAGATGGTCATTGGACCTCCACCCAAGTACTTCCTCAATGCAAGAACACTTTGTTCTATTGAATTGACATTCAATGATGCTCACCCTTCTGACACGATCACTGAAGACAAATGCGTGCATAAGCAATTAGTGAAGACAGTTGATGGTGCCTGACTATCATAAGATGTAGCATCTTAAAGGCTTGAAAGTAAACAAGCAGGTACCTAGCTCAGAAGCAACAAAGCCCACATGGAAGAAGCACACCAGCTTATATGACCATGAGGTGTCAAAGGGACCAGTTATCATGTTTCAAAGAACTTAAAATCATAACATTGCATGCCCACCTTCCTGATATGATTGCTGATGACAAATATGTGCTTAAGCAAATGTGGTGAAGTAAGCTGATGATGTCTGGCTACCAAAAGATATAGTTTGAGTCAATGAAAGGAAATCTTTAGGGGCAAAGGGAGTGGGGAGGGAGGGGAAATATAGGGAGCTGATACCAGGGACCTAAGTAGAAGGAGGATGTTTTGAGAATGATGATGGCAACAAATGTGGTTTGCATACAACTGATGTATGTATGTACTGATCATGATAAGTGTTGTATGAGCCCCCAATTAAATAATTTATAAAACTTTTTAACAATCTAAAAATCATCAAATTTTTGTATGAAGTTTTGAAATCTCTTTGTTCTCAAAAACCCATGAAATAACTTCTGAATTAATAGCCTTTTAATTATTGTACATGTCTAAGCATAGCTTACAGTGACATCAAAATAATGATAGTGAAATTATTAATAACAAACACCAAGTTTTCCCTCATTTTCAACTAAATTATAATTCATACTATTTCCTTATCAAAATTAAAAATAAAGGTTGAAGTGAAAATAAACGTTGCTCAGAATTATCAAAAAGTTTCTACTACATCAGAGAATTGTCATGTCAGATTCATATAAAATTTTAGTTCTCAAAGTATCTTCTAATACATTAGCTCTTTAATTACCTTCACTTTTAGAATTACTCTATCCAAGAACCTTAATTATAGGAAAACTTTTCCAATGATGCTCTACAGAGTTGAAAGCTTTTCTCAATATATTCCCTAAATTTATCTGTCAATATTTGAAGGGAAAGTGTGGTCCAGAAGTCAAAGTCAAATACCTGGGCAGCATGATTTCCTAATTATGCCAGAATGAAGTATACACTAATGGTCACAATGTTTTCCATCTTACATGGTCATCTGAAACCTTGCCACATTTTAATGTAGTAGTCCTTTTGTGAATGTTTCAACCAATTAAAAATGTCTGCAATCAAGCAGTGATTGATTGTGTATGTGTAGCTATACTACACATGGCCAAGGGCATCTGTCAGCTTCTCTCCAGGGATGTGCCTTTTGAGCACTGAATGCCTTTAAATAAACGTCTGCTTTCCTGAAGTCACCACACTGAAGAGAATATGTAGGTCCCCAAAGTATACTCAGGCTCTGGAAAAAAAATTAAGCTTAAGAAGCCCAGCTAGCCCAGCTCTGTGGTTCTCATTTATCCTCACATATGTGGGGGAACAAGTACTTAGATGATTCTCATCTCTGACATTGCCTGATAGCAACAACAACAGAGCAGCAAGCTGATCCCAATCAACTCCTAAGACACTGGAGCGATCACAATAGTGCATTGATTATTGATTTTTTGTTTTAAGCTACTAAGTGTTGAGGTGTTTTGATACATAGCAATGGAAATCTGGTATACTTACTCTTTTATAGTGGGTGTTGGTCAGTAACATCAGTCCTTCCAGTAAAACTAAACTTTAATTTTAAATGTAAGATCTTATGCATAACCCTAATATTTAAAATATTTACAATGAGGTCCACCCAAATTGCAACATCACTTCCTTTGAGATGTCATAGATTAGAGATAGAAAGCCACTGGAACATATCATTTGTATATACCCTTTAAAATACTTATATTCTGCTGTTAGAATCTAGTTATAAAAACATGACACAACAAAAGAGAGTCTTATGCTGATAGAATTGAAACAGTTCTGTATCTTACTTTGGGGTTATGTACACACATTTATCCATGTGATTAAATAGCATAATAAAAAAGCCCCCAAATCCATTGCCTTCTATTAACTCTGACTTGTAGAGACTCTATCAGACAGAGTAGAAGTACTCACTAGGGTTTCTGGGACTACATATTTATGGGAGAAGACAGCCTTGTCTCTCTTCTCAGGAGTGATTGGCAGTTGTGAATTGGCAACACTGCAGCTAACGGGCCAACATTCAACACACTGCACCACCAGTATGTGTGAGGATTGTATCCTATCACCATATTTGTGCAATCTCTACAGGAGCACATCATCAGAGAAACTGGATTATATGAGGAAGAGTGCTGCATTAGGATTGGAGGAAAGCTTGTTAAAGACCTGCTGCATGCAGATGAGACTATTTTGTGTGCTGAAAGTGAAGAGGAATTCAAGTACTTGTGAATCAAGATTGTTACCAGCAGCATTGACCATCACTCAATACAAGGAAGATCAAAATCCTCCCAAATAGACCAATAGGTGACTTTGGGATGAGGGGAGAAAAGGTTCAATTTGTCATGGATTTATCTTCCTTGGAGCTATAAGCATTGCTCGTGGAAGCAGTATTCAAGAGATCACAATGCATATTGCATTAGGAAAACCTGCTGCACGAAAACCTCTTTAGAGTACTGAAGAACAAGGATATTACATTCAGGACTAAGGTGAACCTGGCTCAATCTATGGTATTCTCCATTGCACTTAAGCCTGGGAAGTTGGGCTTGGGTAAAGAAGACCATAGAAGAATTGATGCACTTAATTTGTAGTGCTGGTGAAGAATATTGAATGTACTATGTACTGCTCCAAGAATAAACAGATCTGTATTGGAAGAAGCAAGGCCAGAGTCCTTCTGGGAGGCAAGGAGGACAAGACTTCAGCTTACATACTTTGGATATATTATTAGGAGATACCACCCCTGGGAGAAGGAAGTGAAGGGGGAGTGAATAAGAGGAAGGCCCAGGACAAGACAAATCTACACAGTGGCTGTGTCAATGGGCTCAAGCATAGTAACAAATGTGAGGATTACACAGAACCACACAGTGTTTCATTCTGTTGTACATAAGAATCCCATAGGTTGAAGCCAACTTGAAGTGCCTAACAACACAACAACCACTAGTGTGCTTAGAATAGTAGATAGCTTACTCTGATGAGTAAATTGCTTTCATGTCAGTATCCTAGTTTTGACAAACTATAATTCTGCAAAATGTTATTAATGGAGAAGAACAAAGTAAGTAATATAGAGAATGGTTCTGTTGTATTCTTCATAGATCCCTATGAATCTACAATTAACTCAAAGTTAAAAAAAATAGTTTAAGTAGGAAAAAGTATTTGAAAAATACCTTGTATGATTTGTCATGAAATAAAGTCACAAAATATCAATATAAAATAACAAAGAATACATACTGCATATCTCACATATTAAGAACAATAAAGGTATCAGGGAAAATTTAATTGTAAAATGAGTATACTTGACAGTGTAGATGAAAACACATCTTACTGAAGCTAACAGATGAATTGTATGAAATATGAATAAGTAATTGAATTCTTAATTGAAAACAGTTTCGCAAAGACATCTCAAGGCCCAGATGTCTCCATTGTTGAGTTTTACCAAACATTTAAGGAGAAAGATAACTCCAATTTTAAATAAACTCTTCCAGAGAATTAAAAAATTAAGGACACTTGCCAACTCATTTTATCACTCCAACATGACCTTACAATGAAACCTAACCCCACTCCCCCCAAAAAACGCAAGAAAAAAAATAAGTTACCGGCCAGCATCTCTTATGAACATACACCCAACAAATCCTAAGCAACATATTAGAAAATTAAATCCAGAGACATATAAAAACAATACAATGTTATGATCACATTGAATTCATTTCAGGAATGATATGTTTGTGTAACCTTTGAAAATAAATTGCGATATAATAGAAAAAAAATAAAAACCAGATGAGAGTCTCAATCTATGTAGGCCAAAAAAATTCATTAAAAATAGTCACAATGATAAGACCCTTGCCCAAATAGAAATGCAAAGAAACTTTCTGTTATGGACTGAATATTGAACACCACCCCAAAGTCCTAACCTTGGTACATGTGAAAATGACCTTGTTTCGGAGGTTAGTGTCAGGTAAGTTACCATGAAGGCCTACTTGACTAGAGGACATTCTAATCCAATAGGAGTAAGTCTTACAAAAGAAGAGGCAAGGCACCAGTGATTCAAAAGGATGGCAGCCAGATGTCCAGGGGCAGCAGATAATGTAAGAGGCAGAAATGTAAGCAAAGAAACACTTCAGGCTCCCTGAGGCAGAAATGACATGATAGTCTCTTTCCAGAATCTTCAAAAATGTAGAACCCTGTGAACTAACATGGTACAGCCTCCAGTGCTATGGGATAGGACATTTCTGATCCTCTTCTCTTCTTAGTGTGTGGAGTGTGGAATGACTTTTACAAGTATCATAAAACATGAAGAATAAAGGAAATATGAGAAAAATAAAGCAAAAAAGCAATAATTGAATATTACTCAAATCAATAAACATGTGTTTAATGTCATGTATAAAATGCATTAGATTTCCACAAACTAGCAACAAGCAAGTAGAGAATCGACATTAGAAAGTATAATATTTATGGTAGCATCAAGAACATAAAATATATAAAAAAAATGTAATGAAAGTCAGTCCATACTTGAACATTGAAAGCTGTGAAATATTATTGAGGCAATTTATTTTTTTAGCTGAGAAATGAAACTATATCTGTTTTGTATATTAACATTTGCCTCAGTTGACAGAATCAATACATTTCCAATGGTGAATCTTACATATCTATTTTGTTTGCAAATTAGGAGGCTAAGCTATATTTATGTTTTTTCAAATTTTAGCATATTAATAATATTGCTCATGCAATAAATTAAAAATCCAATTTAACAAATGAAAACGTGCTGTCTCTTGGATTTTGCAACACATGCATGTGGTTCAGATCCTTTCATGTCTATCACAGTACTGCTGTGAAGGTCAGTAAGGTCAAACAGACAATATTGGGAAAACCCTCAGTGTTTCCGCAGATTGAAGAGAAGGGAGAAGGTAGGGAACCCCATCATAATAGCTGTCACTTCTCCTACAGGAAATCCTGGCTCTTGCTGACCTGCATGCCTCAGAGCAGAACTCACCGCAACCAAACTGACCACCATTGGGTTGCTTCCAGCTCAGGGATCTTCTAGGGCAAGGGAGTCCTGCCCCTGTGGGTCTCTGAGACTGTTTCTAGGAGTAGAAAGCCTTATCTTACTCCCATAAATTATCAGATAAGCTTAGGTTCTCTAAACTACAAATGGTTCTCTAGAGAAATGAAACCAGGACACAAATGATTTTCCATATATTTATACAGCTAGATAGATAACATAAGAAATCAAGTGTTAATTCAACTATACAGCAATACAAATGGTTCGGTGCGCCCCACTTCCGTGAGACAGCTAATACACTGGCAGTCCTTCAAGTCTTGAGAGCCACTGGATAGTCCTCTGTAGAGCAATTCAGGTTATCTGGCCACAGGCAACAAACAGCAAGGCTGGTCTCCAACAGTCAGTCCAATGATAGGGTCAGACAGTTCCCGGCTCAAGCAATGTACACTCAGGTAGTGTGGCAAAGCAGGTCTTGAAGGAACCTCATAATACAATGACACAATCCACCAGTTAGGTGTCCCACAAGTAGTGTAGCTTGAAAATTGAGGGAGAAAACAAGCACACTGGCCCAATCATCAAAGAGCAAGAGACAAGAAAGAGTATGCGTTATCTCTCCACCTTTCAATTAATTCCAATGTGTTCATTAGTCATGTTGACACAATAAACCTACCTATCACAGTATACTATTATGATTTTACCCTGAATTTTGTTTCCTCTTGTTTTCTATTGGGTTTCCTAGCTATGAATAACAGGAAGAGTGGGTGCATAATAAAGGGACAGGGAAGGGGGGGGGTGGAAGTAGGGAGGGGAAGGGGATGTGGGGAGTAATTAAGGAAGATGGGATGTGGGAGGGAGCACTAGAATGAATTGTGATTGCATAAATCATCTTAAAATCAATTCATCCAACCCTGGGGAGGGGGGACGGTGCTCTACAATTGATTTGAAGGTGATTGTAGAATTCTCCATGATATGATCAAATAATTGGCCTATTGAATTATATGATATGTAAATTACTTGCCATAAAACTGTTGAAAAACAGATCTGTGCTTCCCACAAGGATTGACACATAAAATATAGTAGATGGAGGATATTTCGGGGGTGATGATGGCAACAGGTATGCAAATGTGGTATACATACTATTGATATATGGATTGATCATAATGAGAGTTGCATAAGCCCCCAATAAAGTGATTTATGAAATATACATATAATAGATGGATCCAGAATAGATTCATGTAGAAGTTTTTGTTGATTTGCAACAACAACATAGCAATGGAATTGGAAAAGTGGCCTTTTGTACACATTTCTCAAGATTAATTATATAACCTATGAAAAATCATCAATATGGCATCATTCTCACATCATAGACTCCAATCAATTTCAAATAGACCTTACAACTACCTTTGCAAGGCAAACTATAAAGTATGCAAAGGAAAACATAGAGAAAGCTCTTCATAATCTTGGGTTAAGGAGAAATTTCTTATGCAAGAATATATAGACACATATAGCAGTATCAATACAGTGAAAATCTAATGGAGCATCTTTAATTTTAATAGTGTTTGTTTATCAAAGTTATCATTAGCATCAATATAATGTAAGTTACAGAATGGAGGAAGATGGCTATAATCTGACAAGAACTTGTCTGTAGACCAAACACAGTAAAATCTGAGAAAGCAAAAATATGTGTAGGCCAGAAACCTGTCACAGATGGAAACCTCAAATACTTTCCACTATTCGTGAGTCATAGGAAATTTGAAAGACCATACCTTGATAAAGGTGGAAAACTTTTGAGCCTCAACAATGCAAAGCAGTTTTGTGAAGTTCTGTATCTCACAGGTGTCAGTGTCAATCAGCCCCCAATTAATCAAACAAATGCAACAGATTGATTTAAACCCTGTTCAATGGAAGCAAATAATCATTTTACAAATACCCAAGTGGTCTAAAACCATGAAAACATGCTCAACACCATTTGTCACCATGGGAATGAATATTTAAACTATATTTGAATATTAAGCAACCCCAGCCCTAATTGCACTGTGGGTTAGGCTTGGGCTGTTAATCATAAGGTCAGGGGTTCAAGCCCATCAGCTGCTGTACTGGAGGCAGATGACGGTATCTGAAAAGTGTACAGTCTCAGAAATCCTGCATGGGGGAGCTCAGAGTTAGAATCGACTCCATGGTGGTAGGCTGGTTTTTTGAGGCAACTACCTACACATCCAAAGGGCTGAAAATTTGACAATGCCAACAGAGTATCAAAAAATAAAGGAAGAGTGTTTTGCATACAATGTTGACCGGAGAGTAAATTGAGGAACCACATTGAGAACTGTACGCCAATACCAACTGAAGCTGAGCCATCTTGGTATCTTATCTTCCACCAGTCTCACTCCGTGCTAAACACTTACTAGATTGCATACATTTTACCTATCGAGCAAAATAGGATCCAGCAAAGATTCGTTCACAATTGCCAAACACTGGAAATCACCCAATTGTCTGGGAGCATAATAAGGCCTCATCGTATTGTCATATATTTATAAGCTGAAATAGCCTTCAGTAATAAAAAAAATGAACTTTAAGTACAAAAGTATCCATTTATTGAACTGATGCGAAAGAAGTGGAGTGACTGTTCTTAGAGTCAATGTGAAAGTGTGAGGCAGGAAAAGGTTGTAGAATCAGCCAGTTCGGCCTCTGTAGACTAAGACTGTGGCTCTGGACTTGTAGGTTGGTGAGAAAAGCCCTTGACCTCTCTCAGCAAAAAAAGAGTAAGATTGTGTATACTGAAATTTCCAGAGGGAAATGTCCATTTTAGTTATCTCATAACTGGGTAATTTCATATATTTTTATTTTAATATTGTGACTAATGACTTTCATCTAATTTTCTCCCCTCCCCCCAATCTCCCAAATATAAAATCAGACAGACAAGTTTTGTCAGTCTTATATTATTCTGGGAATTTCTATAGCACTGAAATGGAATCCCTCGGCAGAAAATCTCCAGCTTTCTTAGCAGAATCCTTATTTTTGGCACATTTTCCCATTGCATTATTTTGGACATAGGATTTTTGGTAAACTCTGTACATTTGTATTCTAGATAAATGTATAGTAATTGGCTAATATATATGCATATACTATCCATTAACTTCTTGAAGCTTCCTCAGGTATGTGGGTATGACTATATGCAGATATCTTTAATAAATAATAGTTTCATTTTTAATAAATAATATTTCCATATGAGGATAAACCATAAGCATTGGGATCAGTAGAGTTCCTGTTTCTACTTCCATGGACTTATTACCAGAAAACATGTTTAAACATTTCTCTGCAACCACTGGCTGACTGCAGAAAAGTTCCACCAGGAAAATACTTGTCTATATGTCTAATGTGCAATAAGAATATGACAAGGAAATGATGTACAATATATATCAGTGTCAATAAAGCAATATTGCTACAAGATCACAGATGTTTTTATTAAACAAAAGTATCAAAGTGTGAAAAAGTATCCATTTAAAATCCTAATGATGAGAAGAGAAAAAGGACAATAGGAGTGTAGACAATATTATTCAACTAAATGAGCAAATTGGCTTGAAGGTCCTAGAAATCAGAATAATCCCCTAACTGTAGGCGTTAGGGCATGTACTAAGTGGCAGGGGTGTGTGTAGCTGTTTCTGAAAAGAAAGAAGTGCTGTATCCACACATCTTAGTGATGACGGCATGCATGTCTCTCATCGGCTTAAAAACTTTTTCAAACTTACTGCTTGACACTTGTATGATTTACATGTGATAAAATTCAGTGAAAAAAACATTTTGGAGTGCCCATAAAAATTAAAAGGACCATTTAAAAAATCCATTTTATAGAAGACTCCTAACATTGCAGATACCAATCATATTAAGCATTCTGTACATATATTGTCATCATTATTTTCTGAACATTTACTTTCGATTGGAGCCCTTGGCATCAACTCCTCTTATTTCCCTCCCTCCTCTTTCCCACTCTTGTGACCCCTCGATCAATTATAAATCATTATGGTTTTTCTATCTTACACTGACTGCTGTCTCTCGTCACACACGTTTCTGTTGTTCATGCCACCTGGGGTGGTGGTGGTGGTGGTGGTGGTGGTGGTGGTGGTGGTGTGTCAATCATTGCAATCAATTCCTCCTTGCTCCCCCCCCCACCTCCTCACCATCCCTCTATCCCGGTATCTCTACTCCCATTTCTGTTCTCAAGGGGTTTATCTTACCTGGACTCCATGTGTAATGAGCTCTTATCTGTACCAGTGTACATGTTCTGGACTAACCAAAACTGAAAGGCAGGACTGGGATCATGATAGTGATGGTGAGGAAGCCTCAAAGAACCAGAGGAATATTGTGGGTTTCATTCAGGGATTTCTGTCCCCTGGTTGACTCATTCCTTCGTTGTGATCCTTCTGTGAGGGGATATCCTATTGTCTAAAGATGGATTTTGAGTCTCTGCTCCAACTTCCTTCATTCCCAACAATATCTTTTGCTTGTTTGTTTGTTTGGGGTCTTCTGGTGTCTGTTACCGAATTCCATCAATACTCCATGATCACACAGGCTGGGGTGATTCTTCCATGTGGGCTTGTTGCTTCTCTGCTAAATGGCCACTTGTTTAATTTTAAAGCCTCTAAGACCCCAGATGCTATATCTTTTGGTAGTCAGTCATCATCAGCTTCTTTCACCACACTTGCACCCATTTTGTCTTCAGCGATCATGTCAGAAGGATGAGCATCAACAAATGATGAAATTTGTATTGCTATACCCTACTGTATTCATTAAGGTACATACCTACCATTTATTTAGTCTTCCACACTGAATATTGATTCTGCCTAGTAACTCAGTCAGTGAACTCAGATATTGTGAGAAGAGAGATGGTTGAACCTCTAGCTTCTTCTTAGGTTCCAAGTTACAGCTTAGTAGGAATAGGGAATATGATGATAGCATGAGATATGAACCCAATCTCAAGGTGTACCAGAGTGGAGAATGGAAGGCTTCAAGAAGACGTGGGATCTGAGTTGGACGTTGCAGATGCCAAAGAGTAGAGGAAATATATGTAATGAACAAACAGATGTGGGACAAAGCTGCTGCAGGAGGCATCTTCTGGTATTGAATCAAAGAAATCATGCTGGAGACTAAGGTGAAACTGACTTGACTGTGTCACATCAATTGCCTCAAGCTGGACAATGAATAAGTAAGATTAGAGTAGAATTGATACATTTGAATTATAGCATTGGGAATTAAATATACCCGGGCTACCAGGAAAATGAACACATTTCTTGGGAGGGAAGTATACACTTAACACTTTTCAGAAGAGAAAATGGAGGAATGATCCTCCTCTTATATACGTTGGACTGTCCCTGGAACAAGCATAACATCATAAAGAAGAGTACAAGTAAAGAAAAAAGGAGAAAGCCTTCTATGTACGGAAATGACACAGTGGTTTCAACCATCAACTCGTGCATACGATTGCGAGGTTAGTGTGAGGCAGGTGGTGTTGTATGGAGAGTCATTATGAATGCGAACTGACACGAGGCCGCCCAAACAACAAAAACAGATCAGAAACAATCTCTTGGGATGGGGGGACATTAAAAACAGCCTCAAAAACTCTGAACATTTAAATGTAAGGTGCGTGGGGTTGTGTATGTGTGTGCTACACAGAAATGCAGGCTATGAGTATGCTGCAAGTGAAAGTTCATCAGTATTGCTTCCAGGACAGCATGTGTATTAATTGCTACTGGGATATAGCAATAAATGGCACATCAATGGTTATACATCTATCAACTAGTTTCTGTTGACAGAATATAGACTTGGGCTTCAATGATCTCAGGTATAGGGCTTTGGAAATCAAAGAGTATATACTGAGTCCAGATGGTTAGATTGATGGACTAGGTTTTTCAAATTGTTAATTTGGTAAACACTATTAGCATAACAATATGGGGGATATCTATGCTTAAATGTAGTGCTTATACCATGGGAAAGTGAGCAATGGAGTTTGTTAAGCACTGTGAAATTCATCTGTGAAAGGACAGAAGGTCTAGACTAAGATTTTGCTTGACTTTATAGTAAGTTGTGGTGTGGAGGGTGTGATGACCATTGAGCAGGAGCTCAACCTGTCAATAGCCATGCTGCAATAGTGTCAGCATTAAACAGATGCGAAAGCAGCTCTAGCAGCTCAGTAAACAAGGTGAAAGTACAAAGAGTTATATATGATGTCTGTATTCAGTTCTCTTCTCATACGTCAAGAGTCTAAGAGGAAAGGGGATGCATATTCAAGATGGTAGTGCCCAGAACTCCATTCTATAGGTGAAAGACTCAAGCCTATTTTCTGTTCTAACTTAGTGAGCTCCCAAGACCTGCCAGTGAGCTATTGTATGGCCTGCTTTAATAGGCACATCTATATAACACAAACATATCTGTGTATATAACTGGGATCAGGAAGCAGAGTGCTTGCCAGTGCTTTCTAGACATAGGTTAATGAGAGGTGACTTTGTGAGAGCTACGATTTGGGGGGAGAAAGGGTGGTATTACTGCATGAGGGGACAAAGATTGGAGAGAAAAGAAGATATTGTTGTCATAGACAATGACTCCCTCGTGACTGTACCTGACTGTACAACAGCCAGATCTCCTGAAAATTAGTTCCAAAATTGAACATCAGTCCATCTTATTCTTGGCCATTGGTGTAAAAAATTCTGGAGAAAACTTTATGCTTCTTCCACAGTTTGATCCCTGGGCAAGGGGCCAAAGTTCTTTTAAATTTCAGTTAAAAGTTCTGGCTCGTCATGCATGAATATTAGCCAAGAGGAAGTCAAATCACTTATCAAGTTAAGGCAACACAGAGAGGCTTGGAGCATACATTTTTGAGAAGCTCTTTAGAGAGTAAGGTTATTAACTCTTGACTGGACTAAAAAACCTTCATTGCCACTATTTTGTATTTGATGAGTTATGTGAATAGTTGGACTCTTTTTTTCTCTTTTTCCTTTCTATTCTGCAAGGACTATTAACCTGAGAGTTCTGAGAATTGGGTTAACTCCTTACAACTTGTAAATTAATTATGTGTCCTTGAACTCCCCCAATTATCATCCTATGGTTCATTTTTCACTTCCATAAAATAAATGAACCCCATTCAGAGTGATGGTGAAGAGAGTATGTCAACTTGGTTGTCTTGTCAGCTATGACGTAGTTTGTCAGTTGTGTAATGATATAATCATTCATCATAATGAGATTTAATATCAATGGCCATGATGAAATCTGCTATGAGTGGCCAGTAAGTTAAAACAGAATTTTCTGGGGAGTGTGGCCTGCCTACAATATATATGAACTTTCTGGGAAAAGTATCTTGATTTTTTTTCCAGCTCTAGATACTTCACTTGGTGTATCATCACCTGATCTCTGATCCTTTGAGATTTCACCAGCAATCTTAATGCAAAGACAGGTATTTTCTTTTTAAAATTTTATTTTAATCTATATTGTTGTCTTTGACCAATTCCTTATTAACCCTCAATTGTTGCCTAGAAAGAAGACAGTGATTTATGTATTCTAGAATTACAACCTAGAACAAAGACTCAAACTAAAACCACAATTGGGGCTGGAACTCAACTCAACCACTGATTGCCATACTGTACACACACTATTTTGCCTCTCTTCTTATATTCTGCATTTATAGATGATTAAATTTTAGTGGAAACATTATATGACATGCTTTGTAGTAGCTGGTGAATAACAGGTATGCTGTAAATGTGGTTCTCACTATCAGATCTTATCTAAGTGTCTACATCATTGGGGGATATTCTTTCATACTTACAACTCTCAAGACCCTCATCTAAAATATTGGAGGTTGGTGTTAGTCAATTAGAGCCTTCTGTATTACTAATGCCAGGTCTCAAGTACAATGGTCTTTAAAGCTGAATGAAAACACTAAAATTAAAACAGAACTTGGTTCATTCAAACCCAGTAGGAAAATACACTCAGTGAATGAATTCTCAGAGACAAGTTTGGGATAGGAAAGGAAAGAACAAAATGACATTGACTTCAGTCCATAACAAGACTCGCATCTGTTTCAGAGCTGTCTGATTAACAGCATATTGTTCTGGGAGATTTGGTGGGTATTGGATTTGCCAATTATTTTCTCTTTTTTCTTTCTACCAGAAAGTGTTCATGCCAACTAGTCACAGAAATATTTGTATTCCTTACTGATTGGATTTGAACAGAGGCCAGGGGCCCTGGAAACTCTAGTCAAGCACTGGCTCAACCCTAATTCATGAATAGGTTGCTGTTTTCCCTGCTATGTTTCCAATATCTTCATCAAGGTGTCAGGGAGGGCTCCACAGGCATCCAATTAGTTGATACATCAGCTTGACCTGGATTCCAGTGAGGTCTTAACAGATGGTAGGCAACAGCTAAGCTTGATGAGGCAGAACAGGGGTACATTCTTCTCCATTCCCCACCCTAACCTCTCATGGTTCATCCAGTATAAACTTGCAAAAAGCTCATTATAGATTGAAAAGAAGTAGAACGACAGCCCACACTCTTGGTTCCCCTCACTTCCTGGTAAATGTATAGGAAACAAAAGACAGAGTAGCATATAATAAAATTATATTTTGAATTTATTTTAGGCAAAGCTATCCATATGTATAGTGGCATCTCTAGGTTCAATGTCCATGTATGTATATTTATTGAATTTTTTTAGGTCTTCTGTGCTTTGGTGTTTTCTCTATTGCATGTCATAGAGTGTCTACTGAATTGAGTAAGATCATTTGGTCTTACTCTGAAAGTCTCTGAAAGAACAATGGAGAGATGTTTTATCATAAAGCACTTGTCATCTAGTTTTTGTGTCCATCTCATCCTTCAAACAGATATTTCTGATGTATTTGAAAATCATAGGCTTTATCTGTAATAGTTACGTGTCTTTGGGAAATGAGCTTGATAATCCTGAGTCTTGATTCGCTTGTCTGAAAAATGGTAATACTGGTAAGCTGTGGTGAGTTTGGAATGAGATAATAAAATATTCTGTGAATCTAAAGAATATTGCAGGTATGAAAAGTACAGTCCAGATTTTGTAATTTTACAATGATTTGCCCTAAACAGAACTTCATAATCTTTGTACCACTCTCAAGAAGTATCCTTTAATTTTAACAAGACGGATAAGTATGTAATATGAAGGCTTCAAAATTCATGGAAAATAGAATTAAAAGAAAAAAGAATTTTCATAAGCTTTTTGGAGCCCCTAAAATTATATTTCATCATGGAAAATATACTTTTTTTGCTGTGAGGAAATTTTGTCTTTCGTCAATGGCCAGAGCCAAAATTGGTATCTTTGCTGCTGAGTTAAAAGAAAATATTATAAAGTTCTAGTGCTGATGCTACTAAGGATACTTCTCTATTCAACAATGGAAACAACTTTTCATGTGTCATCTAGTTCTTGAACCCTCCCACCTCCCCAATACTATTTTGGGGATGTCTACACTCAGTAGATAAAGTCAGCTCTAAGCCAGCCTGAGTAGTTCAGCCTGTACTTGGAAGAACAATGTGTGGAAGTAGTAAAGGCATGTTCACTAAAAGGAAGAAATGAAAAGGACAATTCATATTGTAGCCAGCTTACTGACAGACGTGTGTTATGGTTTTCAGCAAAGAGCTGACTATAATGAAACAAAAGTCATTTGTATTGCATAAGATATCCCTGCCTGCACCAATATTGTAGGACACCACTCCTTCCCTTCCACCACTATCATTACACCGTGGTTGGCTACAACTATTGTCTCTTATTGCAGCTCGCTAGTCAAATTCCCTGAACTAGTTGGCTGGGGCTTGATTGGAAAATTAAGATTCGTATCTTGCATCCTTCTTCTTTGGCCTTGGATAAAATATCATACTAGAGAACTTGGAATCTTCTTTTCTGAGTGAGCACTGAGGGATGAGACAATATGATGCCATCTTGAAGAGCAAGGATCTTACTTTGAGGGCTAAGGTATTTTTCAATAATGCATGTAGAAGTTGGACATTGAGTACAGAAGACCAACAGAGAAGTGATGCATTTGAATCATAGTGCTGGAGAAGAGTATTGAAAATACCATGGGATTCCAAAAGAACAAAACGATCTTCCTCGGAAGATGTCTAGAGGAAAAAATCAAAGGGAACGATGGCCAGACTTCATCTCACCTGCTCTGGACATGTTGTCAGGAGAGACCAGCCTCTAGAGCAGGATGTCATGCTTGCTAAAGTAAAGGAGCAATGAAAAAAGGGAAGATCCTTCATTAGATGGGTTGACATAGTCATTACAGGGATGGGCTCCAGCATAAAAACAAGGGTCAGAATGGCACAGAACTGGAGACTGTCTCATTCTGTAGGGCATAGAGTTGTTATGAGTCCAAACAGATGCTATGGCACTAACAACAATAAGTGCTCCAGGAAATGAGGTCTTCCAGAGAAAACTCCAAACAAAGTGAAGCAGAAGATGGAAGGGATCCCACACAGATGCATGCTCTCCTTGTCTCCCTTCTGTGAAATGCGGAGCTGTAGTTGCCCGTGGAGGCCCTCCACGGAATGTATTATATGTGTAGACACCACTTCTGGCTAGCATTGGGTAGCTTTTCTGTGAAGCTCGGAGCAAAGAAATGGCCTTTAAAGTAACTCAAGGAATTGCTTCTTGACTTTCCTTTGTTGGCATGTATATTTGTATTCACAGTCTTCTTTTAAGTTTGTAGCCTGTTCCCAAAGGAAGTGCCAGTCCTGTGATTCAGGCCTCAAGGTCTTCTTTCTAGACAATCTCAGCTAAGAATGTATCTTAGTTATTCTGAAACAATGATGCCTAGTCCAAGATGCTATGCATGTCCACCTAAATAAAATAGAAAATACAAAGTTAAATGGAATCTTCAAAGCAGGTAATTGTTGACAATTGAAAATTGTTTCTTCATGTGGGATAAAAGGTTTTTCCTTATAATACAATTACTTAAACATTAGTAAAAATAAAGGGTGTGCCAGGAAGCAAGTTTCCTTTTTTGCTTCTTGAAATCATAGCCCTTAGTCCAGTTATTTCTCAAATAGAGCTAAGAATTACTTCAGATGGACTGAAAGAGTAAAAGATTTTCCACCACTACCACTCCCAGTGTTAGAAAAATATAAACAAGGCTAAATGACTTTATTAGATCCTATACTGTCTCTGATGCCCAAGTCAATTTTCTCATCTAATTAAGAGACAAATTGGTAGCTTAAAGCTAAATTATACCCAATCTACCACAAAGAACATGTGAAGAAAGAATCTGACAGATAAGCCTGGATAGGTAGAGATGTCTTACCTCATACTATATTTCCATCTCTAATAGAGAAGAGCGGAGGTGACTTGCCAAAACAAATAAGTGGATTTATGGTATGTCTTTTCTGAAGCGAGATCTTTATCAGATAGAAGACACACATGGGCTCTTTTAAATCCAGGTATGTCACAACCTTCTAAACTTTGTCTATGATAATGTCACATTTTGGCCACAATCTTTATAATCAGCTCTCTGGAAAGTTATGGCTGCCATCTGACCTTTTTTGTTTTCAATTTCTGACAATTTGATTATTTCTTCTCAAGGTATGTAGCCTCTTCAGACTTCCAGTGAACATCTAGAAAACAAATGCATGGACATCTATGCAGTGTCACTGGTTAGCTGGCTCATGTCATTTCAGTTCATTATTAAAGCCCTTTGTTCAATCCCTCACTCAGACTCATGGTGATCAAATTGACTCAGATTCACAGTGACCTATTGGGGTCGGTCCAGCTGCCCGTGGGGGTTACAGAGACAATGTCTCTTTGTGGAGTAGGAAGCCCATCTTCCCCCTCAGAGAGGTTGATAGTTTTGAACTGCTGGCTTAGCACGCAACAGTTCCCATTCCTGGTGCACTATGTCACAAGGGATCCTGTTTGGTTCATGCCAACTTTGAAACTCTGATATTTACCCATGACTTACTTGACTTCCAGAAGGTGACCTGCTGCATGAGCTCACAAGGTGCCTTGGTGTTTTCAGATGCTGTCAAAAAGGCTGCAACTCAGTGGCTTTATTTGTCCCTGGATCAATACATTTTGTGGAGGATTTTCCTCTCTTCTGTGGTCTGCTTTACTGAGCATGAGGTCCTTCTCCAGAGATTGTTCTCTATTAATACCATGTCCAAAGTCTATAAGAAGAAGTCCCAAGAGAATTGAAGTCATCAAATGTTGTTTTGTTCTTAAGCTTGCTCACAATTCTGATAGTTGGTTAAAACAAGACCGTGTTAATGTGGGTTGACTAGAAAAGCAAATACAAAGAGACACTCATGTATAAAAAAGAGTTTTATTTAAAAGACTCATAGTATATTCAGGAAACAACCCAGTTCAGACCAGATGAAGTCCATAAGTTCATTATTAGCCCTTATATCTGATATCTGTCTGTAAATTCCTCTTCAGACTTATGCAACACATGCAGTGACACTGAGTGCACAGGTCAGTGGGCAGAAAGTCTTGTGGATCCAGCGACAGTGGACAAATCTTAGTGTTGGCATGGGTCTACATGTGGCTCCTCTAGTTCCAAGGTTCTGGCTGCCATCAGCACAGTTCCATGTGGCTTGTCCACAGGAATGTGCCCCAGGGCGTTTTTTGTATGTCCAACCTGCAGTGAGCTATTTATCTCCACAGCCCCTCTAAAATGAGGTCATGAAGCTGAGACCTGAGTGGCAGGCTAAATAAACTCCACCTTGAACTCTTAAACTTCAAGATGATGCCAGAAAATGTGACTACCACAAAGAGGTTTCAGTATGGATGTGGAGAATTTGGAAACTGCAGACATTGCTGGTGGGACTTGTAAATAATACCACTGCTAAGAAAAATGATTTAGTGTTTCCTCAAAATGCTAAACATAGAACTAATATATAATCCAATTTTTTTTCTTCTAGGTCTATACCCAAAAGAATTAAAAACAGGTATATAATTAGATATAGTTGACTGTAGTGCTAGGAAGCTGTGATAGTTAAGTATGTGTAAACTTGGCTGGGCCTGGATTCTTAGTAATTGGTCAGTTCAGATATTCTCCAGATATTAGTGTTGCCTAACTGCCTGATGGGCAGTTGTGGTATGATAACAATAGGGTGAAATAGTGTACTTAGGTCACACATGATACTGTCTCTTTAGAGGTGTAGCCTGTATCATACATATTAACAGGTGCTGTGGAGAACTCCCTCTCTTTCATCTTGCTGCCTTGAAACCTGCATCTAGCTTCTTGGGACTTGGGTTTGTGGTCCACCTTGTTGACTGCCAACCCTGGGGGCTGTGAGTAGTCAACAATGTTGCCTGTGGACTCTGGAAGGTATTAGCCACCTGCCATGTTAGCTGCCATCCTTGAATTCGTGTGACCAGTTTCCACTACCCTGTTTCCTGATTCATGAGCCCCTGAAGATCGAAGACCTCCAGCTTAGCATAGAACCCAAGGACTTGAGCCAACTCTAACTTTTAAAGTCTGATCAAATTACCTTAAAATCATAACAAAAAATATTTGTTAAAGAAAACACGTGAGTACTGGTGGGCCCTTTGAAAGCATCATGTTTGCTAATGGTGCAATGGTTAAGTGCTGGGCGCTAACACCAAAACTGGCAGATTAAACCCACCAGTGGGTTATTTCATGTCTGAGACACTTATACAAAAGGATCTCATGGACTTGATGTAATAACCACTCCATTAAACTAGATTTCTTACTATGTCTATATGGTATTCTATATTGCATTTGTATGGCTGCGATCTTGTATATGCGGCTGATTCAACCTGCAGTCATCCCCATAGGAAAGGAACCAAGGGGAAAATCTTGCTTACCTTGTACACGGCCTCCTGGGATTGCCATTGGATAAGCTAAAACAAGAGTGCAAGGACAATGGCATCCTTTGGTGTAATGTATGAAGGTCATATTCATGGAACTAAGAACAGAAGGGAAAAGGTAGAAAGTAGATTGGAAGTACAAGGGGGGGGGGTGGGCATCTGGCACATCTGCTAATTCAGCTACCACTCTCCCATTTGAAATAATTCTTTCAAATAGACCAACATGATTCTTGACTGATAAAGATCCCATCTTCCAAAATCTTATGATTGTGGAAGAATTCATTTTTAGTTCATTATTATATAATATTACACACATTATTATATAAAAAGGGTATAGTTTATGAGGATTGATTCTAGCCCAGCTCTTTATCATTGAGTGTTATTCTGGTATGCCATGTTAGTTAAGACTGAATACTTTATAATGTGTGATGTCTGATTTCATAAGAAGTATGAAAAAGTATAGCCCCTCATTTTTATCTCATTCTTCAATTTTAAATTGTAGATTTAGGTTTATGGCAGACAAGTTTAGAGGTGCCATTTTTTCCCAGTAAAATATACTCACTTCTGGTCTTTGTGCCACGCTTTGGTCATCCTCATAATGCTTGAGACTTCTTTATCATACTACTGCACACTGCATAGACTGCAGTGTGAGTGGAAGCATAGCTTTCACAGTCACTGGAAAACAACAAAAATATGTGATTCATTTTAGTCCTTTTTTAGTTCCATCCTTTGAGTTGTTCTCTCCCATCTTTCCTCTCTCTCTTTCCTCTAAGCATTCCAGCTTTCATTGATGTCACCAAACCTCCTCCATCCCTTTGACTCAGCCTGAAACTTCCCCTTCAGTCCTTCCTCACTGGCTTCACCTTCATTCACTAGGCATCATGAATGGGTCTGTTTCACAAGGAAGCTCAAGTTTAGGTATATCCTTTTCTACTTCATCTCATCACTAACCACCATCAAAACTATCATTTTGCTTTCATTAATTGAGAAAAGTTGGCATTCCTTAACACTATCAATGTTATTTGCTGCCTTGTTCTTTCTTTCCAAGAAAACTCTGAGTGTTTGTATTAAGAAGTAATGGGCAAAATAATAGTTTCTCCTAATAAGGCCATACTAAACCTTCTCTGAAACCTTTCCTTTCTCCATCTTTGCCTGACTCGATCCTTCTCTTTAAGCACGAGCCTTCCAACAGCCTCTTTGGAGGACAAGCATCTTTGCTAGAAACAGAAAGCAAACAGAATTTTTCTCAGACCAATAAGAAATTCCAGGAGAGGCTATTACCTTTGTAAATTAAAATTCAAGATATACTTCAATCCATATTTTAGAAGAATAGTTGGAGAAGGTCTAGAAAGTCACATCACCTTCGATAGGTAATGTACACTTTTCTTTCTGGGAAGAAAAATATAAGAAGAATCATTCATTTATTTCAGAATATGCTATGTATGATTCTGTGTGGGAGAAAAAAAAATCTCCAGAGAAGACCTACAATTAAATAAGCTTTACTCAAAATAATTTCTTCTTTGGAACGGAATATGAAATTTGCTATATCAATTGATAGACCAGCATACATTGAAAATAATATTACAAGTTTTGCCTGAGTTTGTGGCCTGAAGTAATGAAGAGATAACTAGAATATACAGCTGGACAGAATTAAGCTTGTCTCCTGCCATGGTACTAAACAAGGTCAGGAAAAAACATCTAGAGATCGTGAGCCTGGTGGTATTTAATCAACCTGGTGAACTTCCAGCAATCCCTCTGCCAAAATGTGAAGCTGTGGGGGCAGGAGGGACCTTACTGTCCAACTCCAGCAGCAAATCAGCTTAACTTATAAGAAGTACCATGCATAATGATCAGTTAAAACTGTGGAATCTTTAATCACAGACACAAATACATATAGTTGCAGTTACATTTCTATTTTTGTACATGTGTATAGCCATATTTACAGATACACAAACAGATATAGGGACGTCTCAAGAGTGTGTGGGAAAATGGAATTGAAATATAATGGGATTTTCCCATGAACTCTTTGAAGTGGATGCACAAGACTTTGCAATTATTAGTTTCACACGTTCCTCTGGTAAGTGAAGAGACTGAGGTGCAGAATTCCAGAATTTTGCTTTTTAGTTCATGTCGAAGAGGGGAAAAATTTAGAAGCTTATTTTGTTTTTCTTGTAAAGATTGCAAACTATCTCTGTGCATGCATTGTTTGGTGGGGAATTTTGCGGTTAGAAACAAGTCTGGGCCAAGAGCCACATTGCATGGCTGAATAAAAACCTGAAGGTCTTTAATTGCACCATTTTTAAGGTAAACAATCCGCTCAAAAGTGCTTAAAAATCAGAGCAAATGATTGCATCTTGATGTGGTCTGGCTAGAAAAAAGAATGTGGGATTAAAAAGAAAACTTTTCCTTCTCTTGTACTTTTTCCCCCTTACCAAACTCTTCCTCCACAGTCTCGAGGGAGGTGCTCCTGAGGTCTTGATTGCCGTGTTTGAGGCTACAATCAGTTGACAAGCAGAGAGACGAGCCCTCCGAAACCTCCCATCTTGCAGGAAAGATACTGTGCGGTAAAGTTGGTGAGGTGTAAGCCAATACACTGCAATTATTAATTTGGACATTAGAGTATTTAGAGTGACTTTCAATTAGTTATGGTTCTATCTCACAAAGACAGTGCAGGCAGAAAAGCAAGGAAGGGAAGACTGGAACAACATTTAAGAAGGCTTAGATTCAAAGAAAAGGTTAAGACAGAGTTTAAGTTGGTTTCCGTAGTATAACTTTTGCCGACCTAGTAGAAGAAAATGGTTCAGCACAGCAGAACCAAATAATACATGTTTTAGAAGAGTAGCGTACAAGTAAATTATACTGGATATAGAAAATGAAGTAAAAAGGGACAGCTGATCAATTAAAGCCCACGAAAGGTTAAAATACAAAGAGGTCACCCAGTGCCATCGCGTAGATGGAGGTTCCTAAGAAGGGCAGAACTATACATTGCCAGGTCCTGCACCACCTTCACAAAGCTGCTGTGTCTCCGATGTGACTATGTGGCCCTCTCGTTGAGAGTTATCCTCTTTTTTAAGGGGGCTCTCCTTTGTCCATTTCCAGAGACGGGTCTCCACAGAGAGTATGTCCAAGGTCTATGAGAGGAAGTCCTGTTATCCGTATATCTAAGTAAAATTCCAGCTGTGCTTCTTCCAAGACAGATGTGTTTGTTCTTTTGGCAGTCCACAGTGCTTTCAATGTTCTTTGCCAAGACCATCATTCAAATGCATACACTCCACTTCTGTCTTCCTGATTCGCTGTCCAATGTTCACATACATTTGCGCCAATTGAAAATACTATGGCCAGGGTCAGGAGCCCCTTGGTCTCTTTGAAGTGATATCCTTGTTCTTCGATACTGTCAACAGCTTCAAAGAGAAACTCTTCTTTATCACATAGGGAGACAGAAACTCATAGGGGCGGTGCTACTCTGTCCTCTAGGGTTCCTGCCAGTTGGCATTGACTCGATGATTGTGAACTTGGTGTGGAACTCTCAAAT
The DNA here is from genome assembly GCA_004026705.1 of Nesogale talazaci. NCBI lineage: Eukaryota > Metazoa > Chordata > Mammalia > Afrosoricida > Tenrecidae > Nesogale > Nesogale talazaci. Next base: position 92,252 of record PVJH01001310.1, on the reverse strand, counting down.
GATACTATAAAGAGCGTACACCACAGACAGTGGGAAGCCGTGTGTAACACATGTGGCTGACAGGGATCTCATGTGCATGCCTAAAGAACGCCTATGCCTCCCCACTATCATGACCCCAGTGCTGCTTCCCACTCTGGACTAGATGGGAGCATGTACGTAGGTATGGGCAAGAGATAACCCACAACACCTGGAGCCCAGGATCAGGAATGGGAATAGACATACCAAAAGGGTAAGGGGAGGTGGAGGAGAGGTGAGGAGGGAGGAGGGTAGTGATCACAATGGATGGCACATAACCACACACACACACACACACACACATCCAGCGGGATGAACAGCAGAAAGCAGAGGGGAAGGGAGACAGCGGTTGGTGTGAGATTTGAAAATCATCCACAATCTATAACCTGTCAAAGACCCACAAGGATTGGTGGGAGTTGAAGAGGTGGAAAGAGGAGCTGGTCGCCAAGTGTTCAATGGAAAATAAATGCCTAGAAAAGAATGATGGGCTATATGTACTAATATGTCAGATGCAAGTGATGTATGTATTGTAACAAGAGTTGCCAGAGCCCTTTACAACCATAATATAATTTAAAAAATAATTATTCTAATTATTCTAATTACATTAGAATGAAAATCAATAGTGATAATGTAATGAGCTGATTGAAAAGATCAAAACGTGAATAAATAAAATTGTTGATAAAAAAAGAACTGCAGGGGCTGAGCCCCGGTGGCGCAGTGGTTGTGCATGGGACTGCGGCCCACTGGGATGGAGGTCCAATTCCAGCTCCACAGGAGCAAAGGCTGGGCCTCCTACTCCCACCACCAAAGGGCAATGATGCCTGAAAAAAAAAAAAAAGAACTGCTACGTTTTTTATTTCTTTTTTCTTTTTTTTGGCGGGGGGCATCACTGCCTCTGGTGGTCATGGGCACTACCCTGTGTCACTCCTGAGAGCTGCTGCTGGATTTGAACCTCCAAGTCCGCAGGCTGCAGTCCTGCACTCCACCACTTATGCCACTGGGGCTCAGCCCCAGAACTGCTATGTATGTACAAAGAAAAAAAAAGCGTGAGCATGAGGGTGGGGATAATGAGAGAAAGAGAAAAGACAGCACTAGGTTTTTCTCAGAACTAGAAACACAAATAACCTTAAGTCTAAGAAAAATATTCAAATAGGAGCAACACAAATTATAAAGACCCAAGGTCAGTATTTCTCAGAAGCCAGGTTGACAAATTTATACTGACTGATTTTATAAGATTATGGAAAACACAGGGAGGTATTCGGTCTACCACCCAGGCTTAGTGGGGGTATAAAGTAGCGCAATGAATTTTAGGGGGGTGGGAATTACCTAGCAAATTGGAAGGTGTTCATACCTTCATTCATAGCAATGCTTCCCTTTGTGTAAATACACTTGAATAAACTTTCAACAGGCCAAGAAGCAACACCAGGATGTGGGTGGCAACACTGTCATGAAAACATGAAGAACGTACGCTCTGCCCAGGTGACTAAATAGATGGTGTTCTCTCAGTGCAATCGTACCTGCAGGAAACATGATCAACCCCGATGAGATTCAAACTCGGAGTGCTCGGTCAAAGGACTATTTGTTTACAAGGAAGCCCAAGCTAAATGTAGGTATGTGTCACTTAACAGCTGGCCACATAAGGAATCTCATTTGGGATTTCACATGGAACTCAGGTGGAGCGTTTAGATAGTCCCACACCCTCCAGCCTCTCTTTGGGAGGTAGATAGGCTATGCGTACTAGTTCTGATTTACAGTCTCAATTCACGGCCAAGGAGTTGATGCTGACTCACGCTGACTACAGGAGAGGAAACTGGGTTTCTGAGGTCGTATACCATTCAAGGAGCAGAAAACCTCATTTCTACCCCTGTCTTACTGAACACAAAGCTCAGGAAGTGATTGACTTTGTGGTAGGAGAGAGATAAGAATACTTTGGTGACTACAGAACTGTTGGTTGAACATAAGTTATGAGGTGTTTGATGTCTATTATTATTTAAACTCTATACCTACATCCTTCTTAGATTTGTGACATAGCACAGTGCAAAAAAGTGCTTTAAAAAAGGAGTTGGAGAAGAAAAATGAGAACACAGTTCACAATCAATGTAGTAGACCATTGGAAGGATGAAAATAGTACAGACGGAGACTATTTGATTATTTTGTGTTCCGGGTGTTTAATACTGCTCAGCTAAAGGTCAGAGTGTCTAGTCCTTCCAGAGGTAGCTTGGAAGAAACACCTGGCCATCTACTCCTGACAAGTCCATCATTGAATCCCAGTGGAGCACAGCTCTTCTCAGACATTCCTCGGGTCACCATCAGTCAGAATCAATGCCTAGTCAGCTGCTGTTTTGTTTTCTTCTGTTTTAACAGACCGCATTCTACTCCATTGATCTCATCAAGCCACTTTCTGCCCCTGCCCTCTGAAGTCCAGGTTCAGTTGTTTCTGTTGTTGTTGTTATTAGGTGTTGTCATAGCAATCCTTTGTAGAACAGAAGGAAACACTGCCCAATCCCACACCATCCTCACAATTATTAGGTGTGAACTCACTCTCAGGACCATTGTGTGGCTCCACCACTTCAGGGCCTTCCACTTTCTCCCAGTCCTTCCTCTTTACTGAGCATGATATCCTTCTGCAGGGACTGGTCTTTTTTGATAACATGTCCGAAGTCCGTGAGACAAAGTCTTACCATCCTTCCTAGGAGCTTAGTGACTACACGTCTTCCAAGACAGATAGGTTTGTTCTCTGGCAGCCATGGCATGTCCAATGATCTTGGCCAACATCATACTTACAATGCATCGATTATTTCTGCAGTCTTCCTTATTCAACCTACATCTTTCACAGGCATATGACGCTTGGGTAAGGTGCACCTTAGTCCTCAAAATTAGATCCTTGCTTTCCAACACTCTAAAGAGGTCTTGAGCAGAAGAGTCAAGTAATGCAATGCCTAGAATACTGATCTTTGTGCATTCCATTTTATTTTTAACAACTTCCCTTTTGCCTAGATTTAAACTTCAGGTGTTCCAGGAACCATTGTTAATTAATAGATGATTGCACTTTTCTTGTCCCCCTACCCCCTATTTTGAACTCTGCCCCATCAGCAAATGAAGATCCCATAGTCTGTACTGCCACTGGCTTTCCTCCCTTTTGGGCATTATGGTTAACTCTACTTTGAGGAGGGAACTCTTCCTCAGACCTATGTTGAATGCCATCTGACCTAAAGGTTTCCTCTTCTGGCACTCTCTGACGGGTTCTGTTGGTTGTTGGTTATGTTTTCAGTTTCTGACAATGTTTTGATGCAAAGCAAATACCTTGTCCCTTCTTTGCAGTCTACTCTTAGTCTTGAAGCTCTGCTGAAACCTGTTTGCTTTGGGCACGCCTGCTGGTATTTGAAATGCTAGTGACATAGCTCCCAGGATCACAGTCACACACAAGCCACCGCAGGACGACAAACTGAAAGGTGAGGTTGGCAACATTAATCAGTTACACAGAACTGGGCAAAGTACTCAATTGATAGGAACCAGATTGTGTACATGGAAACATTATTCCAAACTCACCTTGCCATTGTGAAATATATATTAAATCCTGTAACACATATCTGGTTTATAAGGATCACTGAATAAAAGATAGCTTTAAATTTTAATTTTCCATGGGTCCTACCAGGTTAGTGATTTAAAAATATGCATATTCTAGACTAACAAAACCTTATACTATGGATTGAGAATTGCATAAAACACTTCATAATTAGTCTCAATCTGTATGTTCATAAAATATAAATGATACATATTAGTAACACTCTTTGATTTCTTGGCACTGAGCAGTAAGGCCCTGTTACCTGTTTCTTTGCACATTTGGCTCTAATTCTTGATGCTTCATATTGTTTGGGCATGGAAAGCGCTGTGTTTGTCTTGGAGCATCTATCAGGGACTGGAGAAAATTCATAGCCCCTTCGTGTGCAATGGCTTAAAGGTCAGTCTGCATCCTCAGTCTGAAGCAACTGTGAGATCTCTGTTTAAAATTCGCTAGATTGAAATAGGTTCTCTCGGCCTTTGGGACATTCATCAGCACGTCTGCTGCCAAGTCCTTCTCCCCAGGGCATTGCAATGACTTGGGTCCTGTTTTGTTCTCTCTCGTTCTGTGTTACGTCTTCATCTCCTAACAATGACCACTTGTGTTTCGCTATTGAGCTGAGAGGCCAGTGGGGGTTTGCATCCACTCATTTCAACAGGAAGAAAATCTGAAATATATCCCTTCTACAGAGATGAGTGAATGTCATCTGCCTACCCTTACAAAAAAAGGACTTGACTCTTAATATTTCAGTTTAATGCTAACCAGGAAGACATGAGCATAATCTAGAGTGCCCAACAGATATATTGAAAAAGGTTAAAATGTGATCGGATTCTATGAGCTGTTCAACATCATGTGTCCTGGTACTTTATCTGCTACAGAATAGCTCTTCAGTAATATTTGTTTGAATGAACACAGATTAATGAGTAAATGAAACAGATACATATGCAAATGACAAAAGAATTATTTTGTTCTAAGCCTTGACATAACCCTGAAAGTCTAGATAATATTGTGAAAATGTAATTTCCTAGCTGTTATTTTTAAGACTATTGTAATTTTTTTAATTACAGCAAATGCGCACAAATAGCACAGAAAATTCTAGTACTTTGTGCAGCCTACTTTTCCCACTGTTGACATTTTAAATTAGCCAATACTGATAAATTATTATTAATGGTAGCAGTTTGTCCATTTTTTTTGTTTTTTATTTTTAGATAGTGTCCTTTCTCTTTCAGAGTCCCAACCAGGATAGCACATTCTATTTAGCAAACCTTAAGAGCAGAGTCTTAGGACAAGTCATTTGGCTTACAACTGTGCTTCTGCTGCATGAATTTTTTCAGAATTACTTTGAAGCAAGAACCAAGGTACCCCCAAACCAGGTTCTAACAAAATAAAATGGGCAGGAAAGAAAGTCTGACAATCTACTTCTTAAAGTTAGCCAGTGCAATTTCAATACTAAAGCATATTGTTCAATATAATTCAGGAAGAACATCTACAACAGTCTCTTTTGGAACATATCTATGATATATCCAATGTAAAAATCCATTGGTACACTTATCTCCTTATTCTTTAAGTCATTTTTTTTCTTTTTCAGTGTTCCCTCAGTTCCTACAATTTTATCATGGGAAGATGTTAATTGCTGGTTGAATTTACTTTTGATGTCAGTGTAACTTATAATTAGCCTCAGCATAAACTTGCTGTTTTACCTGTTTCTTTAAAAAGGAAACTATATGCAGCTCAGAATATGTTCAGAGCACACTTATGAATAAGAAGATCAAGGTATGACAAATGACAGACAAATGAACCAGGGGAAGTGGAAAGTGTGAAGCAAGAGCAAGACACATGCTGACGATAAAAATATGTATCTGTGCTTCTTTAGGACTTCTGTACGGGTCTGTACTCTGTTTACTGAGGAATACCCTTTGGGGTTCTTTTCTAATGTATTTTATACTGACTCACAGCAACCATGTAGGTCAGATTTGAACTGCCCTTTTTTGGTTTCTAAGGTTGTAAAATACTTTTGGAAACAATAAATGCCATCTTTCTCTCCCAAAGTGGCTGCTGAGTTTGAACTGCTGAACCTGCAAGTAGCTGTCCGGTGCTTACCAGACAGCAAGTTTGCTCTGAGTGGGAATGGGCTTGCTGCCCATGGGTTTTGTTGGTTTGGCTCCACACTGTACTAAAAGTCACACCCAGTGGGTGACACTTTAAACAGGGTTTCCAATCTTTCTATTTAAGGTGTGTGTGTCTGCATATAGAAATTCTGTGTGGTCTTTATGGCATGTCATATCAATAAATAGTAGATAAGCCAAAAAAATGTGCTATTGGGGATTTTTGAAAGACTTTCTGGGATATATTTACATAAAATACTTTATTTTATTATGTAATCATAATAAAAGAGTTGGATTGAAACTTTAAAATATCTTCACAATGAAAATGTATTTATATAAAGTTAGCGAATATAAGCATGCTTATATGTAAATAATACATATGTTTATATATTTCTATGTATACGAAAATAAGTATTTATACCAAACGGAGGTCTAGGACTTAAAAGGAAATCAAAGTTGTAGGTTATAAATCTTAAGGATATTTCTATGTGTCCCCCTATATCTGTGAGGTACAATTAACACCTACCATCAACATATGGGTTTTGGGTACTGCGGGGGCTTGCCTGTTGATATGATCATGGGGCCTGTGCCACTGTTTGTTCAAATACTGGCAAAGTGGCCTGAGGGAGATGGGTTCTGGAGGAGTTCCCAGATGAGGACAGAGCAGGAAGAAAGATCTACTGATCTCCCCCCAAAAATTCTCACTGCCCCATGGGATCAGGTAGAAAGGCCCTTGTGGGTTTCTGAGACTGTCACTTTTTAAGGAGTAGACAGTCTCATCCCTCTCCCTTAGAGGGACTGGTCATCTCATTCTGTCGAGAATGACAGTAGCCCAACTCATTTAATAACAATGGACTCGATCACACCAAGCATCATGAAGATCATGCAGGATTAGACAACATTCTTTGATCATGAACAACAACCTTAAAGAAATGATTGATGAATTCACCAATATTCTCTTTTGAAAGATTCCATTGAATCACTCAGAGCCATGCTTAACAGTAATTTCCTATTATTTTCTGATACTTCTTTTAAATGATTAAAAAGAATCTCTTTAAGATTTGCCCTAGAACATTAGTGAATTAAAGTTCCTTGTAGTCTTTTTCCTCGTTTTCTTCCTTTGCAATCTGGGATGATTTTGACCAACAGAATACAGTAGAAGTGGCTTTATCTAAATTCTGAGCAGTCTTCAAGAGGTCCTTCAGTCAGATGTGGTTTTCTTTAACACTGAGACTACATAGATAGAGAAATCTGGAAAATGGCTAATATCATCCACCAGACATATGTGTATGTGTGAGGACTCCTAGGACTGTCCAGCCCTTCAAAACAAGCCAGAAGACTACAATCACATAGAAGAGTACAGGCAACCCATGTAAAAGAACCATCCAGATGAACTTAAGCCATTGAAGGACAACATAGAAATACTTTTGTTTTAAGCTATAAGGTTGTTGTTGTTGTTGTTGTTGTTGTTAATAATTGTATTGGGGGTTCACACAATGGTTATCACAATCTATCCATTCATCAATAGTGCCAAGCACATTTGTACATTTGTTGCCATCATCATTCTCAAAACATTTGCTTTCTACTTGAGCCCTTGATATAAGCTCTCCATTTCCCCCCCTCCATCCCCGCCCCTCTTCCTCATGACTGCGTAATAATTCATTACTATTTTGTCATATCTTATACTGTTCTATGTCACCTTTCACTTACGTTCCCATATATGTAGATCCTTGTAATTGGTTTCCTCTTTCTACCTCACCTTCCCTCCACTCACCTGGTATCACCACTCTCACCATTGATCCTGAGGGGTTCTTGTGACCTGGATTCCTTGTACTTCCTATTCCTGTCTGTACCAGTGCACATCCTTTGATCCAGTCAGACTGGTAAGATGGAATTTGGATTATGATAGTTGGGGGGAAGAAGCATTTATTAACTACAGGAAAGTTGCATATTTCATCATCACAACACTGCACCCTGAGTAGTTGATCTCCCTGCAACCCTTCTGTAAGGGGATGTCCAGTTGCCCACATATGGGCTTAGGGTTCCCACTCTGCACTCCCCCTCATTCGCAATAATGTGATTTTTGTTCCTTAATGCTTGATACTGATCACTTCAACACCTCATGATCACACAGGCTGGTGAGCTACTTCCATAGTGGGCTTAGTTGCTCCTGAGATAGATGGTTGCCTGCTTACCTTCGATCCTTTAAGATACCAGATGTTATGCGCCCCCATGTGTCACAATGTCTCCTTATTGGAGCAGACTGTGACAGAGGACACATCTGGGAACACATGGTGGAGGTCGTAGCCCCCCAAAATGGAGCAAATCAAGAAGGGAACATCCCTGGATAAACAATCAGGAGAAGAAGACAACAGAAACAATGGTTTGGGGGGACATGGGAGAAGGGGAGATGGGGAAAAGGAAATGGTGTTAACAAACCCAGGGAAAAGGGAACAATTGATCCAAAAGTGGTGGTGAGGAAGGTATAAGTGGCCTAGTAGGCTTGGACAAGAGTAATGTAGTTGAGAGGAAATACTGAAGCCCAAATGAAGGCTGAGCATGATTGTGATAAGCTTGTTGTGCCAACATGACCAAAGAAGATAGGTAGGTCTGTTGTGACAATGTGGTCAATGAACACCCAAATCAATAGAAGGATGGGGATAGAAATGGCTCAGCGAGCCCTGTGCTTGCCCTCTTGCTCTTGGATCTTCAGACCAGCTGGCTGCCTTGTTTGTCCTGTTCCTCAGTCTCTAAACAACACTACCCAAGAGACACCTAATTGGTGGACTGTGTTCTATGAGTTGATGTTCCTTCAAGCCCTGCTTTGACACACTCCTGAAATAGGCATCTCTTGGGCTGGGGACTGTTGGACTGTCATTTGGCTGACTGTTGGTGACCTGCTTTGCTGTTTGCTGCTTGTGGCCAGATATCCTGAATTACTCTACAGAGGTGCTCTGTGGTCTCCAAGACTCCTGGGACTGCCAGTCTACTAGCTACCTCATGCAAGTGAGTTGCACCAAGCCATTTAGACTCCTTTAAAGATTAGCTAATTGTTTATTTCTTATCTTATATATCCTTCTATCTATATAAACATATAAAGAGAATTGTTAGTGTCCTGGTTTTGTTTCTCTAGAGAACCCTAACACAATGACAGTGGGACAAGAGGAAAGTAAAAGGATATAGAGGAAAGAACTAAGAGGTAAAGGGTATTTATAGAGGTCTAAATACAGTCATGTACATGCAAATATATTTATATATGATGATGAGGAAGTAAATATATGTGTATATATTTATAGGTTTAGTACTAAAGTAGCAGATGGACATTGGGCCTCCACTCAAGCACTCCTTCAATGCAAGAACATTTTGTTCTATTAAACTGACATTCTTGATGCTCACCTTCCTGATAGAAGCGCTGAAGAAAAATGGGTACATTAGCAAATATGGTGAAAAAAGCTGATGGTGCCAAGTTATCAAAAGATGGATCATCTGGGGCCTTAAAGGCTTGAAGATAAGCAAGCGGCTATCTAGCTGAGAAGCAACCAAGCCCATATGAAAAAAGCACACCAGTCTATTTGATCACGAGATGTTGAAGTGATCAGATTTTAGGAATCAAAGAAGAAAAAAAATCATATCATTGTGTGTTTACCTTCCCACTTCTCAATTTGAACACAAGTATTTATTTTTAATAAACAATTGTATTAGGGTCTCTTACAACTCTTATAACAATCCCTACAACCACTGTATCAAGCATATTTGTATTTATGTTAACATCATGCCTTCCAAAACTTTTTCTTTCTTTAGTTATATGTTTTGAGTAACTTTTATGCATGGATAATAACTGATACAGGAGGTTTTATATATATTTTAGAAGCATCTTTCCAGAAATAATCATTATATAAAACAACTATTTATTTTATGTTTCAAGAAGTTCTGGGGGTACAATAGTTAAGTGGTCGACTGCTACCCCAAGTGTCAAGGGTTCTCACTCACCAGTCACTCTGCAGAAGAAAAATACCTGGCAATGTGCTTCAGTAAAGATTATAACAACAACCCACAACCACTAATGGATTCCACTCATCGCATCCCTACTTAGTGATTACAAGGCTGTAAATCTTTAAAGGAAAGATAGCCTTGCCTTGCTTTTGTAGGTAGTAGATCTGAATTGCTGACTTTAAGATTAATAGTACAGTGTGTACTCAACAGCAATATCAGAGCTCCTTTGGGAAATTATAACAAATCCACCACCATCAAGTTCACTAGGAAACCTGGGAAACCCTTTAGAATAGTCCTGCCTTATCCTCAAGGGTCACTGTGAATCAGAATCAATTCTGCAGCACACCGCAACAATGATATGTAGACATAGGTATGTGGTTTACTTGCATACTGCTTATGGTATCCAAGTAAATACTTTGGTTTAACTTAGTGAAAAGGCCTTTATTATTAGGTCAAAGCAAATAAACAACAAAACCCCAATGACCATGCAGCCTAACGGCAAAGTGTGAAACTAGTTTTTGAAGCCAAGAACTAACTAAATACAGACTAATTTTCTAGCTGCTCCAGATAAAACGTCTCCTTCCTTTCTTCCTTTCTTTCCTTTCCTTCCCAACTCTCATTTCTTGATAATTTTCTTTTATTCTTTGTTTGATTTCTTATGGTTAAATATAGCACCTCTTACCATTCTTTTTAAACTTTTGGGTTGCTAACAGCCCTTATCAGTAATTATTGGCACCACAGAGTTCCTGGGAGGTAGAATCTGTCTTTCCTCCTTTGGGATAATCAAAAGTTAACAAAGAAAGCATTAGGAATGACCAGTATAGGTACTAACCCCCATACCTTACCCCCAAATCACAAACTGAGATGAAGGTAAAACATTCTCAGGGTCTTAGAAAGGCATGGAGGCTGTCATAGTTAGGGCTCTTGTCAGAAACAAAAGCAATAGTAGACAGAGATATATTTGGAGGGGTTGGCTCACATAACCATGGAGGGCTGGCAGGTTTGAAATCAGCAGAGAAGGCTTAAAGACTGAATGCTCAAGAGGGGGTTGATATTGGAATCTGGAGGCAAAATCCCTTCTTCTCTAGAAAAATTCATTTTGCTCCTTTGACTTCTACATGACTTCTGCCATGTAGATGGGGTTCTTCCACATTATGAAGGGCCATCACCTCTATGTGAAGTTGGGTGATTATAAACATTACCCTCATCTCTAAAATGCCTTCATAGTCACAGATAAATTAGTGTTTAGTTAAATAATTTGACCCAAGAGCCTAGCCAAATTGATGTATAACAGTAGCCATTGCATAGGCTTAACATTAACAGGCTTCCATGTCTGCCATATATCTCTCTTTTTCCCCATCCTTTGTCTGTATTCCACTAGTGTACCATATAGTTAAAATTTACTCTGTGGATAGTGTTTGTTCATATTGGGTATAACGTTTGACCCTATCTTCCTGAGCATATCCCCTCATTAGCCTTTGGAACTTCTGTGAGATATGTCATGTCTAACCCTTTCAATATATGCTTTTTATCTTGGACCTTGAGTGATCACTCTATCTCCTAACCAACATAATTCAAGTAGCTTAGGGAGTCATGTTGCTGATGTTGTCTAATAGAATTATTGACTTCCAATGTATCTTCACTTATAACTGCCTTAAATCCATTTCCATCTAGTCCATTCCAAAGCATGTTGGCCCTATAATGATCCTGTAGGACAGAGAAGAACTGCCTCAGAGGGTTGTCAAGGCTGAAATCTTTGCATGTGAAGATGGCCACATCCTTCTTCCATGTAACAATGGCTGGTGAGGGTAAATTACACACTTCTTGATGAGCAGCTGAGTACTCAATCGCCCAGCCTTCCGTTGGCTGAGAGAAAAGGCTCTTCATTTGTTACCCCTGAAGTAACATCAGCTGTTCTCAGAGTGCCTGTCACTTGAAGGGACATGGATTAGTGAGTGTGTCCCCTCTCACCACACTTGAACAAGCACAAGTCACATGTCCTACACAAAATAAAGCTGAGGGAAAGAAAGGACACCATTTCCACATGGACACTGATGTAGCTTAATACTAGAATTCCGCTTCATAAAGAATAAAGAATAAGAGTTGTGTTAATTAATCTTCCACATACGGTGGCAGTTACATAATCTGATGTTCATTTGGGACTTTATAGGATTAAGAGTGAAGGGGTGGAGTCGAGTCTACCAATCAGGTCACAGTCAATGGGGCCTCTCTATTGGCATGGCCTTCTCCTGAGAGTTCTTGGAATTTCTGGATTTCCTCCTGATAAGACACATGGCACTACACTGATTGACGTGGTACCCTGGGAGCTGGAGAAACCACCTGGAGACCCCTGCCAGCACTGAGATGCTTACAATGCCACTGGATCCAGAAGATTTTCTATCCATTGGCCTGTAATCATTCTGTATTTGGTGTCATTGCATGTGTTTCATGAGTCTCAAAAAGACTCATGGGCTTGGACTGGACTGAGTTGGGCTATTTTCTCAATATTCAACTGCTCTTGCATATAAACCTCTTTCGTATATGTGCATGAGTGTCTATGAACTTTTTATCTAGTCTACCCAGACTAGCAGACTTACTGATCTATTTATTCAATGTGTCTCGGTTTTGTAAGGTCTAAGTTTATATCTGGGGGGAGACTTTCATAAGGGAAGGAAATCTTGGTGGTGTAATGGTTGCCCATTGGGTTGCTAAATACATAGTCATCAATTTGAAATCACAAGCAAAAACTTAAGAGAAAGACAAAGCTCTCTACTCTTTTTTCAGAGCACAGGCTCAGAAACCCACAGGCAGTTCACCTCCATCCACCAGGGTCAGTGTGTTAGTCCGGGTAGATTAGAGGAACAAATTTCATAGACACGCATATAGATATAAGGAATGCATATAGATATACAAGAGGAACAGGACATTGAGCCCAGTCCAGTTCAAAGTCATAAATCCGATATTAACTCATATGTCCGAAATCAATCTATAAAGTCTCCTTCCGACTCATGAAGTCACAGGTCAGTGGGTGCAGAATGCTGGTGTTGGCAAGCATCTCCACATGGCTCCTCGCTTCCAGGGCTCAGGGTCCATCAACAGCAGAAGCAACTCATCACTGGCAGAGATCTCCATCTGGTTGCCCTAGCTTCAGGAGGTCTGCTTCCATCAGGGCAAAGCCGTGTGGTCTCTCCGCTGGCTCATCTAGCTTCTCAGACACTGCCATCTTGTCTTGTCCGTGATTCATCATCTCTCAGACTAACTCCCAACAACTGGGGAGATAGCTTCTCATTTTCAGGAGGAAAATATCATGAGATTTCCCAGACATATCAGAAGAAAGCCATGCCCACACAGAGGCCTCATTGGCTACTCAATGGCTATCTCCAGACTAACAGGCTAGACTCCACCCTTAGATTTCAATCATGAAATTAACATAAGCACGTGACTGCTACAGTCACTATGAATCAGAGTTGACATGATAGCAGTGAATTGTTTTTTTGTGTTTATGTGTTTGTGTGTATGTGTTTTATTAAGAAAGAAAGAAATATAAAATTCCTTAAAAAAATCAGACATAGATTGATTTTTTTTTAATTTCAAGTAAAAGTAAAAAGAGAGATTAAAATAATTACTTAAGATTACCATCCCCACCATTCCCACCCTAGACCACCCCCGCTACTCCTTCACTTTTTAAAGGTATCCCTGGGCAAATCACCAGAATGTTTTCAAACATATGTTTCCTGATTGCAATCTTACTCCCCTGAAAAACTCTTGGAACCACCTGAAGCACTCTTTAACTCTCAGACATTCTCAGCATGTGAAGTACATTGAGGAGCCAGCTTTGTTGGCTTAACAGCAAATATATTTCTTACAATAAGTTCCTTTTCCACAGACCAGACTCTCTCTCTGGGGAAAGTAGAAGGCCATCAAAAAAGAAGACCGGGGATGAGATGGATTAACATAGTGGCTGCAACCACAGGCTCAAACATAACAAAGGACTGGGCAGTGCTTTATTCTGCTGCACAGACGCTTTCTGTGGGTCAGAATTGACTTCAAGACATCTAACAACAATAATAAACTGAGATAGTGTGTCATTTCCAACTCCAAAATGCTATGCTTGATATTGGAAATACAATCTTTCGTCATTTTTTTCAGAGCACAGAAAATATATATATGTATGTGTGTATATATATGTATGTATATATCCCCTCCTTAAACTGCTATCTGAGGCAAATATAATAAATGTCACATATTGTATACTTGGTCTTTGTTAGGGACTGTATGCACAACAGAACCAAAAACCACCTGATCCTGCTTCTTCTCACAATCTTTTTATGTTGGAGGCAATTGTGCAGCCACTGTGTCAATTAATATCCTCAAAGCTGTCTCTTTTTTGCTAATCCATCACTTGACCGAGACTGATATCCTTTTCCATGGGTTAATTTTGATAACATGCCCAAACTCTATGAGCAATCTCTCACCATCCTTGCTTCTAAGGAGCATTCTGGCTGCACTTCCTCTATAACAGATTTTTTTTTCCAGTTCATGGAACACCTCGTGTTCTTCACCAATACCAAAGACATAACTTATTCTTGAGTGTTTCTTTCTCATTTTCCATCTTTTATATGCATATAACCCCATTGAAAAGATCATAGCTTTACCCAGGCACACGTTAGTCCTCCAAATGAACATCTTTGCTTTACTGATCCTTAAAGAGTTTAGGATACTAGATTTGGTGAATGCAGAAATGATTTGTCTCCTTGACTGCTTCTCCTTTGGACATTTATTATCAATCAGAGTAAAATGAAATCCTTGGCAACTTTGATTTTTTTTTTTTGTGCATCATGATATTGCTGATGGTACAATTGTTAGACTTTTTGTCTTTATCACAGACTGTGACCTTTGATGTACGCTGTGCTTCAGGCCCCCTTTGTTTTCAGCATGCAAATGCTTCATTCTTCTTCTTATAATGCTGAAGCCTAAGTTTGCTCAGAGAATCCAGTTTCTGGGGTTATTTACTCTGCCTACAGAGTGCCTATCTCTGGTGAAAGGATACAGCTCTAAAACACACCACATTTCAAGCTACAAAGTACCTTCCTGTTATGTTCAACAGGACGTATGTTGGTCTGTGTGTACATTCTACACAAGCACAGTGAAGTGTTCTGCAATTTTCATTCTTTGTAACATCATTCATGATTCTCTATGACCCACACAGTCTATTGGGTGAGCACTGTCAATAAGGCACAAGCAGACACCTTTATGGTGTTCTCTAATTTCAGCTAACATTCGTCTGACAGGAGCCCTGGTGTCACTTACTCTGCACCCTTTTCTGATTCAGGCTTGGATGTGTGCTTGCTTTCTGTCAATGAACGGCTCTCACATTTTCTCAATTATTGTCAGCATGGTTTTTGCTTGCATATGCTGTTAATGATACTGTCATAATTTCCATATTTTATTGGATCACCTTTCTTTGAAATGGGCATAGAGATGGATCTTTTCTACTTAGTTGTCCAGGTAGCCATCTTTCAAATTTCTTAGCCTGGACAAGTGAGTGTGTCCATAATGACATGCATGTGTTGAAACGTGCCAAACTGAAAGTTGAGCAATGCACTTTCACACCGTGGCCTGTGCATTGCTCTCTTCTTGCTTTACTGCTTCCTGAGTCATTAAATGTTTTCGTCCCAGGGGGTCTTTCAATATTGAAACCTGATGCTCGAATGACTTCTGCAGTCCGTTCCAGCTTGAGCAACGGCAGGAATCTTCTTGACTTTTGTTTCCTAACTCAAGATCTTGTCACACTTTATTGTAATACTTTATTTACTTGAATCGGTGTTACTTCACCACTCCTTTGTTTCACTTTAGCTACTCACCATTCAAGAGCAAGTTTCAGAGTTCGCTTTCACATTCATCTTTATCTTTACTTTCTGTCTTTAAAAAATGTTTTTTTAAACATTTAGACATAAAATTCACATATCATATAAGTCAACGGTTTAAACACATGAGGGGTACCCCCACCCCCCAAAAGAAACAGAAACAAAAACAAAAAAAGGGGGGAAAGCTGTGCTAGGTGGAGTTCCCATAGTTCACATTTTCCCATTACATGATCATCCAGCAACATGCCCTGAGTTAGTGCACACAGTGGCACCACATGAGAAGCTTCTCTCTAGTCACAGTGCATTTTTTAAGCAGTTTTGTTTGAACCATGTTTGGGGGTTTGTTTTTTATGTGTATGATGGCTGATATAAGAGAACAGCATGAGACTGTGAAACTTTGTTTCCTGCCTGGGGAAAATGCCACAGAAACTGTTGTGATGTTGAACACAACTTACAAGGACAGCTCAATGGGAAAAAACTCAAGTGCATGAGTGGTTTTCTCATTTCATAAAAGGAGAACTATTGATTGATATATTGGGATGCCTCATGTGGGACATCTGTCAACTTCCAGAATGGATCAAAATGTCGACAAAGTTCTTGCACTTGTGCTCCAAGGCCAACAAGAGACCATTGAAGAGATGGGGAAGTTATCTGGACTATGCTGGAGCTCATAGTTCAAGGAATTTTAATGGAAGATTTGGGAATGAGAAGGATCATTGCAAAATGTGTGCCTCAGGTCTTATGGATGAGAAAAAAAATTGTAAAATTGTTGAGTGGAAACATGTCGTGCTTTGAAAGGGCAGTCTGAAATGACCCAGATGTTTTTGGCAGGTGGGGACCTTGCAAATGGCTTTGGGGTTTTCACTGTTATCCATAGCCTTCTTTAAACTGAATGCTTGGAATTTAAACTCTAATACTATTCCCTCCTCCCATCTTAGATTTTGTTATTTCCAATCCTTGGATCACAAAGGCTGGTATGAAAAAAATATATTTGAAAAGAAGAAATTGTTGGCCTTCCAAATGTCTGTGATGTGATCTCCAGTTTTGTTTCTCTCACCAAGATCATAATTTTCAACTTTGATTGATTCAAATTTGATCATATTTTTCAACATTGATCCTTCTTGATTTCCAATATGTTATTCTAATTATTCAGCATGATCAATGCAGAGAATGTTTGATCATTTTTAAATTGCAGATGTTTATAATTTCAATTTATTTGCCTTTAACATTAGTAGGTGGTGCATAAACTTTGAATAATAGTTATATAGCTTGTCTTCCCTTTTGGAAGGTGGGAGGAAGAAAGGGGAAGAGAGAAGGGTAGAAAGAAGAAAAAGCACAGAACCATTTCGGTCCATGATCCAAATGCTTCTTCAGCAGAAATGAATAGATGAATTAAAGTTATATTAACCTTCTTTTTCAGAATTTCTCCCTTGATTTGAAGTCATATTCTTCCCCTTTTCTATTGGTGTGTGTGGTGGAAAGCTGAGGGGGTGGCTGGTGGTTGTATTTAATTATGTTCAAAGAAAACTACAGAATACTCAGCAGATGTCAGACTTTTAGCTGGGATCCCATAACAAATGCTACCCTGCTATCTTGCCTTCCACATTACAGCACCAAAGCAGGACCCAGATCATGACCAGCAGACGCATTGGCTGGGGCTGAGTGCGAAAAGATAACAAATCTTAAGGAAACATGTTGCCTATTATTCCTCATAATGAGAGCTGCCAGAGTGTACACTGAGCAGGCCTCCGGCTGATACAGGAACACAAAGGCTCTTAATGCATCCCACACAAGGATGTCATTTGCAATCTGGAGAAACAAAAGAGATGGAAGCCTTGGAAGGTGGGCCTTGATTCTTGATACTGTATATTCCAGGGAGGACAAACAACAACCACACAGTTTGCTTTCCCAAGCCCCATAGGCATTCAAAGGAAGCCTGTTGACTGCAATTAGAATGCCTCAGCTTTTAAAAGCAGACCCTCTCAGCAGGCAGTTGAGTCCCATCATAGATCACGGGATTTGGGCATGTTTCAGATTTACCATGGAGGCAGGCTCCTTGAAAGAGATGACAGGGAGAAAAACCCTAATGAGTTCACATTCACAACCCCCTCAGAGAGGCTTCCACTGTGGCCTCCCAGACAGAGTAGGCTAGCATCTCACTTCGTAGAAAGAAAAGCAGTTCTCTTACTATTCCATATTCCCTGGGGCCACCTAGGAGGTCCTAACAGAGAGTTCCCTTCCAAGCTCTTTCCTTTATTTCTCAGTCTAAGACTTCCTTTGCTGAAAATAGTATGGGAGAGTCCAGAGATTCTAAGGGTATAAAGCAGAAATGAATGTTCTGGTTCCTGCAGACTTGTTAGACAGCACCCTCCAGAAAATTCTTGGGGAAAATTTGACTCTTTCTTGTCACCCACTCATAGTGACATCCTTGGAATGATTTCTGCCTTTCTCTGGATCCACAGCCCATTCTCCACCTTGATTTTGACATTGCATTCCAAATAAACTTGGGGGTTTTGTTGGATTCATTTGGATTCATTTCCACTCACAGCAACTCCATGTTACAGAGCAGACCTGCTCCTATAGAGTTTTCTCTAATCTTCACCTAAGTAAGTTCTCCAATTAATTTCTCACTCAGGAAGCCACTTGTTGGATTTGAACCATTCTCATAATTATTTTATCACAAGAGCTCCTTTCAAAGAAACCAATTCTACACGAAGTCTTCTCTTAGGCTCTACTCTGGGGGAAACCGAACTGTGAGAAGTGGCCAGATTTCATGAACTGATTCATTCTGTACTCTGAGGTAGGTCATGCCATCAATATGAGGCTGCAAGGGTGTGCAGTGCAACCATAACACTATCAGAGAAGTGACACTCAAAGAGTTCCAGTGGCTGCAGCAGTGGGAAAGTCAGCCTGGAAGGACAGGGAATGCCAAGGCAGGGCATTCGTAAGATTTCCGTCACCCAATGAGATGGTAATTCCTCATTGTTCCCCACCTCCTACTGTCATCTGCTAGTCAAGGAACAGGTGGCTCCTGCAATTGGGCTGAGAAGAGGACTGACATCAGGGGCCATGGGTCATGGGGAAGGGAAGGAGCTAGGGGGTTGGGTGGGGCAATAAGAAGGGCAGGGCTGTTTGGCTGTGGCTCTGGGTCCTTTGGGTGGGTGGGCAGGACTGGGTTACTCTGCCCACTTGGAGGGGTTCCACCAGCAAGTCTTCCCCATTCAGAGGGTAACGCCATGAATTAACACAGCCTCGTTGATGAAACTGAAGCAATAGCAAAAGCAAAAACAAACTCACTGGCATTGTGCTGATTCTGACTATAGGAAACCTATAGGAAACCTATAGGGCAGTGCAGAACTGTCTTCTGGGCCAACAGTCCCAGGACTGTAATTATTAATAAGAGCAGAAAGCTTCATCTCCTCCACCCCCATCACCTCAAACAGTTGATCAAAGTAAGCCAAAATTAGTGTGACATCAAATTATCTTCCATATTCACATAGACTTTCTCCTCAGTCACTCTCTCATCATCCAACATTGTGCATTTACAATAGTGAAAATAAAAGACAACTACGATCTAATCATTTGGCACATTAGCTGCATACATCTGGCAGTGATGAACACAGGTGCAGGGCAAAAGTGGTACTGGCTCTAGTGCTGTAGATTATGTGTCAACTTGATTGAAACGTGATTCTCAGAGATGTACCAGCTGTGTAATGAAAGGATTTGCGGTTTCATAATAACCTAGCTGTCTTCCATTTTGTGATCGAATGCGCTCATCCTCTGCTTTTACACATCATCTTCATCTTTGCAACCTAATAGCAGCAACACATGAGGAGATTGTGTGAAAACACTCTCTCACATCCCTCTCAGACCAGCTTTGTAATTTCATTACTTGAAACCCTAGCAGGTGAACTTCCTTCAACCTGAACTTGCCACTTTAGCAATAGCTTCTTTTTATTGTTAGGCCTACCTTACATGGCATTTTACTCCCTGAAGCCTTTTCAGCTAACAGAAATAGAGCTGGCTTCTCCCACTCTGTTTCTACAGCTTTTAGACAGGGACATCTCTCTCTTAAAGGCATTTGCAGCCAACACCACTGGAAGATGGAAAACTTCAAGGAAGACACTGTCTTTTTCTTTGTAGTCAACTCAAAGATACTTAGTAGATGCCCAATAAAGCATTCTATTTGAATGACAAAATTAATAAATGAGTGGCCTAACATTGCTATGATATCAGGGGCAAATATTTGATGATTTTGCTGTGTTCCTCTAGGTAACACATGGAGATAATTGAATTTTCCTTCTTCATTATTTGGAAAGGCATACATTTTTTATTAAGGACACATTAAATACAAAATATTGTCAATATAGTGGGTTGTATGGTTTGTTTTGGTTGTGATCCATGATATCCTTTTGCACATGTTTTGGGATATAATTTAATATATACTAGATGAACATTGAGTCCTAATAGCAGAGTGTTTATACATTGGACTGTGAAACTACAAGATCAGCAGTTTGAAACCACCAAACCCTCTGTCAGGGTAGCCAGGATGGTAGGCACAATTGTACAGTGAGAATGAGGAAAGGTTATAGTAAAGTCATAGAAAATAAGGTAGCTAGAAGGGAGATTGAAATAATGGAGTCAGGCACATTTCATGGTAGCATGCTAACCTCATAGCATGCTAGCTTGGTTGTCCAGGTAGAGAAGTGGAAGGTGGGAGGGCAGAAGAGTTAGGGACCAGGCGAGAGAGAGCTGGGGGAGAGAGAGCTTCTTTATTGCTAACCAAGGCTTAAATATCTTGGGGGTGGGGTGGGTGTACAAGTCCCCTAATTATAGATAAAAACATATGTCACAGGAAGGGGTTGCACTGTAGGTTATACAGCAATGAGAAGAGGACGATCTAGGGATGTAGGCACAAGAGGAAGGGAAGGAGTTGGGGGTACACATGTGACAAAATGGGTGGGTCCTAGGTTCTTGATGGTGGCCTAACCTTGATTGCCCTTGATCTGGAGACTTAATTTGGTCTAAACTTTCAAGAGAAGGAATCCATTGTCCTTAACAGCATGGAGTGAACCACACCTGTGGTGGGAGCAGACAGTGGCTTAATGCCTTCAGGGGGAAGATATCTCTATGCCTCTGATCTCCCATCAAGCACTGGCAAACAGTCTCTGATGTTTGGCATATCTTTGGGGGAGACAAAGGTGTGGGAAAGTCTCTTTATAATTGACTATGCCAAGGCATTAGACTGTGCATCATAACCAACTATGGATAGACTAGAAAAGAATGGAAATTCCAGAATACCTCCTTGTGTTCCTGGAGAACTTGTACATGGATCAAGAAGCTGTTGTGCAAAGGGAACAAAGGTTTAAAATCAGGACATGCATGTTTTAAAATCAGGAGAGGGGTGTGTCAGGGTTGTATCTTCTCACCATACTTATTCAGTCTGTATATTGAGCAGAGGAGCTGGCTCATTTAAGAAGACAAATTTGATATCAGGATTGGATGAAGGCTTATTAACAGTCCGTGATATGCAAATGACAGAACTTTGCCTGCTAAAAGTGGGAAGGACTTGACGCACTTGCTGATAAAGATGAAGAATGATAGCCTTCAGTAGGGATTACAACTCAAGGTCAAGAAGACCAAAATCCTCACAACTGCACCTATAGTAACTTCATGATAAATGGAGAAAAGATTGAAGTTGTCAAGGATCTTAGGTTGCTTGGATCCACAATCAATGCTCCTGGAAGCTGCACTCAAGAGATTTAAAAAGTGAATTACATTGGGTAAATCTGCTGCACAAGACTTCTTGGAATATTGAAAAGCCAGGATATTACTTTGTGGATTAAGCGCACCTGACCCAAAATATGGTATTTTTAATTGTCTCAAATTCATGTGAAATTTAGACATTGAATAAGGAAGACTTAAGGAGAATTAATACACTTGAATTGGGGTGCTCTTGAAGAATATTGAAAGTACTGCAGACTTTCACAAGAACAAACAAATTTATCTTGAAAAAAAATATGGCTAGAGACAAGGATGGCAAGACTTCATCTGACATACTCTGGACTTGCTATGTCAAAGGAGAAACATCATGCTTCATAAAGCAGAGGAAAAATGAAAACGATACAGCCCCTCAGTAGGGGAAGGAGCACAGTGGCTGCAACAAGAGGCTCAAGCCCAGGCACACTTGTGAGGATGGCACTGCTTCAGACTGGTGTTGCCAAGGTGGCAATCAGCTCATCAGCACTGTGTCATTCCGGGTAGACCAGAGGAACAAATTTCATAGACACACATACGGATATAAGGAAAGGGTTTATATACAAAAGGAATGGAACACTGAGAAAGCATCCCAACCCAGTCCAGTTCAAAGTCATAAGTCCAATATTAGCCCATATGCCCGATACCAGTCTATAATGTCTCCTTCCGACTCATGAAGTCACAGGTTAGTGGGTGCAGAATCCCGGCACTGGCAGGGGTCTCCCCATGAGTCCTCACTTCCAGGGCTCAGGGTCCATCAACAGCATCCCGTGGTGGCAGAAGCAACTCATCACTGGCAGGGGTCTCCATGTGGCCTCTCCAGCTTCGGCAGTCTGGCTCCATCTGGGCAAAGCCGTGTGGCTTCTCTGGCTCCTCCAATGCTGCCATCTTGTCTTGTCCATGATTAATCATCTCTCAAACTAACTCCCAACAACTGGGAAGATAGCTTCTCATCTCCACCAAGGAAATATTGCAAGATTTCCCAGATGTATCAGGAGAAAGCCATGCCCACATGGAGGCCTCATTGGCTACTCAATGGCTATCTCCAGATTAACAGGCTAGACTCCATGCCTACATCTCAATCAGGAAATTAACACAAGCACGTGACCGCCACAAGCACCTAACAAACTAGTAACTTTGAAAGCTTTTGAAAAGGAAGCCTTTCTCTTGCTCAGAAAACTTCAGAATTTGATTTGGGAAATGCAACTGCTACACACCTAAGTTTATAAAGCAATATTAGCACACATGCTTATACATAATGTGCAGCAAGACATTTCTGTGAGCTTAGTGCAGACCCAGTTTTCTCCTAACTACAGTAGATTATAGGATGGATGTTTTTTCCCTGCTTCACATACACAAGTTAATTCAAGTGGTTTCCAGGGTGTTGAAAAATGCAGTGATTCTGCTTGTGATTATTTTCATGAAAGGAATCACTCCTGCAAGAAAATGTGCTAGCAGTGCCATATGGTATGTGGGGTCATGCAACCCCACATGCTGAACAGAGTGGAATATTCGCCGGTGTATTCAGAAGTTTGGATTTATGGGATCTGTGTGTCACATGTCTACCCAACCCCCAGTGATGTAATGTAATGGGGTAAATAGAAAGACTCTGAGGGGTGTTAGTGCAGGAAACAATACAGCCACGAAGAGATGGGGGAAGTACAGTCCATCAAATAGAACCCCAATGCAAAGGACATAGCAGCCAACGGACACCAGAGCAAGGATGGATTATCAAAAATAGAAGTTAGAAGAAGGGTATGTGGTGGTTTACTGAAGGGTGGGAATTCAGAGGAAGCAACAGTTAGCAATAGTCAGGTAGCTGGTAGGTATTGGGGGAAATCTTTAAGTTAGTAAATACTCCTTTGACATTAAGTAAAGGACCTGGAAGCCAAATTACAAAGAATAAAGCTAACTCTCAGTTTTAGAGTTATTGGCTTAAAGGAAACTCCCCCAAATAAGACGTTACGTTCAATATTCACAAAGCAAAGATTTGATTACCAATACTAGACAAAGATACGGACATGCATTTCACCACAAAATAGGGTGAAAAGTGAACACATGATCCAAGTTGGAGTCTGGGTTCCAGCGAATGGGTTATATCCTTAATGCCTTGAGTTACCCTCTACGAACTGGGGCTAGTGAGGGTTGTCAGGTAGGCAGATGCTATCGTGGCTTGGGAAGCAAGTGTAGGATGCCAAGATCTAGGAGCTGCCAACCGGTTTCCAGTATACATAATTCCAGCATAAAAAGAACAATAATTGCTTACTGGTTAGAAAAGTATCACAAAGTGAGGTGTTTTCTGTTCTTCCCAAGAATCCCTTAAAATACATTCTTTGGGAAATTAGGCCTTCTGTGAGCTGCATCCTTCCTGTAACAAAGATGTAAGCATGTTTCCGTGGAGATTTTTGGAATTTGGTATCTATCAAAGATCTTGCCTTGAAGGCGAAAGTGATGACTTATTCAAGTTCCATGGTGGAAATCATCCTTTCCCAAACCCATCTATTTTCCAGCTGGCAGATAGCACTGGCTGTCTTGAAACCCAAACATCTGGAAGAAGGCTTGAGTTGGCCATCTCCCTGCCTGCTGCTGATGTCTGAAACCTTTCTTAGATAGTAGGTTAGAAAACACATTCTTGGCTGGACAAAATGAATACATTTTTGTCTAGGTACCAAATTTCTAAAGTAGCATAACGTCCACCAAACAAGATATACCCGTTGCCATCAAATCAGTTCCAACTCAGAGTGACCCAATAGGACAGAGGAGAATTGTTTTGTAGAGTTTCCAAGGCAATTGTTCTTCATGCAAGGAGATTGAAATTTCCTTCTCTGATGGAGTGGCTACTATGGTTGACCCAGTGATCTTTGGGCCAATAGTTCAGTGTTTAACTACTGTATCATCAAACCTCCTTCAATAAGATATAGAAGGTATAAAAGGCATTGCATTTTTTCTTTATTTAATATTTGTGTGTCAACTATATTGCTAAGATCAATGGGGCCATGGAAATTATGTTAATAATCTGCATTTTTTGTATTCTAAGTGTTCTGCCTTCTTAGTAAATGAGAGTGCACTGGGCCCTGTAAGTGTCAGAGGACAACTGCACTCTAGAAGATTTTTAAGGGCTGTATAATCTTCCAGACATAGGTTCTCTGGCATTTCTGCTTCAGCATCACTGGGCGGATTCAAAAGACTGGACTCCAATTGGTAGCCAAAAGCAAACTGCTTGTGCCACCCAGATAATTTTTTGGTCCTAGAGAGAGCATCATGACAATTCATATATCTGAAGGTTGTTTAGTTGGTTAATTATTTTTTAACAGTTTCATTGGTCTAATTCATATATCATAGGATGGAACAGTACAATGACATGAAGAAGAGTTGTACCATCATCACCATAATCAGTTTTAAAATATTTTTTTCAGTCTTGTACTCATCGTCATTCGCTCCCCTTCCCCCCACAGCCTCCCTTGTCTTATGCCTGAGGAGCCTCTACTCCACTTACTGTCTCTACAGATTTACCTATCCTAGATTCCATATACAGAAAAACATTGTACAACACCCCCCCAAAAAAACGCAATAAAAACAAAGTAAAACAGAGTAAAAACTTTAATCATAAATTGAAAATATTAGAAACTAAACTTTACGTAGATCAAGAGAGAGAGATCCAGTGATAGGATGCTGTATTCATCCATATCTGAACCCTGCAAATGAATCTTGGACTTCCACTATCATCCATAGCCTTCTACAAACCAGGTGCTCCCAAGTTGAGCTCTATTACCATTCCCTCCTTTAGATTTGGATTATATCCTTTACAATCCTTGGATCACATGGGCTCGTGGGCTTCTTCCGTGAGGACTTAGTTGATGTCTCCCTTAGATGACAGCTTGTTTGGAACATACCTTGCAGACCGCAGATTCTACCCTTCTGAATCGCCAGGAACCACCTGGCTCCTTCGGCACAGTTTCCTCTAGTACTCATACCTTCCCTGATCTCTTCATAAGGAAGTGTATCAGGCAGGGCCATGTCATAAGAACTAAGTGCCCATAGACTGGGACCAGAATTAAGTGAAAGCCCCAAAGCCATTCATGTAGCCGTGGTGTCTTTGATTCACCTAGAGACATCATTGTCATTTATGTTAGAGAGCATTATCGATCACATCCCCCCTGGGACATCACTTCCATGCCCCCAAGTCAATAGTGACTCCTATCAACCCTATGGGGCAGGGGAGAACTGCCCCTGTGAGTCTCTGAGCTTGCAAAACGTCCTAGGAGTAAAAAGGCCTCATCCTGCAGAGCTGGATGGTAGTTTCAAATTGCTGACCTTGCGGTTAGCAGCCCAACGCATAACATCTATGTGTTGGGAGCATCATCGGTGAAGTCAGTGGACTATTGGGAAAATTAAATGATGCGAGCATATGCCAGCCATGAACCACAAGACAGGAATTGTTGACTTGCACAGATTAAACTCTTAAGTGAATTGATACTGTTTATACAAACTACAGGAGTTGGTGACAGGACAAATATCCCAATAATATTCTTTCACAATAGCAGAGCCACACCTCCCAGATTAGTATATGTCCTAATTAAGCAAGAAGGGCATTGAAGTAGTAAGCATTTGGTACTGGGTGAGCTATCATCCATTGGACACCCATCCTCAGGTAAGAGATTCAACCAAAATCCAACAGACTTCAGTTCCATGCCCCTGGGTTAGCAGTCATCTACTTCTTACACTAGGGAGTTTCAGGCTTAACCAATGTTTGCAGGTGAGTGTGAGGTAAAGACTAGTTCACTTAGTGGCTTGGTTGGCTAATTGGGTGGTTTAATTTTCCAGAAACTGATTGGAATGGACCTGTTACCTGGGCAGTGTTGGACAAGAGAACTGGAATAAATATGTTAATTCTCAGTCTTCACTTTAATTTTTAAGGATTTCTTTATAAGGTTTTGCAAGAATTATTGAAAACTCAATAAGAGCAGTATATTAACTCTGTAAACATGCTCAATCCACTTATCCTTTCTGGTTCTGGGATTCTTTATCTGTAAAATGAGGATAGAAAGAACTAACACTGAGTATAATATGAAGATTGTGATAGATAATGCATGCATAAATATACCAAACAATGAAAAGTAATTGCATGGCAGTCATTTTATTATCATTGTTATTAAGCTACAGGGCAGAAATCACACAAACATATGCCAACATTAGTGATGGCCTTTGCTGAAAGTGACATAGGTTTAATATGAAATGATTAGTAAAAGGCATCAGGAAAATGATTGACATCAGGGATAGTTGAACTTCTCTGAACACATCTGGATGTCAGCTGTGAAAAATCCTACTCCCTTCTCTTTTAAGGACAGCCGCATAAATATAGACAAGGATTAGCCCATTGCTCTTTTCTCCAGTTCTTGCATGGCAGCAAATCTTGGCTAAAAGTTTCCTCTTGAAGTTCCCAAATCTGTTTGCCTGTGTCCTATTGGAAAAAATGTACTTGATAATATGTGCCATTGTCTGCACTTTGCTTTTTATTTATTCCAGTCACTTTTGAAAGCCAGTATTTGAAAGACTAGAAGATCATCAACTTATTCCTTCACAGTTGGCTTGTCTGTAATTAAATTGAATGATATCGTACAATGATTTGTGAGAAAATAAAGACTCTTATGCTTTATTTTATGTTTATGAATTACTATGGAAATATTTAGCTTGCTAATATAAGTTATTAAATATTTATGTAAGAATACACTGCATCATTTTAAGTCTTTCCCCCACCCCCCGATGGCTAACATATTCTTTCCTTTTAAAAAACTTCTGAAAAATCTAAATTTCATAGACTCATTTTACAAAATATGATTGGTTGCCTCATATGCCTTAGGCATGATACTTCTTTCTGGGAAAGTACACTGCACAAGATAAAAACCCTGATCTTGTCTGTAGGAAGCTTAGCATTTAGCCAGGAAATAGGAAATATGGAATAAAGCAATCCAGTATTGAGAAAAGATGTTGTTATATTGAAGACAGCAAATTGATCAAAGACTCAAAGAAGCAATTAGTCTACAGGGCTCATGGACTACATGAAACCCAGCATCCATGACCCTGAGATTGGAAGAACAAGACGGTGCTCAGCTACCACTGGCCACTGACTTCTTTGAAAAGTAGGATGTCCTGGATAAAATGCAAGAAAAATCTAGAATGAAAACCAAAACCATAACAAAAAACATTAGGCTGATGGATCTGGGAGAGACAGGTGGAACCTGGAGACAGAGGCTCTTCGACAAGCTCCAGGCATGAAATTGGACTCCCCTCCCATTCAATTCTCAGTCCAACCATAGAGAACCCAGAGCATGAACTGCCAGGGAAGTAGACACCCTTGAAAATCATCAATTATATGGGATCCAAAGGTCCATATTATGTCATAGAGAAAACTCAAAAGGCAAAAAGAGACAGCAAAGACAAATGAAGGGAAATGGTAAACATGCAGGAGTGGGAAGCACGTGCCACACCGAAGAGACTGCAAACATCATCACCCAACAAAATGTGCCCCAATTGCTGAGTGTAAAACCAAAGTGCTTTGCATACGTGTACCCAAAACCCAAAATATAGGAAGTCAAAGAAATGGATTTTCCTCTGGTTGGGAGGCAATGCTGACAGAAATAACTTAGTGATTTTTCTAAGAAAGAAAAGGTACACACCCAGAAATATAATGAGCTCATCTCACGAGTCTTGGATCTGTCTGTACATGTATATCAGAAGTCCCTTTATGAATTTAAACGGGAAAAAAAACCACTCTAAATATCAGCCCTTTCTCCAGGCTTTTGACTCAATTGCTTTGGTGAGATTCAACCATGTGTATTTTTATAATACAAATGCCTCTGGGCATTTTTAATTATTACATATAAATATGAGTCATTGGGCCAAGACACACAAAGGAAACAAGGAAGGAAAACAAGAATGCAGAAATGAGAGAAGCAGAAAAGAAGGAATTCTGGGGCCAGAATAATGGAGAGGCTCTTAAGAACCAAAAGGTCAAAACCAAATTTACTGTTATCCAATAGATTCAGACTCATCGGTGACCCTATAGGACACGGCAGGACTGCTTCTGTGGGTTTCTGAGATAGTAATACTGTATGGAGGTAAAAAGCTTCATCTTGTTCTCTCATGCTGACTGGTGGTTTCCAATTGATGCCCTTGGGGTTAACAGTCCAACCTGCAATGTGCTGCATCACCGGTGTGTCTATCCTTTAAAGAATAGGTGATGTGTGAGTCTGGATTGACTAGAGAAATAAATGCAAAGACATTCCCATGTACAAGAAAAAGCTTTATATCAAAGAGCAATTGTACATTAAGAAATGTCCCAGCCCTGTCCAGATCAAGTCCACAAGTCCGATATTTCCCCTTATGTTAATACTAGTTCATAAATTCCTTTTTAGACCCACACAGCTGTACTATGATGCTAAATGCAGGGAGATCATAGGCCAGTGGGTGACAAGTATCTTGTGGTGGTGGAAGTATCTCAGCACTGGTATGGGTCTACACGTGACTCTTCCAGTTCCAGGGCCCTGGCTGCCATTAGCATAGCGCCATGTGACTTGTCAGCAGGAATGTGCAGTAGAAATAGAGAGGAGCGTACGAGTTCCACAAAGGAAGGTAAGAGTTACCAGAATTCTCAAGAGAAGGCCATGCCCACACAGAGGGCTCATTGGCTATGGCATAATTGACAGGCTAGACTGCACCTCTTCACAAATTGACAGGAAATTATGCAACTGCTACGGATGAGTTTAACTGACTGGAAGAGTTCTGACACAGAAGTAGAGGGTGGAAAGCTATTCAACTTAAAGAGAGTATTAAATGCCACTAATTTATACATGTAAAAAATTTTAGTAGGTGTATGCTATTCTGTTTATTTTCTCAGCAACAAGAAACAGTCTCAAAATGAGTCTATGTAGTTTTCTGTTCTCCACTGGAAAATAAGATTCATAACACCACCTGCAACTACCATTGTGGTGGAGTGCAATGGCTTATAGTGACTCCTCCTCTCTCCAAGTCTCTATAACACACACCAAATGATTGGATAGCCCACACCCAATCATTGAAACTGTGCAGATAGAACAGGTGTAACACTTAGAGAGTGGTCAGTTTTTCTTACACCCACGTGACTATAAGGATCTTTGAAACAATGGCTGAGAGAGAACACCCAGAACTCTTATGTCTAAGATCTTTACCTGAAGTATAGAGGCTGCCAAGATCCCAGGTGCCAGGTATGGTGGCATAGAGACGCGGAGGAATAGTTCTGAGACTATGGGTACCTTTTCCTCATCTGGCCCGGGGCTGTGTAACTGTGAGATAAAATGACGGCTTTCTGACCCATGAAAGCAAAGACCAAGAGATCATGGGTCTGAGTGACTGAAAACCAAAGAATCACCATGTGGCTGAGATTCTGAGAACTGGAAGGATACTTGGCTGCAGGCTGAGAAGAATCATGACTGTAGTTTTACTATTTTCTGTTCCTGATTTATGGTAGGTGACCAACTAACTTCCCTAATAACTCCCCTTATTGGTGCATCTTTTCTGTGATTTCAGTGTAGCCATTGCAATGAATTAGCAAAGGCAGCATAGATGTAGAGTAGTGTGGGAGGAGTGGTTGGTGTCCAAATAGGTAAAGAAGAATGAACCAGGCAGGCTTGTGTGACTCCTTCTTTGAAGCAACAGGGGACCCAGAGGAGGTCACATATGCCCCCCTCCCCACCCATTCTCTTTATTTGCAACCATCACCACTTCTGCTATCCTCCACTGTTCAGGACAGTCTAAAACCTACAGCCTTGGTCCACTCTTCTGAAAAGAAGAAAAACGGCCATATCCTGCAAGGAGAACAGAGGTGTAAAACTGGGTCAGAACATATGGATGACAAGGAGCAGAGATTTTCAAGGCAGCTGTAGCAGAAATTTAGATTCAGAAGTGAAGTATAAGTTTCTGATTAATCGCTATGGCATTTCTACTCCCATTGCCAAGAATATTGTTATTGTAAGATGTATTATGAGATAGCTGAATTATCAAACTCCCTACATCTGAGTCCATGTTCACAAAATAACCTTTTGATTAAGATTTGGCTTCCTATGTGCATCTATCTGCCTACAGGGACTCCAGGAGCTGATTACATAGATGTCAAGTATATCTAGTTCTCATAAAACTATGCAATAGCTTCTGATTACAGTTTGGCTTCCTGTTTATCTTGATTATGGGGGGGGAATGCTTACATGTATTTTTGTATCTCTGATTATGTGACAATAAGTTTTTATTACAGATTCATATATTGACATAGCCCAGCATAGATTGGACAGAGCATTTTTCTACATGTGTATTGACATATGCTGCAAATGTGTCATGGATATACTGGAGCCCACAGTACTTCTTAGACAAAATTAAATCATAAGGAAATGATTCGCTGGGGCTGGGGCCACAGTGCCATGGTTTCAGGGGACACCAGCGTCAATTGATAGAATGTAGCCTATAAAGATCTCCTTTGGTGAATATTGATTAAGATCTGCAAACTTAAAATTGGCTATCTAAGATCAACCATTAGACTTTCACTGTCTGAGCTGCCCTGAAAAAAACTGAAGACAAAAGTAAACCATTAGTCCAGTGGATGAATGGAGCATTAA
Source organism: Nesogale talazaci (assembly GCA_004026705.1). Taxonomy (NCBI): domain Eukaryota; kingdom Metazoa; phylum Chordata; class Mammalia; order Afrosoricida; family Tenrecidae; genus Nesogale; species Nesogale talazaci. The sequence continues at coordinate 61,309 of PVJH01001310.1, read as the reverse complement.
AGCAGTAGCCACCACTCAAAATCATAGAAGTGGCCCATTGTGCTTTCAACATTCTTCTCCAGCACCATCGTTCCAATATACCATTTTCTCATGTATTGTCCACCTTTCACACGCATGTGAAAATATGGTATGTGCCAGGTCCACGGCAGTTCTCAAAATCACAACTTGGAGTTTTAAAGCTTTGAGGAGCATTCTTGCAGCAGCTTTGTGCAATTCAATACAATGTTTGAATTCTTGACTACTGCTTCCATGGGCATAAATTGGGCAGAGTCAAGTAAAATTGAAAAACTGAGAACTATCATCCTTTTTATTGATTTATCATGATGTTGCTGATGGGTCCAGTTGTGATGCTTTTGTTTTCTTGCTGTTGAGGTGTTATCCGATCCTCACCTCTAAGGGCTTCACGTCCTTTCCACTTTCAGCAAGCAAGGTTATGACATCTGCATTCCACAGGTTTTTAGTAAGCCTACTTTCGACTCTCAAGCTCCATTCTTCTTCATCTAGTATAACTTCTCATAGCATTTGCTCAGATTACAATTTGTATATGTAGGTTGAAATGAGACAATTCTGATGTACACCTTTCCTGATTTTAAACCACCAGAATCTCTTGCTATGTTTCAACAACTGTCTCATGAGCTACGTATGTTTCCCTTAAAAATAATGAAGTCTTCTGGAATTCCCATTTTTTACAGTGTCATCCATAATTGTTATGATCCACAGAGCCCAACACATTTTCATTGCCGATAAATGCAGATACATTTCTTTTGGGCATTCTCTGCTTGCAGCAAAGACCTATCTAACATCAATAGTGAGATTCTTCTACCTTCAAAGTCTGAGTTTCCCATGTCTGTGCTGCGGTGACTATCCTCCGCAAAATTTTACTTGTGTGTCTGATCCTAATGATATTACTCATAGTTACTGTCTTTCATTAGATGACTTTTCTTTCTAAATGGCACAAATATGTAAGCCTATCTTCCAAGTGAATGATCCCGTAGCCATTTTCCAAATTTCTTGGCAAAGATGAATGAGAACCTCCAGCACTGAATCCATTTGTTGAAACATTCAAATTGGAATTCCATCAATTCCCGGAGTCTTAGTTTTTGGCTAATGTCTTTAATGTAGTTTGATAAAGCAGACGGTTACCAAAACAAAAGGAAATCCCTTGTGAGATGGATTCACACAGTGGCCACAACAATGGGCTCACGCAATCATTGTAAAGATGGGACCAGACAGGACACTTGTTCACTGTTGTCCATCAGATCATTTTATGTCTGTAGAACTAAACTCAATGGAAGCTAGTAATGAACAAGAATGGCCACTTAGAGTTCTATGACTGAAGAGTGTTTGACCTAAAAAAATATTACCCGAGAGTTATAATGATTTAAATGCCATAAACTATATATGCGTTGGTTTGCTAATTCAGTCTGAGTGAAAGTTCACCCCACAGTTTAGTTATTCCTGGTACAGTGCAAAAGATATGCAGCGATCCCCCTTCTCTTTGGCATAGGCAGTGGTTGATTACCTTTTCAGGGTAAGAAGAGCCAAAATTCACAAAGCAGGAAGAGCTGCTAGAAACCTGAGTCAAAGGATCGCTTTGGGCATGAAACAAGGGAGGGATGTTCTGGCACCTTTGTCACATGTGGTCATAATAACTGCATAGGGTAAGATTCAAATTTAAAAAATTGCTCATTTTGCAAAATCAAGTTCTGCACTGAAATGTCACATGACTTGCATACATGCTTTATATATTTTGAAAAACAACAGAGCTTCATGCCTCTGGCTTATGAGAAATTTTGGCTGGATAATTCTCTCATTTTTGAAAAGTTTTGAGTCTTTCCCCTATACCTAATTATTTAGTAAATTGAAGGCTATCAAAGTAAGGTTATTTTGTTCCACTGAGAGAACTTCAATGTGATGTAGTATGTATTAGCTCCACTTTTTATTAACAGAAAAATAGAAACAGATTTATGATTCTCTCCAACCTACCTCTCAAATAGCTAGAATGGCCAGAGTCAGTTTTGCAGAATGGCAATCAAAGTTGTTTTCTTTCCTCTAATAGAATGACTAGATTAAAGAGACACTGAAATAAATTAAAATATGATAGAAGGCAATTGCAAAGTATTGTAAGTTATGAGGAAACTAAAATGATCAAATGTGTTAGAGAATGATTTAGCATGTGTGCATTTTCTTTTCTTATTTTTGTTACATTTCAAATGTAACAATTTATTATTATACATTTGACTATTGAAGAATGACTGAAAAATAATTTTTATATTGGCATATAAGCTGCTCTTTTCACACAAGAATTATTCATATGTGATGGTCAACATTATTTAACAAGTTGGTTGTTCTATAAACCAAGTTTGCTTCCATTGAGTCATTCACCAAATAGTGACCGAATATGACAGAATGGGACTATTCTGTAAGATTTTTCTTATTTTCTTGGCTATAGTCTTTTTTAACAGGTTTTATTGACACGTGATTCACATATTATAATTCACATATTGCAATTCACTATTGAATTATAATTCCATAGTCTAAACATACTAAAAAGAGTGGTTCACTAATCACCACCATCAATTTTAGAATATGTTCTGTCTTGTACTCATTATTACCAGTTCTCTATATCCTCTTTACCTCCCCTGCCATAATCCCAAGAAAAATACCAAAGTGATTGACACGTCCCCACTTGGATGGAGCCTCTGGTGAATCCCCTCTGACCTTTGAGCACAGATGTGAATGGCCTTGTTATCAGACAAAGTGCATTGGAAAGTAGACTAAGGCAGGCATATAGGGTAAAATTTAATGCCTTATCATTTTGTCCTCCCTGTTACTCATTTTGTATTTTTTCTAGCTCTCATTATTCTTCTGTTATCTTTTCAATTGAAGCTTTTCCTTGTTCTATTTTGTGATTGTTGCTGGATTTCGTCTGCTTGTTTGTTTTGTTTTCAGCTGTTTATTTTTCTTGATATGAAATCCAGGGTAGATAAAGTTATAACCACAGTAATTGCAGTGTAGTTGTGGTCTATTGCTTTGCAACAAACTTCTGGGAAATCAGTAACTAAAAGGAGCTCGCGAGCTCAGTTTTTAAGTGGATGCCTGCAACTATAAAGCTGCTGCCTTGAACCCAACCAGCTGGCTGTTGCGGAAAAGATCTGACAACCTGCTTCTGTAAAGACTACACAGCCTTGGAAACTTACTCTGCCCTCTGGGGTCACTGCCAGTCACCATGACCTTGATTGTAGCTTAAAGGAACATAAATTTTTATCTCTTTGCATGAGATATCCAAGCTTTGTTAACTGGAACCTGTGCTCAAGGTCTTGCCCGTCAGAAATCTCAGTGTCAATGATGTCCACTATCTGATGTGGAGCTCAGAGTCTCTTCCAGTCTCATGCAGGAGGTTGGTACAGGTTGCTCCCTTGCTGCAGTAGAACTCAGGTCCCCATTTCCTGGTTTAGTTTCACAAGCAACTTTAAGACTTCTGAGGCGACCCTCAACGCTACAACCTGTGTGCTCCATTAGGCCCTCTTTCACTATGGCGGTTGGCTGCTTGTACTTCAACAGCAGGATTCTTTTACTGAAAGGGCTTGCTAATTGGGTCTCATCCATTCAAGGTTACTGCTCTTTTCATTAACTCAGAACTAACTACTTCATCTCTGTCTCATATAATTTATTATAATCATGAACACTCTATGTGATTGATTATATCTGTAGGTCCCATTCATACTGGGGGAAAAGGTGATTTAGAAAAGTATAGATTACTGAAGTCATCTTAGAATACTACCAGTCATCATTGATAAGTTTGCGGCATTAACTAAGATAATCTAGGAAGATTTCAGAGAGAAATATTTTGAGTTTTGAGAAGTCAACCATAACATCTTATGGGACACACACACACACACACACAGAGGCTTTAAAAAGTTGATGAAAATGGAATCAAAAGATAAGGAAATATTTCATGAACCTTTTGAAGTCTCCCTGTGCATATGTGTGTCCTGGAAGTGCAATGTTTAAAGCTCTCATTTGTAAATGAAAAGGTATGTGGTATGAACCCACAAATCACTCCATGGATGAGAGAAAGATGTGATAGTCTGCTTTCACAAAGATTTACAGCTTTGGAAATCATAGGGGAGCAGTTTCATTCTATCTCAAAGTGTCGCTGTGAGTTGGACTCAATTTGCTCCTCTCACTGGTCATGCAGACTTGGAAATTTAAGGTAGCAGACAATAAGGCTGCATTGTATGTTTGGTAAGTAGTTTGAATTCAAAGTTGAATGAGAAGTAATAGGGTAGGTAAGCATTGAAGAAGCAGTGAAGAACCATGACCTAATATATCTATAAACAATCTACTCTTAGGGAAGACATCATGAGACAGAGTACTGGAGAAGAGCTACTCTTGATTAAGAATTTGCAGAGATCTACAAAGTAAACCCTCAACACACACATACCAAAATATGGTTGACTTGTCTCCTCCCCTTGACCCTTCTTTAAGTGGATGTCCAATTGCCTGTAAATGAACCTTGGTTTCCCACTCTGCACTCCCCCTCATTCACGATGATGTGATTTTTTTGCTCCTTGACACTTGATACCTGCTTGCTATGACAGCCTGTGATCACATAGGCTGGTGTGCTTCTTACAAGTGGGCTCTGCTGATTCTATGCTGGATGGCTGCTTGTTTATCTTCAAGCCATTAGGGGCCCAAACACTAGATCTTTTGATATCTAGGCACCATCAGCTTTCTTCAAATTTGCTTATGCACCCATTTGTCTTCAGTGATCGTTTCAGGAAGGTGAGCATTATGGAATGACAGATTAATAGAACAAAGTGTTCTTGCATTGAGGGAGTGGTTGAGTGGAGGCCCAAGGCCCATCTGCTACTGAGACTATAACTTCTTATGAGAGCAGAAAGCCAGTTTTTTCTTTCATGGGGAGGCTGGTGGTTTTGAACTTACGAACTTGCAGTTAGCAATTCAACACGTAACCACACTGTTATCACTGGGTATTGAGTATTCAGAAAGATCATGCCTCATAGGGGCACAGAAACTCGCTGTTGTTGTCAATACGTGCCAGCAAGTTAACTTATGCCTCATAGTGACCCTTGTGACACAGAAGAACAGCCTTTAGGGTGAGATAGGCTATCATCTCTATGCAAACAACTGTCAGTCCTCTCCTCAAAAGAGTAAGTGGGTGAGTTTGAATTAGCAACTTTTCAATTATGAGTTGAAGGCTTAACCTTTGAGCCATCAGAAAACCCTTAACCTCATAGTAAAGAATGTCCTTGCCTTACCAAATAATACTTAGAAGAAATCTACAAAGGGACAAGCCCTGTGGAAACTCAGACCCAGATAATAATTAGAGTTTAAAGCACAAACAGAAAGAAGCAAATATGCCTCCATATTCATCAAACAGGACAGTGCTACTGGTTCAGTGAGGTTCAGCAGCTGTGAGCAAAGATATTACCACCTGGGACTCTTTTCTTCTGTACTGTTTTCTTTTATCACATTCACGTTGTTGCTATTGTTGGGTGCCATCAAGTCAATCGCAACCCCTCGATGACCCTGTACCCAACAGGAGGAAACACCGCCCTGTACCCTGCCATCTTCACAATTGTTCTTGTGGTCGAGCCCCTCGTTGCAGTCACTATGACACTGTGTCTGATTGAGGGCCTTCCTCTCTTTTGCTGCTCTACTCCTTTCCCAAGCATGCTGTCCTCCACCAAGGAACAGTCTCTCCTGGCAACTTGTCCAAGGTGTGTGAGATGAAGTCTCGCCATTCTCTCCCTGAAGGAGCATTCTGGGTGTACTTCTTCAAAGACAGATCTGTTTGTTCTTTTCACAGTACATGGCACCTTCAATATTGTCTGGCAGCATGGCCGCCTTTGAGTCTTATGTTTCAAACCGACTTTGGTTAAAAAGTTGGAACAGGGTCCTATAACTTTCTACTAACATGAGGCATTATCTTATTTAGTGTTGGATCACTGAGGTTTATAAACATTCTGAAGCATGGTAAAAACACACACAGACACACATACTCATTGAGTCTCACATATAAGCTTTGGGGATGCCAACACCCAAGGAAATAAGCTAGGTTTTTGCAGCAGTGATGAGGAAGGCTGTTATTTTGAGGATCAAGGTTCACCTGCCCCAGACATGGTACTTTCAATCACCTAGTATGTATATGAAAGTTGAACATTGAATAAGGAAGACCGAAGAAGTATCAATGAATGTGAATTGTGGTTCTGGCAAAAAGAATATTGAAAGTACCTTGTACCAAAAGGACAAGCAAGTCTGTTTTGGCAGAAATACAACCAGACTCAAGGATAGTGATGGAGAAAGTGGCTGTAACACAATGGCTATAACAATTGGCTTAACTATAAGAGCTATGCCCTCTAGGATATTACCATAGACTCATTTTAGAATTCAGTAGAGGATCAAGAGAGTTCAAGGACCTCCAACCCATTTTCAACTACCCAGTGCTGACTTGTGCCAGGCACAGCAATTCTTGGTTTTGTTAGCTATGTCAGTTCATATGGGTTCCTCTTCTCAATATGGGGATGTTTTCACATGGCTTAGTTTATAAACAAAGAGGTACCTCCCCACAAAACAAATCCTGAAGCTCATTTGTTTGTTTTTCATATGAGGGGGATAGTGCATTTGGAGTTCATTCTACTAGTTCAGACTGCTAATCAAGTTTTCTATTTAGAGATTCTAAACAAGTTTGTGTACCATTATGTGTTGTAAAAATTGGCCTGATTTGTGACAGAGAGGGGACTGGTTTTGCCACCATGATAATGCACCTGCTCATGTATCCATCACAGTGCACTAAGTTTGGGCAAAAATCAGCACATCTTTCTTGCCCAGACACCTGATTCTTCTGACCTCGTTTACTGCAACTTCATTGTGCTTCCATGAAAGCAGAGGGACACTAAACGACAGCAGTGTGATGACATAAAAAGGGTAAAGAGAAAAACAAAGGAGGTGCCATCGGCCATTCAAGCAGATGAGTTTGAAAAATGTTTCCAAGAATGGAATTCCAAAGTTGACAAATGTACTATGTGTAAGGGGTGGTCCTTTGAGGAACATGAAATTGTTTTGTAAAAAAAATAAATAAATGCATAGCTCTGAAAAAGAAATTCTGCGTTTTTTTTGGGGAGGGGTACCATATGGTTCAAATAAGGCCCCTGAAAACATATATCTTATGATTAAGAATAAGAATCAAAGTCTTTGGACACCTGTGGAGATGAGTATTGCCTATAATGATGTCAATGTCTCCTACGAAAGTGCTAAGAATGATGGGATTACACCCACTCGGGTTCAAGCAACCAACACTGCTTATTTTTATGTGAGCACATGTTTCAGAAATCTCAATTGTACTTCAAAAAGAACAAGGAAAGATGACTACCCAGTGGAGACAGGGTATCTTGGATACCACCATAACATTCCCAGATCCAGGAATTAATTTCATGGAAAACAAGGGATTCCAGTCTGGCAGGATTAGGGTTCTGATTTAGCTATCAAAGCCAATGTTTCCCAAGTTTGAGGTTTCAATAATCCAACGTTTCACCAAGAATATAGAGGTTTAGTTAGAGTTGCCAGATTTAATTTTGTCAATCAAGTCATTAACCCGCCCAAGCGTTATCTGCTTTCACAATTAATTCTTAAAAAAAAAAATTTTAACCTCAAAATCGCAGTAGTGATAATAATCCCCAAATAAAGAATACAACTTACACTGAAAACAAAATTGACTTTCAGGAAAGTTGACTATTTTAGTTTCTACTATTTTCCTAACAGATTTGGATTTTTGGAAATGTTACCATAGGTCTGTCTGGAAATTATCACATAGGAAATATTGATTTGGATGCTTCTCTCCTATTTGGGATTATTTCCAGGAAATTGGAAGCAAAAATGAAGCGTTTGTACAACTGAATAAAATTTCAGCTGGAAAAGAAATCTGAGATGAGATAAATATGTAAGCAAATCATAATGGAGAGGGTAAATATTTACAAATAAAAGACCTTTCCAATCTTGCAAGTGAGTAATTCTCAACTCAGATTATCATTGCAATTACCTGGAGAATTTTAAAAGAATTATGACATATTAATCTCACATCTAAAGATTCTGATTGAGTTATTCTTGTAGAGTGCCCAGTTATAAAGTACCTCTTTAAGAGTGTCACTTATAAATCCAATAGGTAGATAAAGTTGTCACTGATTAGTCAAACTTTAGTTGTATTTTTTAAAAATAGGACATGGACAATAAAGAGTGTATATTGTGAATATTTGTCATAGGAATATGTTTAAAAATGAAATAAACAGAACACATTAAGTATGGAGTTGTTTTCAAAAAGATCATTCAATATCTTATTTATCAGAAATGGTATTCAATATCTTGTTCTTCCCTGAGAACTGGGGAGTGAGAGAACTTAAATAGATTGGCTAGAGTGAGAGCACAATGTGAAATAAATATTCACTTTGCCTTTACAGATAGTACTTTCCCTAACTATTATCATTACAAAGGTTTTCCTTGAAATGAACAAGGTGGGTCTATATTGATTTAGCAAGAAAGAAGGAGTTATCATGATGATGTGGTCATCCTCTACTTTAATGTGAGGCTAATTTTCAAATTTGGACTGATCTTTGAAACCTATCCATGTCAATAAGAGTGGGTACAGATGCATATATAGGGAGTGAGTCAAAAAAGTCCATCTTGGCCCCCTGTGTCTCTTTAACTTTAAGCTACAGAACAACAATGGGTTAGGCATTTGTTTCAAGAAGCTCTCTCTTTGAATTTGAGTTCCCTTGACACAGCTCAGCTACTGGAGCAAAGGTCCTGGAGTAGGTCAAAAGGTATTGGTCAAAACACCTCTACTAAACCAAACACCAGAATGTGCAGCTATGATTTCCCAAAGCATGTCCCATCTGGTTCACTACCTTCACGAGGCTGTGCTTCCTTCTCTCCAACCATCCCCCCAAATCTTCCATGCAGTTCCCTTCTCACCATGGCAAATAGCATTCTCAAAGGACTCAAATTGCATCTCTTTTAAATGTTCTCTGATGTGGGGAACAAATATGTCTGAAAGGGCAAGATCAGGTCTGTACGTTGGATGAGATATGGTTTTCCAGTAAAAATTTCAGAAGATGAGTCCTGGCTACCCTCAAAGAATGAGCACATGCATTCTCATGATGGAAAAAAATATACACTTCCACAAAATTTGTTTGGCCTTTTTCTCATTAATGCAATTTTCAATTTCCTGAAAACTTCCTCCAAATAATCTCCTATGAGAATTCTGTGTCCCCTCAGCAAATCCATCAAGATTACCCCATTGGCAATGGAAAAACAGTCAACAAAACTTTCTGAGCTGAAATCTATGACTTGAATTTTACTAGCCCAGAAGATCCCCCAGAAAGCCACTCTTTATATTGGTCTCCTTTTTGAGGGGGGGGGTCTTTGAACCCCAGAAGCAATGTTTTACTTATCCTTTTATAAGCATGAATACTTCATCTTTTATAAAGCTCTCAATTGTCCTGTATTTGATGTTTACTGTCTGAGCATAACAGACAGAACTTGAGCCAGAATGTAAATAGTGGTGCTGGAATAGGAATTCATTTCTCTAGCGTGCTACCAATCCTTATTAGGTACATGACCTTGGATACATTGTTTTTAGAATCAAAGTAATCAACTACAGGGGCAACACTCATCCATTGCATTTACAACTTGTTTTGTCACAGTGTTATCTGCTACTCCTATAATTTAGATACAGTGGAGCCTTTGGGTATTGCAAAGAGTTGGGTTGTAAACACTTACAAGTCCTTGGGTGCTAAGGGAAAGGCTCATGGTTCAAGGGTCAAGCCCACTCATACTGGCCATGAAAAAATCCTGGAGATCTATTTCTGGAAAATCATTGGAAACCCCTATGAAACACAGTTCCACTCTGAGTCACTTGAATTGACTGACTCTGCTTTATAATGCCACACAAAGCAACACCCAGAAATAATGTTCAGCCTAATCTGGTAGCAAAGATCAAAGTAATAATAATGGAAAGTACAGTCATAAATTGCTTCCAAATATTCTGGAACATAGAATGACGACTTTGTGATTCTATGCAAGGACATGGGTGAGGGCAGTGTCAAGGAGGAGAAAAGGCACTTATTAAATGTGAGAGAGAAGGAACGGGTAGGTAAGCAGAGGGTTTGGTGGAGAAGTTCTGGCAGGAAACAAAGCAGACACTCTTAGTGAGTCAACAGGGTTTGTTCCAGGACCTGAGCTATGTCAAAGGAGTCCAAATGCAAAGGGGTGAGCTTTGGGGGACACATTCTTAACCCACGGGACACATTCTTAACCCACGTGGTTGTTGTTCTGTAGCTTAAAATCAAAGAGAGGGAGGAGTCCCAGACTGGCCCTTAGAAACCGCATACCAGGATATGAACCCACAGTGGTGGGGGTGAGGGGTGGAGGGTAATCACTTTTCACCAAACAGTAGACAGGCCCATCCACAAGGAAAGAGCTCCTCAAAATCATCAACCTAGGAGAGCAACAAGGCAGAGTGCGCCCCAAAACAAAGTTCAGAAGGCAGAAAGATGAGTGAATGGAAAGAGAAACCAGAGAGGAGGTGGAGAACGGGTGTCTCCTCAGGTTCAGGGGATTGTAATCAATGTCATGAAGCAAAATGTGTGTAAATAGTTAAATGGGAAATGAGTCTGCTTTGCACACTTTCACCCAGACTACCGTAAAATAGAAGACACACACACACGCACACACTGAGAGCGAAGAGGGAAGGCCACGAAATATGCTTTATAAATGTAAAAGTGCCATGTTCATGAGAAGTTTTGTGGGAGTTGACCTGATTTCTCGTTTAAAAACGAGAGTGTAGCATTTTCCCCAAATGGTTCTTAATGATGGAGCTTTCTGCTTCTGTCAAAAGTGACATCCTTGGAAACTCACAGGCACAGTTCTCCTCTTTCCTACTGGCTCTCTCACGGCCAGCATCCACTCAATGGTGGAGGGTTTGGTTCTCGTGTAGAGTGGAAGAGTGAGGGCTTTGAATGGTATGTAATTAGAGGGTTTTTTTTGGGGGGGTGGGCATCACTGTCCTCTGGTAGTGGGAGTAGGAGGCCCAGCCTTTGCTCCTGTGGAGCTGGAATTGAACCTCCATCCTAGTGTGCCGCAGTCCTGTGCACAACCACTAGGCCACCTGGACTCTGCCCGTAATTGGAGTTTTTTAGAGTGACATCTGTTTGTATATTTCCAGAACTGGGGACGGCTCCCAGCAGAAGTTGGCTGACAAAGTATTTCAAAGCATGAAACACACAGCCCCTAGATGTTTCTAAGGAAGCCACAGACTGGTCGACCCAATGCACCATAGCTTCACTAGCCAGGGTCTTTGGATTCCATATGTGCATGCATTGGTCCAAGAGGGGAGAGACCGAAAATGTGAACAGTCTCAGAGGCCCCAGAAACAGGAGGAATTTTCCCCACAGGGAGACAGGGTGGGGGCAGGGGAGGGACTACTGAATGCAGGGATCCTGAACGGCCTTGAGGCCAGACAAAACAAATCCCTGTGTGGGAGGTCTTGCCCACCCACATGTTTTCCTGGTTGATGAGAATGCACCGTCTGTTGTGGCAGGTGACGGCAGTTGAGGGCTGAAGGACTTTCAAAGATGATTGTTGTTGCTGTTATTTACCATTCACTCTGTGGCAGAGTAGAACAGCCCCATCGGGTTTTCTAAGCCGGTCTCTTCATAGGAGTGGATCTGAAGGTCTTTATCCCATGGATATGGTGAGTGGGCTCAAACTACCAACCCTGCCTTAGCCGCCCAGTGTTTGACATCTGTCCCGTCAGGTCAGGATCTCTTCAAAAGACTTTCACTCCAGAACAGTGGACTCCCAAACGCAGGGAGCAAAGAAGTGCGGAAACGCTATTAAGACTGTTGGTGATTTTTGAGTCTATTGTCATGTACTGCTTGAAATGGTGCAGTTAGCCTAAAAAGCAGTAGTTCTCAACCTTCCAAATGCCACGACCTATTAATACAGTTCCTCATGTTGTAGTGACCCCAACCATAAAATTAGCTTTATTACTACTTCTTTACTGTAATTTTGCTACTGTGATGAATCATAATGCACATAGATATCTAATATATAGGATGTATATTCATTATTAAAAATTGAACATAAAGCATAGTGATTAATAAAAAGCAATATGTAATAATATATAGTGAAATGTTGATAGTTACAGATAAGTGGAACTCTGTCTTGAAATGAGATGGTGTAGCATGAGTAACAGTCTTCACCCCGAGTACTTGGATATGAATGTGTCTGCATGTGGGCAGACCTGCCTGGTGACAGAGAGGAGCCGTGCCTCAGTTCCTAAGACCATGGGAAATATGTGTTTTCTGGTGGTCTTCGGCAAACCCTGTGAAAGGTTCATTTGAACCCCCCAGGGGTTGGGGACCCACAGGTTGAGAACTGCTGCTATAAAGATGACTATCTCTGGGCTAGCTTTTTGCTCTCTCAAAAAAAGCAAGGCAGGGGGCTGAGCCCCGGTGGTGTAGGTGTAGTGGTTGTGCGCGGGACTGCAGCCCACTGGGATGGAGGTTCGATTCCAGCTCCACGGAGCAAAGGCTGGGCCTCCTACTCCCACCACCTGAGGGCAGTGATGCCAAAAAAAAAAAAAAGCAAGGCAGGGGATGCAGGAGGAGGTTGGTGTGTGGAGTCAGACAACAGGCATCATATGCCAGCTTTTGTCTAAGGAGGCGAGAGGTTATTGGAACAAAAACACTGATCTCAGTATCCGGATCTGTGTGAGGTTTAACCAGAAATTTCACTGCAGTCTGCGAGCGAGAGGAGGCAGAAACTGTTGCTGGCTGTCAAGGGTCCAGGAGAGCCTGACGTTATTTTAGCCAATGACAGAGTGAGAGGAGATATTCTAAGCTTTATTATAGCAAGCACTGACAGAAGGGAATAGTGGGATTTCTACCCCAAGCTGTTTTAAAATTCAGGTAAAATCCATCAAATCATATGCCTTAAACCCCAGGACAAGAAACAGACTTTGCCAAGAAGGAAGTAACTAACAGAACCAAAAAGGGAAGAAGAGTTCCCCGGGGTCCCCACAAGCTGCAAGTGCACCCAGGAGCGATTTCCCACTCTTCCCTGCAGGAGAGCACCTGAAAGAAAGGGGTAGCTAGCCCTCAGTCTGCCATTTGTCCCTTCCTGCCCCCACTGGCTGAGGGTGCGTGGTTGAGGGTATTGGTCCATCAAATTAGCTGAGTTCAGGCACACCTGTGTTAGTTAATATCACTGTTGCCTCATGGGTCTGTGCCCAGGTTGCTCTTCACTGGGCCTAGGTGACCTGAGCCTGAGCATACTCTTCTTTGGGTTGTCCCCACAGGTGTGGAAAGTGTGCCTGATTTCTTGCAACCCCTTTATTATGGCCAGCTAATTTTCATATTGCATAAGTATTCAGTGGAGACAGCCCACTTTATTCCTGATCTATCTAGTTGTCATTTCTAGTGGCTTCCAAACGTGGGAAGTTGCTGAGGTGGGTGTTAGGAAAGAGTGGCGTAAGTAGTAAAGGCACATTATTTACTCTTTGCTAAAGCTGGCGAGGTGGGATCACGCTCACTCTGAGGGCAACTGCTCTGTCCCAGTCACTCTGTCACACACTGCAGAGTCAGGGTCGGTAAAGAAGTGTTTTTGACCTCGGTCTAGTGGAAGTGACATATACCACTCACAGCATTCTAATGACATGGGAAAGTGCAAGTCTGCTGCCGTTAGTGGTGCTTCAGGGGCTATCAGCTCAGGTATGTTATGTTTCACATGGACCCATCAGAGGGAAACACTATCTGCTCCTGCTCTGTGCTCACACCTGTTGATATGTCTGAGTTGATTGCTGCAGCAACTGTCCTCATCTAACCCATGGCTTTTGGTCCTGCATTTCAGCCAACTCCAAAAGAGGACTCTGAATTCAAGAGAAACAGAAAGACATTTTATTGTCTGGAAAGAGTAGGAACACTGGACTGGTGGCGGTGAGGTAGGGCTTGTGACAAAAATATTTCATGTCCTCCGCATTGGGGGCACCTGGGTCTCTTATTCCCTTAGAATTCTTGGACTCTGACTTGACTTTCCCTTTCCCACCCTCTCACTTGCCGGTGTCCATAAACAGACACCTGGTTGCTGAGTCATGCGCTCCTGTTCTCTAGAGTTCTCTAGACAGAACTCTCACTTGAGAATCAAGCTAACTAGAGGAAGAACACTGAGCCAGATACCATGCGCCTTCCAAGGGATCCTTGGGTTGGTTGATTTGGAAGATGCTGATGTATGGACTGTGCATGTTCTTGGACTCAGACAACACTTAGAGGATCGTGAGTCCATTCATAGCAGATGTGTCTTGGGATGAACAGATGATGACCAGGATTTATGAGACGGAAGAGTTAGGTAATATAAGAGTGAGTTACAAGAGCCTCATGCCAGTAGTCACTGAATAGAGCATATTGACCTACGTGTTTCATGACTCTGTCAGTCCATTTCATGGAGGATCTTCCTTTTCTGTTCTCATGCTGCACTGTGCCATTCATGGTGTCTTTCTCCAGGGTTTGCTCTTTCCTGATGGCATACATACACAAAGCATGTGAGATAAAATGTCTTTCTTGCTTCTAAGCCTAATTCTGTCTGTTCTTAAATTATTAATTCTACCTGAGAGAAACCTATAAAGTATTAAAGGGGAAAGGACATTTGGGCTGGATCTTGAGAAGGCATCGGGTTGGGAAAGTAAAAAGAGAAGGGAGCATAGATAATTCAGGCACACTGAAGTTTGACAAAAAATACCAAGAGTAAGTCAGCTCAGCAGTTTGGGCAACGAAGATGAAGAACCTTACATGTCAGGTTAGTTGCCACAAATGCTGCAACATACACTATCTTTGACTTGTTTGTTTACATCCCGGTCATACAGTTTTTAGACTGACTAAATGTCCACATGCCAAGTCACTATTGGTCCCAGGCAGTAAACAAGCCAGGTCATCAACGTTGGAAATATGTCATATAATCTCGGAAGAAAAAGAAATGAAGGAATGTTGGAATAAAGGAAGGAGCTCAGGAAAGAAAGATAGAGGAGTGCACTCAAGAAGAAGGGAAGGGGAGGAGTTGTGGAAATGGGGAAAGCGGGAGGGAGCAAGAGTGAAGAGAAGTCACAACTGGAAGGAAAAAAGAAAGGAGAGAAAGCAAAGAAGAAAACATTTTAAAAGAAATCATTTGGATCTACTGCCAACAAGAGTTAAGAAAGCTGATTTCTTAAGATAAACTGAAGTTAAACAAAATATACTCCATATGTTGAAACTGTATACTTAGTTCGGGATAAACAAAAACATGTTTGGGGAATAGCTGCCATAATTAAAAAAGAAATTAAAAGAAAGAAAGAAAGAAAAAACATCTGGAGATAGATACATATTTAAATACACACATATACACAGGAGGACACGAGCATACAATGATTCTAAAAGTTTAAGTTTTTACTGAGTAAGTGAACCTGATTGTTGCAAAAGTACTTTGTAATAGTAATAGTCTTTGCCCAAAGTACCCCATGTTCCACATTCCAACTCCAGCGGGCTAACCAGCAGTGCTCAAACACCAAAACACTTTCAAGATCTTATCACCTGATCCTGTTTTCTCCTCTGTTGTGAATATGTGCTGTCTCTGTGTTATCTGGACAATGCCTAGTCACTCCTCAGCACCCAAATGAAGTATCACAGGTCTCCTGTGACGTGCTGGGATTCCCTTACTACCTAATAACGCCTTCATCTGTGTCCATTATACCAACCCCTAATATAGTGTCTGTTCCACTAAAGGGATAAAATGACTATATCTTCCATACCCAAAGTATTCCATGTGACAACCCATTGCAAAGATAATATCCATTTTTTTTAAATAATTTAATTGGGGGCTCATACAATTTTTGAAATTCTGCCTACAAATGCAAACAGACTAAATTTAGTAAATACTTGGTGGTGGTTGATATCCACTCTGATTTATGGTGACACCATGGTCAACAGAATGCAACGTTGCCTCTTCATGTTCACATATATTCTTCAGTCCATCGTTGTCATCACTGAGCATTGTGAGTCCCGTCCAAATTAGGGGGTCATTTTTCATCAGACAATGTTGTGTTGGGATCTATGGGGCTGACATTGCCTGATTTTCAGAAACAGGAGGTCAGGGCTTTATTCCTACTGTTCCTTCATTTGGAAGCTCCTCTGCAAGTTGCCCACCTGAGTGAACCTGTTGATATTTGAAATAGTAGTGACTTAGATTACAGCATCAGCGTAGTCTGCAAGCCATCACAGTTAGACAAACCTTTAGATGAGTGGCAGAAATGTTTAGTTCATGTATGATTGCTAAAGTCAATTGAATCATATTCTCTATCACTAGAGAGTTGATTAAAGCTAAGCCAAAAGGAATATTCAGGTGTAGTTGCATTACACTAGTGGAACTCTGGCCATGACGCCCATTTGGTGATATTTCCCAGATTGTAGATACCTGTCCTGTGGCTGTCCAAAACCCTTGCGTGAAATAAAGTAACAGGATGAACAACTGAACATAGAAGACTCATTTGTCAATATAGTTCTCTGATCAAATAGTTATCTAGTCTTCCAAAAATTACTACCTGGTGAATCTCAGCTGGTATATCTTCAAAAGATGACATTTAAGCTAGAATGAGTGATTATCAAATAAAACAATGCATAAGAATGCTCTTATCTTTCCCAAAGACCTAATTTATATAATATTATGGTAAAGCTGTTAGAAACATGAATGGAGGTAGCTTAGAATTTTATTATATTGGCATTTCTACAGAAGAGCCTTAACCACAAATGAAACCCACTGCCATTGAGGTTCCTAGTGACCCTGCATAGGGTTTTCAAGACTATAAATATTTCCCCAAAAAAAGACTATAAATATTTCAAGAGCAAGCAGCCTCGTCTTTCTCCTGTGGAGTGCTTGGAGAATTTTCAGTCTTGCATCTGACAGTTCAATGCCTAACCCATACTGTAAGGAATTCTGGAAATGTATATTTTAAATGACTTGGCCAAATGAACGTCTAGGTTTGACATTGAATTCTTCACTTGCAATCATAGACATTTAGTCAAGGGCCTTGGAGTAAACTTCAACTCATGGTAGACCCATGTATGGAAGAGTAGAACTGTGCCCCACAGAATAATCAGCAGCTAAATTTTTTTTGTAAGTAAATTGCCTGTTAAGTAGGTGCCTCTGGGTAGACTCAGATATCTAACCTTTCAGTTAGCAGCCTGGTGTATTAGCTGTTTATACCACTGTGGAACTCCCAAAGTTTATATATATATATACATATATATATATACATACACATATACACACACAGACATGTATAAACAAAAAGCCAAACAACTGACAAACTAATTTCCATTGAGTTGATTCTGACTCACACTCACCCTATAGGAGAGAGTAGAGTTTCCCCTTTGGGTTTCTGAGAATGTATGTACATCTTCATAAGACCCAATAGTCTCACCTCTCTCCTGCAGAATGGCTGGTGGGTTCAAACAGCAGCTCTTGCATTTAAGAACATAAAGCCCAGGTTCATAACATTACCAAAACCCTCTCAGTGCACTTATAGGGGCATACATAATGTTTGCTAGTGAGAGGCTGGCAAGAGGAATGAGATAATAATGGAAAGAATCTGATAAGAATCTTAAACGCAAAAGAGAAGAGGAGGCATGTTTCCCCACATACCCCTCTAGTACAAAGGAATATGAAGCAGAATAGCACACATTTCCTTATCAAGAGAAGAGACACCGGGATATTAGAGATAATTAAATGGTGGTGATGGTGGCAGTGCATCTGAGAAATAGAATATGCATATAACCCCCACAATGATTAAATAGACTTTTAAGTTTGGGGTCTGTGCTAGTCTGGGTAGGCTAGAGGAACAAATTGATAGACACGCATATGGATATAAGGGTATGGTTTATATACAAGAGGAATAGGACATTAAGAAAGCATCCCAACCCAGTCCAGTTCAAAGTCATAAGTCCCATATTAGCCCATATGCCCGATACCACTCTATAACATCTCCTTCTAACTCACGAATCACAGGTCAGTGGGTGCAGAGTCCTGGTGCTGGCAGGGGTCTCCCTATGGCTCCTTGCTTTCAGGGTTCAGGGTCCATCAACAGCATCCAGTGGTGGTACAAGCAATTCAGCACTGGCAGAAGTTTTCACATGGCTTCTCCAGCTTCAGAGATCTGGTTCCATCAGAATAAGGCCGTGTGACTTCTCCTCCTGTTCCTAGGACACTGCCATCTTGTCTTGTCCATGATTAATCATCTCTGAGACTAATTCCCAACAACTGGGGAGATAGCCTCTCATCTCCACGAGGGAAATATTGCGAGATTTCCCACACCAAGGCCTCCTTGGTTACTCAATGGCAATCTCCAGATTAACAGGCTAGACTCCACTGCTACATCTCAACCATGAAATTAATGTAAACACATGACTGCCACAGGATCTGAGACAAGGGTGCAACATACAGTTAGGGGTGCTGAGATGCACATACCTGGAAAGAGGAGGTACTCTACAGAAAACCCGTCAATAGCAGAAGACCTGCCAGAAAACCAGCCTATGGTTGGAGTTCTGCCATTAGCAGATTATAAGATTCAACTTTGTGTTCTGACAGGCATTTTAGACTAGCTAAGACTCTTTGGAATTCTCTTTTGAAGTAACCCCTTTCGATAAATTTATTCTTTCTTTTCAAATCTTTTCTCTGACTCTGGTCTGAATTTGGTCCCTTTCCTGAAACCTTTCTTGACAGCTACACATGAACTGAGGAGTGGAGAGGCTTGACCCTCTGAGCCTTCTGCCAGTAATACATAATATAACCAAGAGGAGATGGAAGAGCTCATCAGAAAATAACATTCTTGGCCAAAGTGGTAAGCTAGACAAAGATTTTGTCATTGTCATCGTGAGTTCATTTCAGCATGAGTTCCTAATTGCTTCTTGATACTGCCCTGTCAGTTCTAACTTTGGCAAGGACATGCAAGAATGTACATGTCCCAATGCAGATTCTCACTATTGGTCCATGAAGAAGGATTTGTCCTAACACAGAACCTCATCTACAGGCTGTGGAGTCAATCCAACTCATAGGACTCTATAGGTTTTTGATGTTGTGAATTTTTAAAGTCTCAAGGAAACCTTGTCTCTCTCCAAGAGAGGCTACTGGTTTGGCTCATTTACCTAGTGGATAGCAGTTTAATAATCAACCCATTGAGCCAGAGGACTCCCTGGATTTTCCCTTTTCATTTAAATTGTTGTTGATAAATGCTGTGTAGTCACTTCCAACTCATAGTGACCATGTGAACAAAAGAAGGAAATATTGCCTTGTCCTGTACCACCCTCACAATTGTTGTCACATTTGAGCCCATTGCTATAGTCACCATGTAATCCATCTGTTTATCATCTTCCTCTTTTTCATTCATGTTCACTTTACCAAACATGATTTCCAGCTCTTGGTCCCTCCTAATAACATGTCATGTTACCGAAGACAGTCTTGCCATATCACTTCTGGCTATTATACCACCAAGACAGACTTGTTTGTTTTTCTTGTAGTCTCTTTTAGTCTGGGTAGACTAGAGAAACAAATTAATAGATATTCATATGTATGTAAGAGAGAACTGTATATACAAGAGCAATTGAATATTGAGAAAGCATTCCAGCCCAGTCCAGATAAAGTCCAAAAGTCTGATATTAGTCCATATGTCTGATACCAGTTTGTAAAATCCTCTTGGGACTCATGAAACACATGCAATGATGCTGGATGCAGAAGATCACAGATCAGTGGATGGAAAGACTTGTGGATCCAGTGGTGGTATAAGCATCACAGTGCTGGCAGGGTCTTTACGTGAGTCCACCAGATCAGGACACTAGCATAGCTCCATGTGTCTTGTCAGCTACAATGTCTCCCAGGGAGTGAGTGAATGTGTGTCCCACCTCAAGCAAGCTATTTGTCTCCTTAGCACCTCCAAATGAGGTCATCAAGCTGTGACCTGATTGATACCCCTTCACTTTTATGTCTCAAATTGACAATAGATTATGTAACTATCACACAGTCCAATGTATTTTTAACATTCTTGGCCAGCACCATAATTCAAAGACATAAATTTTGTGGTCTTACTTTTGTATTGTCTACCTTTCATGTGCATGTAAAGCAACTGAAAATGCCATGGCTTTGTCAGGTACATCTTAGTCCTTAGAGAAACATTCTTCCTTTTCAATACTTTAAAGAAGTCTCAGTGTGTCTTCTTAGTGCAGTAGGCAGTGTGTCAGTGTCATAAACAGGGCTCATGTAGCAAATTTGTTCAATTCAATACTTCATTTGATTTCGTGACTCCTGCTTTCATGAGAATTGAATAGTCGTATATAAAAACAGCTCTGGCTCTATCTCCACATGACCTTTTTGTTCCTAGCAATTATGAATAGGTGTGCTTTAGTCTTGTGCTCCTTGAGGCATGCTGTGATCCTTCAGGCTAACGTAGCTATCTCCACCTTCAGCCCTAATTCCTCCTCCCAAGTAGGACTTATGTTTATCTTTCTTCAAGAAACTTTTTCTGAGCTTCCAGGTCCAATTAACTTCACTTTCTTCTAAATGCCTTTGTTTACCTGTTGCCTCATGAATGCATTCATGGAGCTAAATTTAATTGTGGGTTTTTTATTCCCTTGTCACTTAGTTCCAAACAGAATAAATTAGGATACTCTTCATATAGGTGTTTAATCCCTGGGAACCCAATAACATATATGGAATATGATAAACCCAATTCTGTCCACTAGATTCTGGCTCACATCAAGTCTATAGGAGAAAGACCCAGCTACATTCCCAAGGCTACAAACCTTTATGAAAGCAGACTGTCATATCATTATCCTGCTGAACAACGTACACATTCGAACTATCAAGTTTTGGTTTGAAGTTGAACACTTAACTAGGGCTCCTTATGGATAACAATAAGCTGCTGCGAAATGTCCAGAGAAGAGGAAGCATACTTTGAAGGTCAATGGTCAATTTAATTTGCATAACAGAAAGGGAACACTAAGAGTAAATCTCTTGAGGCTTTATATTCTTGATTCAACACAGTCATCAAGAAGGAACCAAAAATGTACATTTTTTTCTAACTTATCTTGGAAATTAGCCCAAGAACCAAATGTTTTATTTTAATAGTATGTTTCTTCTCTCATACCACAACTAGTAAACATTTCAGATCACACATGCATACAATGTTTGTTTGTGTTTACTGTAACTCGCCTTGCGGCTCCAGATGCTTGGACCAGTTAGGCATCTCATGCATGTTTGATGAATTAAGGAATACATGAAGGAACACTGGAATAACATGAGCTAAGATTCTGACATCCATTAGCAAGCTGTTAGCAGTTTTCATCATTCTGGTTTGAAGTATAGGCCTGACCATTTTGAGAAAGGGAATGGTAAAAGGTGGTATTATGCCTGATGTGCTCCATTCCTTCTAAATCAATACTTTTTAAAAAATCGTGTAAGATATTTGGTGGCCCATGAGGCAGTTTCAGTTGTGACTGCAGTTCAGTGCCCACATTGCATTGTGAGATTAACCTCGTTTATTTAGGAGGGTGAGCTGGGAGATTCCATTCACATTAATGTATTCTGACGACAAAACACAGACCAGATTTTCTTGAAGTCCTCGTATTGTTGTTGGTGGCGACTCTTGAGCCATTTCCAACTGTTAGCATGGTTTCTGAGGCTGTCCGTTTTTTGTGACAGTGATGAAAAGGTTCATCTTTCAACCAGGGATTGAATGGTGGGTTTGAACTGCTGACTTTGATGTTCTCAGTCCAACACTTACCTGGCAGCAACCCTCCTTAAGTTCCAAGATGGTCTAATCCAATTCTACAGCATAATGGTACACGAGGTTGCATTTCCATCTGTGTACACCTCAGGTATCATCTTTAGAAATCTACTAAAATAAAATGAAATATCTGCCCTTTAGATTAAATTCCAAGAAAAGTTATTGGAAGAAATGCATTTTATGTTCTCCAAGAAACACACCCCTCAAACCACTGCCCTACCACTCTAGAAACAAAAAGCCTTTATGAGGTGAGCTGCTGGTTGTAAAGTCAGGAGTCCAAAACCACCAGCCGCTCCAAAGGAGAAAAACTTGAGTTTTCTACCATAGAGAGTTACAGTCTGGAAAGCTCACCGGAGCAGCTCTACCCTATCTTGTTAGTGTCACTGTAAGTCAGCGTCAACTCAATGACCATTCCAAGCCACCATTTCTTAATGTGGAAGATGAGCAGGAATCAACTTAGCCTGCCTTCCCTGAGTTTGTATACATTCCAGCAAGGTGACGTGGAAGAATGGACACTGTGGCATCTCAGGCTGCTGTGTACTTAAGGTCTATCAGGAAAGTGGTAGTCTATCATGTGATCATCAGTAGCTCACTTATAAACTTATAAATTCAAAATTCCAGCCAGAATTTGTGTTTCACATCCTCAATTGATAAATTTACAAGGAGCTGGATTGCACTAGAATGTATTAGAATGCTGAGGAGAGGATAGCCATTACAAGAAGCATTGGACACACTCCCCGAGGGTCCTCATCCCTCCCCTTGTAGAGGCACATGACTGTTTCCACTTCGGCGCAGTCAAATGATTTGCTAAGAAAACTCCTACATTTTGGCTGCTCCCCCACTTTGCCAAACATGGTTGCAAGATGTCTGTCTTCAGGGATTTGTCTCTCGTGATATTTTCAAAATATTTGAAATGAAGTGTCACCACCTCTATTCTGGCTGTACTTCTTCCAAGACAGGTCTATCTCTTCTTCTGGCATTCCATGATGCTTTCAATAGTCTTCTCCAACATCATAGGACAAATGTGTTGATGTTTCTCTGTTTTTTTTTACTCACCGTCCAACTTTCACTTGCAGATGAAGCCATTAAAAATGCCATGGCTTGGATCAGGGCCACCTTAGTGCTCAAGGTAACATGTTGGCCCAGTTGTGATGATTCGGGTGTTTCATTGGGTCATAATCCATACTGAAGGCTTCAATCCTTGATCTTTGTCACCAAGTGTTTCAAGTCCCCCTCATTTTAAGCAAGCAAGTTTGTGTCATCTACCTGTCTTAGTTTGTTAATAACCTTCCTCCAGTCTTAATGTCACTGCCTTCTTTATATAATTCAGCTTCTCAGATTTTTTTCAGCACCAGATTGAGCAAGTGAGTTAAAAAAGATATGATTCTAACCCCTGCTTTTTCTGATTTCCAACCATGCAGTATTCCCTTGTGCTGTCTACACAACTGCCTCTTGATCCATGGACAAGTTCCATGCTGAGGTTCTTCATGAGCAAACTTTAGGATTCTAGAATTGTCATTCTTCTCAAGACTATCCAGAATTTCTTGTGATTCACACGATCAAATTTATTTTTGCATAGTCCCCGAAACACAAGTAAACATCTGTCTGTTAGCTTCTACTTTGTCAGGATCTATTCAATGTCAGCAATGATAGCCGGATGATGTTATGTCAACTTGAATTTGTATGAAAGTGTAGAGGTAGAGCTCAACTTGACAGTGAGGTCACAGTCTGATAATGCTTCCTTGGACGTATGGTCTTCTTAAAAGGCAGAAAAGTTGAACCTCACTCTCCTTTTCTCTTTCTTTGCCCCATTCACCTTCCTCCTTGCTGTGACTCGGCCTGCCTCCCAGGGTGATTTCATGTGGGCTACCTGATTATGAGAGTTTTAGGAGCCCTGCCATGTTTCCATTGGCTTGTCGCATCCATTAGCTTGTGAACTCCCTGCTTCCCACTTCACCATTCTGTGTCATCAGCTCGCAGCTACATAACTGAAGAGCACCCTGGCTTGCATTGGAATCATGGACTGGAGTTGGACTGAGTTGGAATTCCTTCTTGATATAGGATTGCTTTTTATATAAAATTATTTCTTACATATATATGAGCATCTCTGATTACATTTCTGCATTCAACCCAGCCTAACACAATATTCCTTGCTCCAAGTCTTCTTCTGAACCCAGCCTGAATCTCTGGCAGCTCCCTGTCGATGTACTGCTGCAACCTTTGTTGGATGTTCTTCAGTAAAATATTACTTGCATATGATATTAATGATATTATTCTATAACTTGAGCATTTTTAGGTCAGATTTCTTTGGAATGGGTATAAATATGGACTTCTTCCAGTAAGTTGGCCAAGTAGCTGTCTTCCAAATTTCCTGGCTTAAACCAGTGAGTGCTTTCAGTGATTCGTCAGCTTATTGAACATTTCTATTGGTATTCCGTCAATTCCTGAGGCCTCGTTTTTGACTAATGGTTTAAGTGCAGCTCAGACTTCTTCCTTTGGTACCATTTGTTGTCACTTAAATACTACCTCTTGAAGCAGTGGAATGCTGATTAGTTCTTTTTAGTATAATGACTTTGTGTTCTTTCCATCTTTTGATGCCGCCTACATCATTCAATACTTTAACCCTAGAATATTTCAGTATTGTAACTTGAGTCTTAGATTTATGTTCTTAATTTCTTTTTCAGTTTAAGGTTCTGAGCATGTTCTTCCTCTTTCGTTTTCTAACCCTCTGTCATTGCACATTTCATTATAAAATTTTACTTTGTCTTCTAAAGCTGCCCTTTGTAATTTTGTTCAATTGTTTGACTTAATCAATTCTTCTTTTTGTATTAGCTGCGCTGTGATTCACAGCAATTTTCAGAGTCTTTTCTGACATTCATGCTGACCTTTCCTTTTTTCCTGTATTTTAATGACTTTTTGTTTTCTTCATGATTGATGTTCTTGACGTCAGGTCACAGCTCATCAGTCTTCTTGTTATTCGTTTTTAATGCACCTATGAGATGTTCTTGAGCTATTCTTAACATTTGGGTGAGATATACTCAAAGTCGTATTTTGGCTTTCTTGAACTTGTTTGCATTTTCATTTTTCAACCTGAACTTACCTATGTTTTAAACTGCTGATATTTAGATGGTCCACCATCAAGTTCCACTCAAACAAACAAATTCAAACTCACTGCCAATGCCAACTCATAGCTAACTTATCAGACAAGGTAGAGCTACCCAGATGAGATTCCATGAAGAAACTCAGCCCTATCTTTTTCTTATAGAGTCGGGCCTTCTACTTGTCAATAATTATCAGTGCATCTTGATCAAATATTTGATCAATTTGAAACCGAAGATGTTGGTAGAGTTCTATAAATTCTTCATCACTAGCTTAAGTGGTTGGTATATATCTATGAGTAAAAGTTATACTGATTACATTTTCTTATTTGCAGATAGACATCCTATTAAAGACAATGACTTTTCACAGGCAGATCTTTAAATTTCCTTTTAAAGATAACTGCAATACTATTTCTCTTGATTGTCTCATCTAAGTATAGGAAATCATGATTTAGGATTGAAGATTGCCAATACCCGCCTGTTTTTAAAATTGTCAATGCCAAGCTGTTTCAGCTCACTAATGCCTAACACATTTTCCTTTATTTTATCCATTTTATTGTAATCGAGTTTAATGTTCCTAGTTTCATACTTAGTATATTTCAAGCTCTCATCTTTTTGTTGATGTTTGTAGCTGTTTTCTCTCATTTTAAGTCCTGCTCCAGCTTCAAATGAAGGTGCTGAAGACTTTGCTCACATATTCGTTACTCCATCTGTGTCCTGGCAGTCAATTACTCTTTGAAAAGACAATTCTTACTCAGTCATAATCTGAGTGCCTTCCAACATGCGAGGTTGATCTTCTGGCACCCCTACTAATCCCTGAAAAAGGATATCATTGTTTGGCAAAGTAGAGGGAGAGTGATAAAGAGGGTCTTCAAGAAGAAAATTTGACATAGTGGTTGCAGCAATGGACTCAAGCAAATGAAAAATCGTGCAATGGCAGAGGAACAGAAGGCGCTTTGTTTTACTGTAGATGAGTGGGGCTGCTATGAATGAATCAGAACAGGTGAGAGGACACCTAACAAGTGTGCATAACGGCTCCATGGGGAAAGGTGAGCTAGGACTTCCTCTCTCTTTGTAAAGATGTGTCTATAATGGCTGTGAAAAATTAAGCAAGTCAGAGGCTCTAGCCTCCATTTGGTGTATCTTGTGTATGACTGGAAGAAGCAACATTTACTGGCTTGATATTTAGGAGAACACTTAGAATGTGTTGCTTCAAACCACAGCACTGCAATGACCACTGTAAAAGATCCTACTTATTATTTAATTGGAGTGGAAATCAAAACTGTTTCCCCTGGTGTCTTTTGTTTGTCAGATTCCTTTTATCCTTTTGGAAACACTCCCCAAGGCCCCAAGGAAAAAGTAGAATCCTTCATTTTCAAAACATGTTTTTCTCTATATGGGATAAATATGAGTTTCAGAAACTTAGATGGTATAATTTTAAGTGCAATTTCATATCTAAAGAGTCCTAGAAAGTAACTGGTTTACTAGAGTTCTGCTCAGCCTTACAGGAAGCGAAGGAGGTATCTTTGTGCCAGGAAGACAGGTAAGTTAGGAGGTCATAGAATATATAATCCTGCAGTTACAGGCAGGTCAGCAAAACCTAGGAGAAGTCAACTGGATAATTATGATTTGGTTTTATCTTTTATATCTGTAAGCAGTCTCATTAAGATCATAAGACATTGCTGAAAAAAATAAAAGAAAAAGACAGTTCTGGAACATCCAAGTTCAAATTACAGCCCCAAGGAAGTATACAACTTTTAGAACTTTTGGACTAATTATTTTTTTGTTTGTTTTCTTGGTGGGGGGGGGGGAGGGCATCACTGCCCTCTGGTGGTGGGAGTAGGAGGTCCAGCCTTTGCTCCTGTGGAGCCTCTGCTGGAATTGAACCTCCATCCCAGTGGACCGCAGTCCCGCACAACCACTACGCCACCGAGGCTCAGCCCACTTCAGTATTATGTAAGACTAAATTTATTAACCATTTAACACTCATTTTGTGATCTTGAGTACTTCCAGTGACCATTTATATTTTCTTCTTCTGGGATTGAATGGGAGGCACATGTACCAATTTTTGAGCATGCTCCCTCCTAGTAAGAACCTTGCTGGCCCAGTGGGTTAAGCATTGGGATGCTAACTGAAACCCACCAGAGGAGATTTACATCCTGCTCAAACCTAGGGCGCCGTCTCCCTGTCCTGTAGAGCCATTCTGAGTGAAAGTCGACTCAATGGTAGTGGCTTTGGTTTGGGTTTGGGGGCTTGCATCTTGTTGGGGCCTTTATTACTGTGTGAATATGAAGAAACAGGCCTCATCTGATTGTGAGGCAGGGGTCCCTCATGATGTGTATTTCCCACCGCTAATTGTATCGAAATTCATATTACCTCAAAAGTTTTCATCTTATTGTATTCAAAATGTCTCCCATTACTGACAAATGTCTTGGTTGGTTCCAAGAAAATACTTGAAGCAGAAAATAATCCATTCCTGAAAGGGTTAAGACAGTTTTTGTGTGTTCATCGGTAGCTCTTGCTGTGGTCTTGTAAATAAAACAAGCACATCAAAGAAAACCCCAAATGCATCATACTGATCCTGACATGTTCTGCATCAATGAATGTTGTAAAAGTCTCGCCTTAGGCATAAGAACTTCAACAAAACCCAAAGGGATAGCTTTCTCTGCTCTCCTTTGGATTCTGAAGTGCACTACGTGCATTAAGAGAAGGAGGGAGGGAGGGAGAGAAAAAGGAGAGAGAAAGGGACATCTCGAGACAAAGCAAACTAAAATAAAAAAGTAACCACAACAAAAACATCCCATCTGTTTTTCACTGTTTCCTAAAATAAAATGGATGCATGAGCCTTGCCCTGTGAGTCCAATCTTCTTGAATATTTTCCACTCAACCCCCTTTTGCTCAAGAAAATTTTACATGACTGTGGATAGATGTGTATATAAAATAAGTGTAAAAGTGAGACACAACTGTTCATGAATCTATTGGGTTTTATAGGCTTGAGATGTGCAACACTTAACTCGGGTGGTTTCTTTTGCTTTGCATAGGTTGTGTGTTCCAAACCAAGGCTGCAGTGAAAACTTGCTATGCAGCATGGGCAATTGCTGGCAGAAACACCCAGATTCATTGAGTGTGTGTGTGTACGTGTGTGTGTGTGGTTTTGAATTAATTTTTGGTCACCACTCATTCAGAGAGCTTTTACCTTTACCATTTTTATGGGACCTGTATGTTCAGCTAGGAGACTCCCACAGTTGAGGAAACTCTGTCCTAAGCTATGAACTCCCTAAAGAAAAGGATTTGATAATTGCAGATCTGATAATCATGGGAAAAGAAATACTGCTGTGTCCACCAGGATGACACTATAATCTTCATCATTTTATAAGCTTCTTTTATTCTTCCTTTTATACTGAGAAACATTCTTTTCAAACATGATACAGATACAGAAGTAGATGATACAGATATACTTTAATTTGTTTGTGGAATATATCTTCTAAACCCTGGACTCATTTGTCTTATTTGTAAGGAAACTATGTGCTGTATAATAAATGATTTTGAATGTGAGCCTTTCTAGAGACAAAACCAAATGACAGCCATTTTCAAAAGGGATGGGATTTAAAAGCTTGGCAGATGTTAACACCATAGGTCTCTGAAACTGAGCATTGCTTGCTCTGGCAGTGTGCTCCATTAACCCAGCATGATCTCTACTCTTTGGAAGATTACCTGTGGTGACTTGGAGGAAAATCACACTCTAACTTCAAGCCTGGGACAAACAAGCAAGGTCCTGCAGGTTTTGACAAATTTTCACTGCAGAGGAGTGTGGGACTTCATGTGCTGTGAGAACTCAGTAGGAAAATGGTGGAATTGAAAAAGTTAGGGTTGCTACAAGAAAATCTTCTAAATCCATCTTCTATTCCTTAGAGGTGGGCATTGTTAATTCACTGGATTTGGGGGTCAGGAGTCATATTTGTCTTATTTCTTTGTTCAGCATGCCTGACAAAGGACTCTGTCTATTCATTCAACACACTTAATGAACCCCTACTATGTGCCCTTGATTCCCTGAGTAGTGCATGGTTAAGACTCCCATGTTTTATGTAGCACATTGTTTCCCAGATGCCCTTGGACTATAGTCAACTCAACAGCAAATTAACTTTTTCGTTCAGGGGGGTGGGGAGGGAGGAAGAGAGAGAGTGAGAGTGAGAGAAGGTGGATATAACAGTTCATGAAGTACCTGAGTAGGTTTTAGTTCTCCAAGGTTTGACGGTCATTGAATTAGGTGCCTTCCCATAATGTCATGTGGTGTTCTCACTCTCCATGGTGAAAGTTAATGTCAACACAAAAGGGAAATTTCCTACATCTGTCCTACATGCAACATAAAAATGGATGCTCTTGCAAGACTCTCTCTCTCTCTCTCTCTCTCTCTCTCTCTTTCTCTTTCTTTCTCTTTCATTGCAACCTTGCAATCTTCTACCTCAAGTGTGAGTCTTGGGAAGTAAGCCTGCATGAATCTGTATCCACTACCTGGTCTGCTCGTTTTAGGTTTACCAGGCTCTTGTATCCCATGAGTCAGTAGAGGTTTCCATCCTGCTGTTTGGTACATGCCCCCCCTCACCAAATTTGGGACTTTCAAGGTCCCATTATTGTGTGAGCCATTTCCTTGAAGTAAATCTCTAGATGTATCGGTGAGATATATATCACTGGCTCACACTCTCACACTATGTATGTGTATATATATGTGTGTGTGTGTGTATATATATATATATATATATATATATATATCTTTATTCCTGTAGACAGTCCAGTCTAAGGAGATATGATAGTAATGTTTTGTGTCAAATCTTGGCTGAGTCTGGATTCTCAGTGATTTGGCAAATGAGGCCTAGTAATTACTCATGGTGTGACATAACATGATGTAATCAACTTCATTAAGTAAGATAAGGGGGTTGAGTGGAACTCTCCTACTTAGATTGCAGAAAATGTTCTCTGTCTTCTTCTAGACACGCTTGTTGCTAGATGCCTACAGCTTGGTCCTGACTCATAATAACCCCATATGTAACAGAAAGAAATACAACCCGGTCCTGTGCCATCCTCAAAATTGTTCTAATATTTGAGCTCATGGATGCAGTCACTGTGTCAAGCTATCTTGTCAAAGGCCTT
This sequence comes from Nesogale talazaci, assembly GCA_004026705.1. Taxonomy (NCBI): domain Eukaryota; kingdom Metazoa; phylum Chordata; class Mammalia; order Afrosoricida; family Tenrecidae; genus Nesogale; species Nesogale talazaci. Next base: position 31,183 of record PVJH01001310.1, on the reverse strand, counting down.
CCTCTTTTTCACTCCCTTACTATTGACAAAGCATGATGCTTTCTCCAGAGACTGGGACATGTGATACTCAAAGTACATGAGATGAAGTCTGGTCATCTTGCCTCTATTGAGCATTCTGGCTGTACTTCTACCAAGATAGATTCGTTTGTGCTTTTGGCCGGCTACAACACTTTCCGTATTCTTAGGTAACACCATGATTTCAAATGCATCTATTCTTCAATTGTCTTTATTCAGCGTCCAATTTTTATATGCATTTGAGACCATGGAAAACATCAGGGCTTGATCACTCACACCTTAGTCCTCAGAATAGTATCTATGCTTTCCACCACTTGTAAAGAGGTCTTGTGCAACAGATTTACCCAATGCAATGCATCATTTGTTGTCTTGAACAGCTGCTTCCATGTGTCTTGTTTGTGAGTCCACCCAAGATGAAATCCTTGACAACTTCAAACTTTTTTCCATTTACTGACAGGTTATCGCTACAGCCTGATTTCAGTGAAAGGAGGTTTCATTGGGGGAATGGCCTGCTTCCTATAAAGCAGTCCCTGTGGAAAAGCTTGCTTCCTTTTAGCTGTGTCTGTATCCTACATTAGTGAAGTTAACTCACTTGATGCCAAGAAAATTTGTTCTAGCACTCCAGATGGTTGTTTTTATCTTTTTTGAGTGCTCTTGAAGCAACTCATACTGATCCAAAGTACAGCAGACTAAAGCACTGCGCTATCTTCCAAATTGTTGGATTTTGGAGCGCTTTGTTGCAGCTCCTGAACCACTTCATCTCACTGGCAGTCTCCCTCTTGGTCACTGCCCTTTTTCTTTACCAAGCATGCTATCCATTCCAAGCATTAGAGGTGCAGCTAATACAATAATGCCATTTATATAAGTACATGTGGTTCCTTCTTTGGCAATTTTCCTTTCCACTTTATCTAAGGAAAAGAATCTTGCATACAATTCGATTGTCACCTGCTCTGTTGAAACTTTCTCTGTCTCTCCCACGGAGAGTAACTTCTCCTTCTCCTTTTGCTTAGCTTCAGGGGTTCTCAGGAGACCACACACACTCACTCACACACACAGACACTAGAACAAAGTAAAGCGGTAATAAGCTTTATGAAAATTCATTGCATAACTTAATATTTTGGTTTTCTGTTGAGTGCATCTCCTAAAAAACCCTTATGTCTTCTAACTACAAAGAGAAGTGAACAAAAGTGGGGTTCCCCCACCCCCATTTCTCTTTTATTATGTTGTGTTTCTTAAATATTTCCTTAATCAAATTCTTATTGCTGGCACTAGTCACATTTTAAACACTGGACTAAATTTCATGGGTGATTGGCAACTAGTCTTTTTTGTTTTTTTTTTTCTTGATAGGCCACACATCATAAATATAAGATCAGAGACTTATTTATGTATAAGCCTAAATAGGAAATAAAGCAACATGTGGTTATTGGGTGATGATGAAGATGAACAAAAGTATTTATAGCCTTTCCTGGCCAGACATATTTGAAATGAGTTCATTGCAACTAATAGATATAGAAATATGGATTTCTTTTTACCTCTTTAATGTTGAAACAGATAGTTAATAATGTAAGTGGGCCTCTTTCAAAGACCCAAATTTCCAAGGACTGATTTTAATGCTAACTTGATTAAAGAGGCATTCATTACATGAATATATGGGTGTAGCTAATAGGATTAAAAGGATTTGCTCCTCAGAAGCACAGCTATTCTCACAGAAATGTGGGTATTCACTGTTCAAGGACAGGCCCTGCTCCTGTGAGCACTTTGATGACTTCATGAAACAAGTGACCTCACAAGGAGATCTCCACACTGTAAACTCTGGAGGTGTGATCTTATTTGGCAACTGCATGGGAAAGGAAATTCAGTGAAGCATCTGAAAAGGAGGCCATCCTGATTGTTCTGGGAGCTTTACATTGGATGGCAAGCACCCTTTTGAGAGAAACAGACCCAGAAAGATGGAAGTCAAGATTGGGGTTGCACAGCAACAATCCAAGAAATACTTGGAGCCGCCAGCAGCTGAAGAGACAAGGGGAACTGTGAGCCTCTTGTCAGGGAAGGAAGTGAGACTTTGTGGACACTTCAACAACACACTTCTGGCACCTATTAGAGCTACTAGAGCATGAGTTCTCATTTTATGAAGTCACCAAGTATCTGAGATCGCCATCCCTCTGTATCCACTAGCTATGTATCTGTAGCTTCAATAGCCAGTGATTGAGAATATTATTATTTTTAATTCCAGAAAGTAAAACTTGTACTTGCTGCGTGGCAAGCCTTGCTCTGCTCCCATGTGAGTGAAGCGTTGAGTGGGCAGGTCTAGGCTGCTGCTATCTTGTCCCCTCTTCACAGATGCTTTATCTCTCACCATCTATCCTTCATCATCATTCCCCTCTTTCACTTGCTATGTGTGTTGTGTGCACCCCTTAGTTTTGTGTGTATGTGAAAAAAATGTCTCTTACAATGCAAATAAGAAGTTAAAACCATCCCGCGAAGGCTAAGAGAGAGTCCGAAGTGCTAATCACATAGCATTTACTTTGTTCGCCGTATTGTAAGCAATTTAGAGATGACTTTTTTAAGTATGAGGAGGATGTGAGTAGTTGACATACAATTGTTATGTCATTTCATATAGGGGACTTGAATGTGCAAATATTTTTGCAACTTTGAGAGGTTCCTGGTAGCATAGCAAGTTGGGCTGCTAACCCCAAGGTCAGCAGTGTGAAACCACCAGTTGCTTGGCCAAGAAAAAAATGAGGCTTTCTACTCTCATAAAGATTTACAGTCTCAGAAGACCACAGTCCAACTTTGTCCTACAGTCTCTATGAATGTTAACTGTTGGGATTGCAGTGAGTTAGATTTCAGACATTTTAAAAGGAGGTTATCTATGGTTCCCTAGAGATGCTATAATTTATAAAAGCAGCCAGAGAAACTAATAATAAACAGGGCTTGCTTGTCTTTGAGTAGTGTGTGAGAAAGAAGTACTTGTTTTGCTAAGGAGAAAAAACTGATCATGAAGTTCATAGAACCATATAAGATAGAGGTTGAAAAACAGATAAAGCAAAGGAAAAAACAGGGTAATCATGGTAATTTCTGAGTCTGAGCCCAGTCTATTCACAGAGGAGTCACCATGGCTTAAAAGGCTTGGGAGGAAAGAAATGTCTGATTTAAGAGTTCCTGCTGTTGATGGCATCTCCTCCATGGGATACTCATTGAGTTTTTTTTTCTTTTCAAATTTGCAAAGAGCCAAATGCAATTTTTGAAAAGATTTCAGGTAATTGGGAATAGCATATAGACATGACATTCCACAAAGAGAGGAGACTATGAGATTATCATATCCTTTGCTTGCAAAGAAACTATTATAGAACAGTATTCACTTTTTAAAGAATGGTATTGTGGATTTGAGACAACTTTCCTAAATGCTAGGTGGTGTTATGATAGATGATCTTTAATCTGTTTATAATTTTTACACTATATTTAACTCTCTGATTGATATTTTTGCCACAAAAATAATGTTTTGCTGAGGAAACAAACTGTCTATTAGAATCTGATTTCCAATCCTAGAAAGGACAAGCATTCATTCAATAAAAATTTCTTGGAAGAATAAGTGCTATATCATGTTGGAGCCACTGGCCTATGATAGCTTTTGCCAGTCAATTAAATGTGAAGATATGCCAAGTTCCTATTATGTGCCAAGAATGGGTTTAAACACTTTGCAAACTTGAATCCACTTTTAACCTTAACCTTAATCATCTGTATCAGGATCAATTATGATCATATTTTGGAGATGAAAAACTTAAACATAATGAAATCAACTTGCTTGGAGTCAATTACAGGCGTACTAAGGAGCCAATGTCCGAGCATAGAAGGTGACTCATCCATGAGGTCTAGAAGTATCAAGTGTTTCCAACTCTTGGGTCTAGGATGCAAAAATGAATACTGCAGAGAAGTATCTCTTATGGAACTCTTTGGTTGGTGGAGAGAGTAAACAAATAAATACATACTAAGTTTAATGGTTATAAGTGTTATGGGGGAAAATATAATGAAGGGAAAGGGTTTTTTGTCTAATCACCAAAAACTCATTTTCTTTTAAACTGATCAAGCAACATCCTTCTGATAACTGTCATTTGATCAGAGACAGAGTAGATGTACACAGGGAGTCTCAGGGAAGTGTGGTTGTCAAGATTCTGACAAGGGGATCAACACGGTAGGAGAAGGGCTTGATGGAGAGTGGAGAGAGCCCATGAGTTATTGGGTTACAGACAAGTCTACAAATATCTAAGCATTCAGATCTTGCAAGTGATTTGATTTTACAAAACAATTCACAGAAGCTTCCTGTGGAATAATCAATGGGGAAGCAGCTGAATAAACATATTTAGAGATGGCAGTGTAGAACCAAACTGTAGACTTTCCGAAGTTGTGATCTTTATGAGAGCGGAGTGTAGAATTGCCATGATTTGGGGGCTCATTCTACAGGAGCTAATCCTAACAGAGCCAGTCCTAAAGAGGTCTTCCACACACAGCCTACAGACTTAAGACAAGCATTTAGAAATGAGTCTGGTTATGCATATTTGAGACGACGTGGGCAGTTGTAGGCAGTATACTATCTTGGAGACTAGGTCAAAGGAATGGGTATGACTTTTTTGGTGATGGCTCATTTAGGATCACAAGGCAGGGAAGATGGATGAATGGATGTGGCATTACCAGGAAAATATGGATCGTAACTCACTCAAATCTGCATTTTTCCAGGGTGACATGCTTTGGATGGTGCATCTTCTTTCAAGGTGCAGATATAAATGCCAAGTGTGAACTCACAGAGAGCTCATTGAGGTCATGATCAGCATAATCCACTCTGCTTCTGAATTTTTGTTCTTTCACCCAGACTGACTCAATCCGTACCTACCTTTTCAAAAGGTCCCCAGGACACATGAGTAATTTTCAACATGCAACCATCCTCTTTTTCTTGATCCAGTACACTGTACCACTTAATTATTACATTTTGTTTCAGCCCTACAGAAATGTCAGATCCACAAGTACAACCCCAAGGAGTCTTGTCTATTTTCTTCATCTCTATTTCCCTGGTACCAGAAGAAGAGGCACTCAAAACCAGTAGGAATATAACTGAATAGATAATTACCTTTCCCCAATGCCCAGGTTACATTTAGGGAAGGAAAGAGCAGTGGAGTTTGAAAAGAGAAAGAGTTGTCCTGGTAAAGACAGAGTAAGAACAGAGCAGACCTGACGCCCAGTCTGTCGGTTATGGCAGCTCACACAGTGTTTGCTGACTGAGCAACTCACTTGATGATGACCATCTTCTTTGTTGACAAAGAAGAAGCATTCGTTGGAACCATTCTCTGCACTGTGGGTTCCATCTCTCATGCTTCTCAGTGGCCGAATAGGCAAAGTCAGCTGTTTCCTGTGCTCAAACATAGTGGGAAATGGTTATTTTCTGTTTGGTTTAACATTAGATTTAAGAAGTACAAAACAAGCTTAGCCAAATCTATTTTGCATCATTTTGGAAAACCCTGCACAATCCATAGGGAAACTAAATACAAATGTTCTGGTTAGTTTACATGGGGTTTCAATAACTATTTGATGACTAGAGAGTCCGTAGGGCATTTGCAAAAATAAGCAATGGTAAGTTGGGCTGAGTTAAGAGAGAAACGATTGCATGACCTCCCCTACAATCCTCAATCACAACAAGCTGTGCACTAAAGCTAACTGAGACGGCTCGAAAGCGTGGCAGTTTGTTTTGTAAAGCTTACAAAAGTCAGTGAATTTGAAACTGAGTCATTCTACAAGTTCTCAATATCTGGGAAAAAACCTTCCTTTCACCAAACCTTATGAGGAAATCATCTTACATGAAGAGCAATTGCCTACTAAAAATAAGATCACCCATCACCCATATCTTTTGAAGCTCCTCGTGAGCTTGCCCTGACTTCAACTGGCAAAATGCCAACCATCTAAGGTAGAAGAGGTTCTATCTCTGCCATACTGCTTCCCCCCCCCCCCCGCCCCGAGCTAAGGCACTCGCCTCTCATACCACTTTAAGACTACAAGCTTCATTGCCTGACCCAAGGATTTGGACAAACACATATTTTCTATCTGCTTCATTTCAAAGGGTAACAATGCCATTCAGACTGACCTCCTTAACCTTCTGTATGGAATACTGGTTTGTCATCATCCTGAATGTCTGAAATGATGCTTCCTCGATTAGAAATTAGAGCTATAAACCAGATCAGAATGTGTAAGCTTACTAATCATAGGGTACCGGCGGGACTCTCATCACGCTGGCCAGGCCCCCGGGCCGCGGACAGCGATGCTGAAGGCCAAGATCCTCTTTGTGGGACCCTGCGAGAGTGGGAAAACAGTCCTGGCCAACTATCTCACCGAAGCTTCCGACATCACAGAGTACAACCCCACCCAAGGAGTGAGGATCCTGGAGTTTGAGAACCCCCATGTTTCCAGCAACGACAAGGGCACCTGCGAATTTGAGCTGTGGGACTATGGCGGGGACCCCAAGTTCGAGTCCTGCTGGCCGGTGCTGATGAAGGACTCCCATGGAGTGGTCATTGTCTTCATCGCCGACGTGCCGAGCCACCTGAAGGAGAGCGAGATGTGGTACTCGTGCTTCATCCAGCAGCAGCTCCTGCAGGACACCCAGTGTCTCCTAGTCGCCCACCACAAGCCCGGCTCCGGCGGGGAGAGAGGACACCTGTCTCTACCCTCTCCCATGAACAAGCTGAAGTTGGTACACTCCAATCTTGAGGAGGACCCGGAGGAGATCCGGCTGGAGTTCATCAAGTACCTGAGAAACATCGTCAGCTCATTGTCGGAGAGCAGGGACCGGGAGGAGATGTCCGTCATCACCTGACCGGCCCGTGTCATCCCACAGGAAGTTGGCTCCTCCCCAGCCAGTTATGTCATCTTCCCCCCGCCCCCGGCCCCCAGAAGACATTATCCTCCACCGCCGAGGCGATACCAGTCAGCCAACGGACCGCCTTGTTGACTCCTGCCACCTTGGTTCAGTCCAGACGATCAGCTGTTAAACTCTGAGGCCCATACCTGAGGCCCATATTACCAGCCCTTTCAGGAAGCTGGACACTCGTAGGCTGGCTGGGTTTCCTCCCCCGTCAGCTACGCCAAATTGTAAAAATCGTGGCACGGCAGCTCCTCCAAGCTCATGATACAGCAATCGTTGAATCCACACTTCTTGGTTTGAATGCGCTTCTATCCATCTCCTCATTTACTCAGCCCATGCCAACGTTGTGCCCCGACCCCGGGGCCAGCCACAACTTAGCGGCCGAGAAGGAACCTCGTGGACAAAACAGACCCCGCCCCTCGCCTTGGTGGTCCTTCTCCACTCCCCCTTCACCCCACCCCCCATGTCTAACTCACAGTGAGACAGAGTCAAAATCTGAAATACTCTATTTTGGATATTACCTACCCCCCCCAAAAAAAGTTATAGATTATTTTCAATACCCTAGGCTATCTCTCTCCCACCCCCACGCCCCCTAGATGGTGAAGGAACCCGAGTTGCTTAGCCATGCCCAATGAAGGTGTTTCAGGTAAGGTTTGAATATGTCCCCCCACCTCCCAAATCACGTGTTGTAAATTTCAGCCCCTATGCCTTTGGTTAAAAATCCCATTTGGGGGCTGAGCCCGGTGGGCGTAGTGGTTGTGCACGGGACTGAGGCCCACTGGGACGGAGGTTCTATTCCAGCAGTGGGGCTGGGCCTCCTACTCCCACCGCCGGAGAGCAGTGATGCCCAAAAACAAAACAAACAAAAAAAATCCCATTTGGATAGAGGGCATATCATATTAAACAGATAAGAACAGATATGTTCCCCCCAAAAGATCCTTAAGGCAAAAATGAATAAAACAAACCATATGCATTGATTATTTACATGCAAAATGAATAATTAACTAAAAATATTCCCATTTGGGAGTGGGTCATCATTGTTATGTTCACGAGACCGGATTAATGTAGGGTCTGTCTGGAGTCATTCACCTGAGATGTAAACGAGATTAAATGAGCAGGCGAGGAAGCAGAGGTGAAGGAGAGACAGACACCAAGGCCAGAAGAGGGCCCAGGAGAAGCTCAGAGAAGACAAAGCTACCAAAGAAAGGCTTCCCCTGGAGCCCACCCAGGAATTCAGACCCTGAGCCTCTAAACCCTGGAGAGCACAGAGCTGTGGGTACAAGCCACAGTCCTCTTGTATTTCTGCTACAGCAGCACCAGAGGGTGAAGACGGCATGCGCTTGTGCCCGTGGGTGCCAGCGTGTGTGAGTGAGCGTGCAAAGGGACTGGCAGGAGCCCTAGAACCAGATCATGAACCAGCTCTCAGGCTACGGAATTCTAACTTTACCTTCTGAACTGGAAGATGTGCCTGAAGGCTGAATGTGGACAAGCTCTTGTTTAGGAGAGCTGCTGGACTGGATGGATGACAAGACAGGACATCATGCAGGGCCTAAGGAAGAGGCTGACGCAGTGGCCCTGGGGAGGCCATGGGTCGATAAATCCACTGCCATTGAGTTGACTCCAACTCATAGCCGCCCTGTTCTACAGCAGAGTAGGACGGTCCCGTTGGGTTTCAGAAAGGAAAGTCTTTACAGGAGCAGAAAGCCCCCTCTTTATTCCAAGGAGCAGCTGGCAGAGTTGAACTGCTGACCTAGTGGTTAGCGCACTGCATAGCTCACTCTGCCAGTGCTCCTAGAGGAGAAGACGGAAGACCTCTGACTTGATGGTAATGTTGGACTAGATTCCTGAAGCTGCTGCAAGTCTACCTCCAATTCACCAGTTCAAAACGAGAGATCTCATCTCTCAATTCTAGAGACCAAAAGTCCAAAGTCAGCAGCGTTGTCTTATTAGGAAAGTCAACAGGGCCTTGCCGTCTCTGGACAAGCTGGGGGAAATTCACTCCTTGCCCCTGGCAACTCCTGCTGTCAGCTGGCATTCCTTAGATTATGGCCACATCACTCCTGTCTTCATGGCCACATCTTCAAATTGCTCACATAACCTGTGTGTCTGTCTCAAACCTGTGTTAGTCTGGGTTGACTGGAGACAACAACTTCATAGACACTCTCATGTGTATAAGAAAGAGCGTTTTATATATATATATATATATATATATATATATATATATATATATATAAAACTTACTAATCATAATATACAACAATTTACTCAGTTCCAAGTCTTTAGTATATGGAGGGCTATCAATCAAAACACAGGATAAAACATTAAAACTACCCCAAGAACCACATTTTCCAAGACTCAAAATAAATGTTTCCATTTTGAAAAGTTTACAATGTTAATTTTTGAGTAATTCAACAATCTAGCTATTGTCATATAATGCCTGTTATGATGGAAGAAGAAGAGTGTGACAGTCATGTATTCGTTATGCCAATTTCATGATTCAGATGTAAGGGTGGCGTCTAGCCTGTTAATCCGGAGATAGCCATTGAGTAACCAATGAGGCCTCTGTGTGGGCATGGCTTTCTCCTGAAACTTCTGGGAAATCTTGTGATATTTCCCTCATAGAGGAGATAGACCATCTCCCCAGTTGTTGGGAGTTAGTCTCTGAGACGATGAACTACACAAGACAAGATGACAGCATCCGGTGAGCTGGAGGAGCCGGAGGAGAAGTCAAACAGCCTTACCCTGATGGAACCAGACCTCTGAAGCTGGAGAAGCCACGTGGAGACCCCTGCCAGCACTGAATTGCTTTCTACCACCACTGGATACTGTTAATGGACCCTGACCTCTGGAAGGGAGGAACCATGGGGAGACCCCTGCCAGCGCTGAGATTCTGTACCCACTGACCTGTGACTTCATGAGTCGGGAGGAGATTTTATAGACTGGTATGGGGCATATGAGCAAATGCCCATATATGACTTTGAACTGGACAGGATAGGAATGGTTTCTTGATGTTCCATTCCTTTATAAACTTTACCCTTATATCCATATGTTTGTCTATGAAATTGTTTCTCTAGTCTACCTGCACTAACACAAAGAGATACGACTGTAACAAAGACCTGTCTTTGACTCCCAATTCTTCACTCAGAGAACTTAAAATTGAAATTAATAGTAAGTACTGTCAAAGATCATTGTAAGTAACAATATTAATGGATGAAATATGCAATTATAGATATATGACCATTTTTCTAATATATAAAAATTAAAGCAGATGAAGGCTGCTGAAAGTTATAAGACAACATGCAGAGTTTCAAGATGTAGAGTGATAGCATAGTATCTTTTTTCTGAAAAGGAATTAAAGATGTAACTGAAGTTGTGCAATGTCTGTTAGTGAAATCATTTCCTTTGAATTGTAAAGATGAGAAAATATGTTCTCCACATCCCGCCTACATTGACGGTCTTTGGTTTGGCTACATAATCATATCACAGCTAAATTATACTGTGTATCTGACTCACTAAACAATGCATCATCTTTGTAAGCATCTTTGTATTTTCATCTATTTATATTTGCATTTCATATTGCTGACATCTGTGGAGAAACCTGTACCACATAAAATGTAATACCATTGTGAGACAGAAAAATCACAATGTGTATGTTCAGAAAGAAACTATGAGTAAGTGCCATAAGGGTATCTTTCTCCATAAGCCAAATTCAATTGAGCCACCATATTACCCAGACTTACATAAAAGTTAATGCTTATAATTTATTGATGGTTAGTAAATTGAGTCATATAGAAGATAATCAAGCTATATGAATATGTTGATTGATTGACTCAGATAGATAAATTTATTGCTCATAACTGAGATCAGTTCTGGCGAACAGACGTTTACTAAGCAGGGCCTTGGACATTTACTAAGCAGGGCCTTGGGCAATGTATTTTTGACACAATTCTTAGTATTAGCTTGATGCTATTCCAGATGAGTTTGTAGAAATAGTAGTACAAATGCTTCTCCAAACAGAAAATTCAAACTTATTGGAGATCTATGATAGGTTTCAGAAAAGATTAATAAGGGTATTATTCATGACCTACTATCCATCCAAAAATCAAGGATGACGTCCTGAAGGATTTATATAGGTTGAAAAGCTTATGCTGAGCACAGAACTATTAGCCAAAAGATTGTAAGTAAGCAGAATCTACCCAGAGGCACTTGAGAAATCTGGTGTCCTTCCAAAAGGTCACAACATGGTGTGGAACCATTCTACAGTGACACAGGCAGTGACATGATGGAGTCCCTATGAGTCAGAATGTACTCATGGCCATCGAGATGTCTTGCTTGCTTGTTTTATATGTATATTACAGATTCTCTTTTTAAAGGAGCACTAGTGATAGAGTCAGTTACTCACTAGACTGCAAACTCCTGGGTCAGCAGTTCAAATTTCCTCAGCCACTCTGAAGGAAATAGATGAGGCTATCTGCTCCCATAAAGGTTTGCCGTCTCCGAACCCCCTGGAACAGTCTACTCTTACAGTGTCCAGCTAAAGCAGAGTTGACTTGATGGCAGTGGGTAGGTCGTTTACAGAAGTGAGGCCTGCTAATATTTCTACACAGATAATAAAAATGTTGAAAAGATCCACATCTCCTTTAGTTGCTCAAATTGTTGTTGAATTGGACCTCTACTGAGAATCAGATTGACGTTTGAAATTACTTTGTGATTACAGATAGCTTTGAAATCTGAGTAGAGTTTTTGGTTCTTTACACAATACTTAATTTTTTTTAACTTTTTTTTTAAGAAATGGAAAAGGAAACCTTAAACTCTGAAAAGATGTTTCTCCCTCTAATTGAAAATGTAAAAAATAAAATAAAAAATCAACAAGTTAAGTGAGCTCCAGTGACTGACTTCACTGGGAAGCGTTTCGATGTAGCTAAAGTTCATAGGTTAACAGCACTTTGAGGCCATGGGGGCAACTCTCTTGTTCTTATGTTACAGTTCAGTCTCTGACCTTTCCAAGTCACTCATCATAGACACTGTTTATCAAAAAAAAAAGTTTTTTCAGATTCCCAATGTTTGCTGAAAACACGAGAATCTTGTAATTCTCAGAATGAAGCCTAATTTTGACCATGTAGTCATTCAGCCACCTTGTATGCAAGACTCCTTTTTATCTGCGTGTGAAGAAAGCTCTGCATGCAATTCAATAGTGTGAATACAAGTTCTAAGCAGATATCTATGGAAAAGAACTACTCAACCGTTCTTAAGAATGGAAGTTTCTAGAATCTTGAAAGTTTCATTTATAGACCTTCTATAAATGTGCTTTCTATCCTGAAGCTGTTGCCTTAAAATGCATCCTTTATGTCTTTCAAATGGCTTTACATTACTGGTCATTGATATCGTCTGAGGAATTTGGAAGTGATGATGCTGCTTCTCAGAGAGCAAAAAGTAAATTCAAATTAATGCATCCAAATACATAATATTTTGTTATGTGCAAAGCAGAGAGTTCATACTTGTGCATTGGTATCATTGTTATTTAAGAATAATTGTAATCATCATGCTTCTCATTAAGACATAAATCTGCTTTGGGATATGGGCAGCGAGATTTCATCACAAGAACCTTTGACATGTTATCAGAAGAGACCAGAGTTTGGAAAAGGACATGAGGGTTTTGAACTTGCTGAGTTTGCAGTTTGCGGCCTAAAGCACAACCATGATGCCATCAGAGAGACCCTTGAAGTGAGTGATCATTTCTGTAACTATGCTGGGGTTATCTCATACGACAGGCTGTTGTGGATATTGTCAGCTAATGTAGAGTTATCTCTGATTTAAGGAGATTCCACATGCAATAAAATGAAATGCAGCCTGATCTGGGGCCATGCCCAAGGTGGGTTATGATTCAGAAGACAGTGATCCAAAAGGTTTCCAATGGCTGATTTTCAGAAGTAGATTACCAGACATTTCTTTCTCATAAGTCTTAATCTAGAAACTGCTGAACACAAAAGCTACCCTTGAAAGACAGGTAGTGGCTGTGCATGCCTCTCGTTGATCTGATGGTGAGATGCTCTGTGTAGGTCTAATCTAATCACATAACAGAGTTTTCTCTGGGTGAGAATAGAAAGAGGAAGCCAGAGAGTCAAAGCCTTTGAAGCCTTTTGTTTTGAGAATGGAGGAAGCTATGTGAGAAGCAGTGGATCCAAGTGGCCATAAAAGGCAGGATGTGGCCCCCAGCTAATAGGCAGTAAGGAATTCTTGACCTTAGTCTTCCAGCTTGAGGGAAGTGAATTCTGTCAATGACAAGAGTGAGCCTGGAAAAAAACAAAAACAAATAGTGAGCTTGGAAAAGAGGCTCCAAATCCCAGGTGGGACTGTAGCCAGCATTCAGCCTGTGAGTCCTTAAGCAGAAACCTAGCCAAGTGGTGCCAGACTTGTCACCTACACAACTGGGAGCCAGTAAATGGGTATCTTTTTAATGCCCCCAATTTGTAATACTTTGTTAAATATCCACCACATAAGAATGGATGTGTCCTCTAAGAATTGAATGTGTTCTAAGAGCTTCTGAGAGGCATCCAAATTAGAGGCAAAATGCTTTTTTGAGAGGGATATTTTAACATTTCTTCAATGGTGCCAAGGCCCTTTCTGTGGCCTTATTTAATTGCCCCCCCCCCCACTTGCCAGCAGACTCAGTCACATTGACAAAATATATGCGACTTCCTTTTATTCTTTCATGTGTTTTGAGTTTCATAACATGTGCTGTTTATATTCTGTTTCTATAGTTTCTTTTTTCCTTGTAAACAGTTGCAAAGATTTACCTAGAGCTGTGTGGGATTTCTCTGTCTTTCTTTATCCTCCCACCCCATTGGAAAGGCTGAATCGTTCCAAGGATTAGTAACAGCTTAACTTCAGTCATGATTTGCAAGAGATAAATGCAGCCATTGTTTCTGTTTGGCTCTTGTGGACAATGTGAACTTAATAAATTGTCTGATTGTTTCTGTCATTAGCTCAGAGTCCACATCTTAACCATCGTTCCTATTTGTGTTTTATCATCTTGTCAGAAAGTACCTGCAAATTGATTCTCAATATGAAATGAAGCCCATTGTCAAGTTACTTTTCTTTCAAATGCGTTCTAGAAAAGATCATCAACTCCTCTTTATCAAGTGCTTAATACATGACAAATGCTAAACTAGTCCAATAACATATGCCATTTCTTATGGTTAATGCTTACCCTTGATTGTTTTTTCTTTCTTTTTTTTTATGTGAGGGAACTGGCATTCAAAGAGAGTGAAAACTTGTCAAAAGTTAGAAGGGATACATGGAGAAGCTACATGAATTTTAATCCAGGGTGATTCCATACTGATGACACTTTGATTAGTCTTAGCCTTATTGCCATGTAGTGTAGAACAACATAATTTCCTTGATCTCCACCTCAGTCCATCCACAGTGTCATCTCAGTCCTTTCACGTGTCTCAATCGACTCCTCATCTTGGAAATAGTCATTCCAGTGCTATTATTCATCTCATCATACAGAGATGTGTTGTTCAATTAGCCCCAAAAGCTCCATACCCAGAGCCATGACCCTATAAGACAGACTGATACTACCCATATGGGTTTTCAAGGCTATAAATCTTCAAGAGAACAAAAGTTCTCATCTTCCTCTCATGGAGTAGCTGTTGGATTCCAGTTGTGCACCTTGTCGTTAGCTGTTGAATGAGTAATGTCAGGTTCTTTCCACTCTAAACTACTTAACTAAAAGCAAAAATTCTGCACACTCCACTAGCAACATTTCAAGGGTTCAATAACCATTTATAGCCATTGGGCACCCTGCCAAAATGCTAAGATTTGTAGAACATTCTATTATTAGCTTAAGTTCTTCTGGACAACACTGATGGCTGTGGAACAACAATGAAATAAGCCAAGCATTGGGCTACATGGTGAGGAAACGCAAATCAAAATCATTGCCATCAAATCAATTCTGACCCATAGAAACCTGAAGGAAAGCATAGAATGGTCTCTGTGCATATTTGCTACAGCAGAAGGTGCCATCTTTCTCCCACAGAGTGGTTGCTGGTTTCAGTTAACTAATCTTAAGATTAGTGGCTCTCCTCATAATACCAGGGGAATTAGATGCTGAGTATGTACTGGCAATTTAAAAATAGATTATGTCTCATTGAGCTTTTTTTTCTCATTAAACTTTTGTCTTGAAGTACAGAGTATTTCAAAGTTCATAAGTTCCTTAATCCCTATATGTCACTATAGATGAAAAATACGAAGAGAGATGCACTCCAATTTCCTTCCTTCCTTCCTTCTATCCATACTTCTTTATTAATTTATTATTTTACTATAGACCCAGTCATCCAAAGAATACTAGAACAGAAGGAAAAAATGCACAATTACTCCAATTAAAGCTCAAACAGCCTTATGAGTTTAAATTAATATACTTTCTTAAATGACCCTTCTCTTTGTGAATTTACCATTTCAAATTTGGTTAGTAAAGAAGGTATCTTTTACCTTTGTGTGTGAGGGATTTTACTAGGGAAGCTCACATATGAAGATTCATGAGATCATTTTCTCGTCCTTAACTTCACCTCCACTCGTAGCTGAGTCCCAAGTGATGATACTGCAAGTTATGCACTTGTTTGTAGACTCTAAATAGGACCAACTATGAGGGTAGGTTTGATCATTGACTTCCTAAAATTAGCCAATGAAAACCCAGAATATGATCCAGTGTAGTTCTGGAAGATGACACATTAGGCAGGAGCACTCAGAATATACAAAGACTGCAACAGTAGATTCAACAAATCGATAATCATCAGAGGACACAAAACCAGGCAATATTTTCATCTGCAGTTTGAGGTTACTACGAACTGGAGCCAAAGCAAAAGCAACTCACAACAAAATAAGACTATTGGATCTCTTGTCACGTGCCATTAATTCTGTGAAGAAAATTGTAATTCTCTAGAAATGAATTGAGGCCCCACATCTCTGCATGCACCACTACCCCTGGACTTGGAGTAATCATTGTACCTTTTAATTATGTTAATATAATTAATTTTCTCTCCACTGAATCAATAAACATGACACAGGCATGAATTCTGGCTAACTAGTTAAATAGTAGATTTTTAACTCTTAGAATACTGTCTAATAATTGGGGGGATTTCCCCCCTTCTTCATGAATAGGATTTTTGTTTGTATTCCGAGAACAAGCAACAAACCATTTTTTTTGTTTGCTGGTTTCTATGTTATGTAATCTACCTCAATATCATCTCAACAAACAATAAAATCAAGTGTAATTCATGTAGTTAAAGGACTATGCTTCACTCATGTTTTCTATGGAAACGCATAGAATGGGAGCTCTTCCCTAGAAAATTCATGTCAGCATAAGCTAGCATGCTAGTGTGATAAGGATATTGGAAGCAAAAGGATCCAACTGGGAATATTCATTCTGCCATCAAATGTACTACGCGACAATTTTCTCATCCTGTATCTTTGTTCTCCATGATCCTCATCATTAAAACATGTATAAGGATTTCTAGTCTGTGTAAATTCTAAAAGGAATATGTTTGGTGATGCATGTAGTTTCTAACATATTAATCGGGTGTTCAATAAATATCAGTGCTTTACCTTCTTCTACACCCAGCAGTGGATCCCTAGAAAATGACTGGTCATTTCTTTTAAATCCTTCCCAGCCCTGTTACCATGTCTGGTTTCAGTAGATACTCCTTTACCTTCTATGATTAAAATATATAAATAGCTATCAGGGTGTGTGTGAGCTATATGTAGCTTATCATCTGGTCCTCTTCTTCTAAGCCACTGTTGCCACTCCCCATAGCATCTTTGCCATCGTTGATTCCTGCTCATGGCTACCTGTCTGACCAAGGTGAACTTCCCTGGTGGGTTTTCACAACTGTAAATCTTTCTGAGAGTAGAAATCTTCATCTTTCTCCCAAGGAGTGGATGGTGCTTTCCACTGCTGACCTTGTAGCTGGCAGTCCAACATGTAGCTCACTACACCGCTCAGGCTCCCTGATGACAGATTGTTGTCATGTATCATTTACCTTTGGCACAAATAGACATCTGATTTATATAATTTAGGACATCATTTTGTCTGTAACCCCTCCCAGTCCATGCTTCTAAACTGTTTCTGAAGCATTCGTATATGTTTAGGTTGTTCGATTAAGATTATTATTTTTATACAAGTGAATATTTTTAAATTAATTCTTCTCTTTTTATATATATTAGTTACATAATGTAGCAAGTTTATTTCAGTTCCTGATCATACCAACAATTAGAAATTTTTATTTACTTGGCAAGAGATCACTGACTTTGTGGCAGAGATTAAATGACTCCCTCTCATTTCCATGGTGCTCATATTCTGTTGATCATAATCGTGCTCTGATGTTTTTACTACAGTTTCATAATTCTCAGGGGGAGAGAGAAACAGAAGAAATCCTTCATGGCTCTTCATTTGCTCAAAGTTTTAAGTGTTGATCTTTTAAATTTTTTTATTGATGCATGTCATAGGCACAAAGTGCACTTTACCTTATGTTCACATTTTAATTCCCAGCCCAGACAACTTACATAGCAAACAACTAAACTCACTGTCATTGTGTCCATGCTGACTCGTATTGACCCTCCCGCACAGGGTAGAATTACTCTGTGAGTTTCCAAGACTTATAATCTTTACTGGAGCTGAAAGTCTTGGATTTTTCCTTTAGAGTAGCTGGTGGTTTTGAAATGCCAAACTTATAATTAGCAGCCCAAAGCATAACCACTACACCACCAGGGAACTTTTATCAGACTTTATAGTAGGTTAAGTGCTAGCCTGCTCATCGTAAATTCAGCAGTATGTTTCTCAGAAACACCAAAGGGGGATTCTAGGTTGTCCTGTATGGTTGTTCTGAGTCTGAGTTGGCTTGATGGCAATGACTTCTGTTTGATTATCAGGGTGGGCTTGAGGCAATTGCCACCTTACACGGGTGAGTCAGGCAGATCAGAGTGAGAGGACCATATTGATAAAGTAGAGGCTGAGTGATAGGCTTTAAAGATGGAGGGAGGTGATATGAGCCCAGGGATTCAGGTGGTTTCTAACCAAACGGCCAAAACAAACCCATTGCTGTCCAGTCCATTCCAACTCACAGCAGGTCGAAAGACCTTGGGTGTCCCCATACTGTAAGCTTTCAGAAGTATCTTTCTGCTGTGGGGCAACTGGTGGGTTCAAACTGCCACCACTGTTAGCCATGGAGTGTTTCACCACTGTATCCAATCCTTGGATGATCTCTAGAATGTGGAAAAGGCAAAGGAATGGGAAAAGTCTGCAGGAGGATTGCAGACTTATGGACAGTTGTACTAACTGCCAACCTCAGAGTTCTACTAGAAGGCATGGATTTGTGCTTTGGAAGTGGGGGACACTGAGCTTTTGGTAACTTGTTACAGTGGCAATAGGAAAGTACCATAAAGGTCTGTGTCACTTAATGCTCACAAGAAGTCTATGATGCATGTTATGTGAATTGGACGATATATCAGCATATCTTAAAACTCAAGGGTGCTTGCTTCCATTTGTTCTCATCACCTCTGCTGATGCAATAGCATTTGACAGAGATTGGGGTAATGGTCTATACAGTGATGGTGGCTCAGGGGATTGACTGATTGGACATTATGTGACCCATACATAAATAAATAAATAAGATTGCTGAACCCTGGTGGCATAAGTGGTTGAGTGTGGGACTGCGGCCTGTGGGCTTGGCGGTTCAAATCCAGCGGCAGCTCTCAGGAGCAGCACTGGGTAGCTTCCACAACCACCAGAGGCAGTCACAGTCCCCCGCCTCCACCAAAAAAAAAAGAGAAGATCTCTAAATCAGGTTGTTTTCCAAATGAAAAGCCAGATGAAAATGCAAAAGAAATATAGCTTTCATGTCAAAGTAAAAGACGCTATGTACTTATGTGCACAGCTATGTACTAAACTACTATGACTATGCTCTGAGCATAGTCTATGCTCTGACCATAACTATGAATATTTGAACTGCTTGATCCAAAGAAATCCACCCCACCCACCCCCCAACTAGGGCACAAGTGCCAGGGTGTGTGCTGGAATATGAGTGCAAAATACTGTGCTTAATCCTCTGAGAACTGAAATATAGAGCATGTATGTCCATGGGCAAAGATGGCTTCAAAATTTTCAGGGACAAATTCCATAACGTTTTCATTCTACTTTTCCACAAACTTTGTAAATATTTCTCATACATGCTATGATTTTGTCCCTTTTATGTGTGTGTATATGAATCAGAATCAGCACAATGGCAACTGTTAGTTTGATTCTTTTTCAGGGGGTGGTAGTATTTATTTAAGAAGGGTTCTAGTGGTACTGGGGTTCAGTGTTTGGCTACTAACTAAAACATGGTGGTTTGAACATACCACACTCCTCCTGGGGAGGAAGATATGTCTGCTTATTTCCAAAAGGATTGTAGCCTTAGAGTCCCAATGGTGTAGTTCCACTCTTTTCTATAATGTCACTATGATCACTAAGGGTCTTTAGGGTTATCCAGTCCTAGAGTTCTGGCTTTCCATGCAGATGCTCAGATTTAAGTCACAGTCAATACAGTTCATGCACAACCACCAACCACCTCTCTCAAAGTTTATTGTGATGTCGATTAAGATGATATAGAAAGAAAGGCCTGGCCATCAACTTCCAAAAATCAGCCAGAGGAAACCCTATAGAATGCAAGTGTCTGATAGTTCACTGGTCTAGACACAGCTCTGGACCAGACAGCATTTCATGCCTGGTGCACAAGATCACCATGAGCCAAGGGCCCACATGAAGGCAAAGCTCAACAATGGAAAATGTATGTGTCTATTAATTGACTCTGGGCTAATAAACAGCACTTCCATTTCTATCCAGACGATAGGTCTTGTGAAGGAAGCTATTCTCTTCCAGAAATGTATTTGTTGACTTGGGAGAGTTTAACAGAAACTTTTGTGAATGAGTTAGAGTGAAGTCAGTCTGAGGGCTGCTAACAATGGATGTTCTTGAAGGGGGACACAAAAGATAATTCTACACTTAATACACGGTCAAAACGGACTAATAAACATTTAAAATCAACCCTCTAGGGAGGAAAACTTATTCTCTCTCTTCATGGGCTGTTCTTAATAAGACTAAGAAAAGACATTTAAACAAAATTCATTACCCAGCAGTTAGCCTCTGTGCCCTGAGGGACCTGTGCAGATGGGTTGGGAGTCTCCCATACATGGAATGGTTCCGTTTATCTTGGCCTTTCTCCCCCACTCTCTTGTGTCCCTTAATTAACCTCCCTGTATCTGGAGCCAACAGATAATTTTGAAAAAAAATTTTTTTATATTCTAAACATCAATGCTGTAGTTTCATTACAACTTACTTTATATGTTGGACAACAGAGGGGACATGGGAGTCAATGCATTACCTCCCAGGAAAATGTCCCTGATTCTTCTGAGCTATTTTAGTTATTCTACTTCTGCAATGTATTAACAACCTTGACACACAATGTTATCTGCATATCCAAATTGTATTCAAAATATGGGTCTTTTGTTCTCTTTAGCTTATAAGCTTCTAGAGGGCAGAGATTGAGTCTAATTTGTATTTTTCTATATTATCAAAAAACAAAACTCCAAAATCAACTATTATGGAGTCAATATTGACTCATACCAACCCTGGGAAACAGAGCAGAACTGTCTCTGTGGGTTTCCAGGCTTTAAATATTTGCTGGATCAGAAAGTCTCAAAATGAGCAGCATTTTGTGGGTTTGATTCTTGCAATTAGCAGCCCAATTATCTTCCTACAGTGCCACTGGTCTCCTCTCAAAGCATACTCTAGGCCTTAAATATACATTTCTGAACACACCCACCCAATCACTGTGAGGTACTCAAAGAATGTCAAATGGGAAACTGACACCTCTTGCTTAACTCACTTCCACCTAGTATAGGGGTGCTCACACTTTTTCAGCATGCAAGCTACTTACATAAAATGATCATGTCAAAATGATCTACCAACTACAAAATGCAAAACATATATTTGTTACATTCTATAACTACAAAAATGCAAAACATATATTTGTTACATTCATAAGTGCATTGAGAATTATTTATATGTACAATGTATGTTTATGCATTTATGCACCTTGCATATAACCACCTGAGTCCATATTGTACAACACAACACATTAAATATGTACATTTTTTGTCATTACCTGAGTTTTCTCTGATGACTTGAACTGAATGGAATGAGGCAGGGATACATAGCTCAGACAGTAGTTGCTGTCAGCCATCCTCAAGCCCACTTCCAAATGATCATCAGTCGTGGTGGCACAGTACTTGAAATTAATGATACTTATGTGGGAAAAAAGCTGACTTATATAAATAAGTAGAGCCAAATAATACAGTCAAGGAGGTAGCACATTTTCCCGCGTTTGGGTACTTTCCCTCTGGGAGTAACTTGTAGAATTGTTCACGCGTTCGGGTCTTCACCTGAGTGTTGGCTTGTAGTGTCAAAATCTCCCATTCCATAAGAAAGTGATGCATTTTTGTCTTCTTTCTTGGTCCAACTCCCCCACTCATTTGAATACCCTTGCTTACATTTCAGAGAAAAAGAAACAAGATCTAAAAACTGGAGATAACTTAGCTTGCCAGTTTTGCTTCACTTAGCACAGTTGTTTGACACCTAAGATTGCATCTGATTGACTGCACTGTCTATCAACTAAGTGACAGGCTTGATGATAGGCTTACATCTATTTTTTTTAATGCCATGCAATCTACCCACACTGCTCTTGCGATTGACTTGTAGATTGCAATAGACGTATTAAGCACCCCAGGTCTAGTAGATGCTGACTCAGAGTGTCAGACTACTGCCCCTGTGATTACCTGAGACAGGTGCTTTCCAACAGCTGACCTTGTGGATCTTAGCCCAACACACAACTGCTATGCCACAAGGACTCACACACCTCTTTTCTGAATGAATTATCAAAAGCTTAAATCTCTCATCATTTCCATCCTCCAATAGTAATGTTATTGCCACACGGTTGAATCTCAGTCCTTGTAACCCTATATAGAGTTCCCATGACTATAAATCTTTATGGGAGCAGATAGACTCATCTCTCTCTTAGGGAAGGGCTAGTGGGTTTGAAGCACAAATCTTGCAACGAGTCCATCAGGTCACCAATAATGGACCCTTCCTAAAGTCTGATTCCCTGCTCTTTTGGATTCAGCCAGAGTTTTGAACTGGTCAATTCTTATTTGTCCCATGCTAAAAATGTACATTTCCATGCCAGGTATAATAAATCAGAATGTACATGTTAATGAATCCTAGATGATTCTTAGAAGTATACATGAAAGCATGTGGGGAAGCTTGAGAATCAGTGGAGGGTCTTGATAAACTCTGGATTCTGATTCAGCCTATCTGGCTTGGAAATTCAAGCTCTCAGTAGGGGTTGAACTAGTGTGAACCCTTTTGAAACCCTGGTTCCCACTATACATAAAAAAGTCTTAGACAATATTTTCAACATCCCCTGCAATCTGCATAACAATAAACACCAATAATTAAGCTTTCCAGGCTAGTCTAAGTTCCTGTCAGGCCTTCCCACTATGATTGATTAAACCAGATCCTTAACAGAGATGAACAATTTTGCTATAACTCTAATTGTTCTTGAAAAAAATGGAGTCCCCAAATTCATTTTCTCTAAATCATCTGGAAAATGAGATTTGGGGATTTTCTTACCATACAATGCCTTGTTTGCATTCTTGATTTGTTTGCAGCAAAAAGCTTTATTAACACAGCTGTAGGTGGAGCATTGCTTAAAGTGAAAGTACCTTTCAAACCAATTGCTTTTTTCAATGGCTAAAAACCAAGTCCATCAGCCTTTGTGCCCACAATGTGTCCTGAAAATGTAGCTTCATGTTTATAACTTCATAGTTTACATTGTTTTCTTTGAAAGTGTTTTAAGCGTTAGTCAGCCATCGGATATTCTAACAGCCAGTTTAGTTTCTCCTTGTCAGTCCATCTAGTCACCACTATAATAAGGTTATTCTATATGTAATGCAAAACAAGCCCAATTGTCACATTTAGTTAGTTGTAAGAGCCCAGTGCTGTAAACTAGAATCAGAATGCTTACCCCTGGCCTGGGCCAAACCCCAGAATCAACATGCAGCTTTAACAGACTCACTTTCCAGGGATGTGATGTTCTCAACTCTTAAATGTTAGTAGAAATTATATCCCAGCTCATTTTTATACATCTTGAAAAGATGGAGATATCTAACACTTTAAAGAAAATGAGCAATTATTCCCTTTCCTGTTTAAAAAGTATTTTCTCATCCAAATTGTATTATTGGAAATATATAGCATGATATTAAGTTAATTATAAACAAGCAGGGTCAAATCAGGAAACACCTATTTGTTCCTTTTTCAGAGCTAAAGGACAGAGTCACTTTTCCTGGAATTTGTTCTGGCACTGGAGATTTGGTGAACACAGCATCCATCCTCCTTGCCACCCAAGCCGTCCTCGACCCAGTCGATCCAAGTCTTTTCAACCAATGCACTTGAGCTGAAATACAGGGCCCTTCATAAAATTCACAGAGACCTTCAGTGAATAGCCAGTACAAGGGAATCCAAACTGCCACTCTGTAGAGTTTCACCCTGTTTCTTCCCATATATCACAGTGAGATATTTTTCTTGTTCATTCAAGTCTTGCTTTATCTTTCCAATAAAATAAACGCACAAGAAACTGAGATACCTTGTCAGTTCCAATTATCATAGCTCACCAGTACCTAGAATTGTGTCGGGCATTTAATGGGCACTTAGGAAGATGATGATGATTGTGTTACAGCATATTCTTTAGCTCAAATTGAACCCCACCAAAAAGAAGCTACAATCAGGCCTGATTACTTGAATAGGATAGAGAAATCATTCAGTACATTGGATTTTCATTGTTTATTTTCCTAATCATCTCTACCATATTAACAACATACCTATCCATGGCCTAAACAGTACTCTAAATAATTTTGAATTTTAAACTGCAAATACCTAGATTACTCTTCCTAACCAACTTTGTTTTTCTCTTTCACCTTTATCACTTCACCTATGTCTTTGACACCCATTCCATTCTACCAATAGACCCCCTCCAGGGGCCCAAACAGCAATATTTAATATCTTTACATATTATCTTTACATACTTAATATCATATCTTTACATATTATCCTACATTGTGACTTCCATACTGCAGAACTTACATACAATATTTTCAATTAATTATTAGATATTCGAGCAAAAATAAGAGTTTTTAAGAAATAGACTATATTTTATTTTGAAGTCAGTTATCAAATCATTTCAGTGGCATGATAAATAGTAGTCATATCACCAATCAAGTTCAAGAGTATTGAGAAACACAGGAACCAGGCATATGGTGTAGGATGACAACAGTTTGACTAGTATTATAAACAAGACTCAGGCACATACCCACCTATACAAATGTTTCTTGGCAGCATACCTTCATTAGATGTATAGCATGGGAAGAATGAATTTTCTTATAAGAAGCTGGGTACCAAAAAGAGAGAGAAGGAAATCATTTAGTCATGCCTAGTACCTTCTCCAAATCGCACTAATCAAATAATGCATACCTTCCTCATTGGAAGGAATGAATAAGGGAATTAGACTGTTACATATATAGAAACTAATTTTCAATGAATACATATAAAAGGGACATAAAATTCATTCTCAATTTTCTTCCTTCAAAAATGTCATGAGATCAGGGAGAGGAAGAGAGAGTGGAGTGCATTTTGGCCCACTGAGTCCTGAGGACGATATCCCCACTCAGAACATCCAATGCACAGAGAGGACCATATGGCCAGCCACACTATGAAACACAGCATCCTTCACTGATCCAAGGCCCTTCAGGGACAACACTGGAGAAGTAGGGTTGGGATTACACTCTTTCTGACCCCATCACACTGAGGCAAAACACTAAAGATGTGCAACAGAGCAGCAGGGGGAGCAGAGCATGGATTTCTCAAGGGGGTGTCAAGGATATACTTTGGGGCAATGGTGTGGCACTCCATCAGTCTCAACCGGGGGACACTCCTGGAGGTCAAGGAACAGATCTTGGACTATTTTTTGTTATTATTTTCTTTTGTTATTATTATTTTTTACTTATATATTTTTCTGAACATTTGGGGTTTTTTGTTGTCATCTTTTGTTTTCTTTGGTTGCTTCATCTTGCGATGTCTTGGGTTTTTGTACATATTACTATCTCTGCCAAGTCTATCTAATTAAGATAGGCTGAATGAACAGTCGAGAGGAGAAAGCAATGGTACTGATGGTTCTGGCGGGACATGGGAAATCGGGAGGAGGGGGAAAGTGGTGTTGACCATCCCAGGGAAAAGGGAACAACAGCAAGTGATCCAAAATCAGTGATGAGGTGGGTGTGAGAGGACTGAAAGGGATTGATCAAGAATAATGAAACAGAGAGAGATTACTGAAAACCAATTGAAGGCTGAGAATGATAGTGAGACAAGAAGGTAGCAGATGGGCACTGGACCTCCATTCAAGTACTTTCTCAATGCGAGAATACTTTGTTTTATTAAATTGGCATTCCATGATTCTCACCTTCCCAACACAATCACTGAAGTCAAATGTGTGCGCATGTAAAAGTGGTGAAGAAAGCTGAGGTGCCTGGCTATCAAGAGATATAGCATCTGGGGTCTTAAAGGCTTGAAGGCAAACAAGGGACCATCTAGCTTAGAAGCAACAAAGCCCACATGGTAGAAGCACACCAGCCTGTGTGACCACGAGGTGTCAAAGGAATCAGTTATCAGGCTTCAACGACTTAAAATTCATAACATTGTGTGCCCACCTTTCTGATATCAGCACTGAAGACAAATGTGTGCACAATTAAATGTGGTGAAGAAAGCTGATGGTGCCCACCTATCAAAAGACATAGCATCTGGGGTCCTAAAGACTTGGAGGTAAACAAGCTGCCATCTGGTTCAGAGCCAACAAAGCACACATGGAAGAAACACACCTGTCTGTGTGATCATGAGTTATTCAAGGGATCAGGTATCAGGCATCAAAGAGCTAAAATTTATGTCATTATAAATGAGGAGGAGCACAGATTGGGGAATCAAAACCCATCTGTAAGTGAAGCGACATCTCCTCACAGAAAGGTTGTGGGGAAGAGATGAGCCAGTCAGGATACAGTGTAGCAACAATAAAATAAGCTACTTTCCTCTAGTTCTTAAATGCCTCCCCTTCCCCCTCCTCACTGTCATGATCCCAGTACTACCTTACAAATCATGTTAAGCCAGAGGATGCACACTGGTACAGATAGGAACCGGAAACATGGGGAATCCAAGACATATGATTCCTTTAGGACCAGTGGGGAGAGGGGTGACACCAGGAGGTGGAAAGACGGTGGAGTAGAAAGGGGAAACCATTTATAAGGATCTACATATGGCCTCCTCCCTGGGGTATGGACAACAGGGAAGTGGGTGAAGGGAGACAGTGGACAATGTGGAATATGTCAAAATAATAATAATTTATAAATTATCAAGGTTCAGGGGAAAGGAGGGGAAACATGAGGAGATGATACCAGGGGCTTAAGTGGAAAGAAAATGTTTTGAGAACAATGATGGCAACAAGTGTACAAATGTGCTTTGCATACAATGGATGCATGTATGTATTGTGATGAGAGTTGTATGAAACCCCAATAAAATGATTTTTAAAGGGAAAAAAGTCGTGAGATCTATGTTTATTGCAAGAAGTGTTTACATATGACTTACAGTTAAGAACAAAACAGACTAGAGAATATTAAAATTTATGAAAGGCTCAGAGATGATATCAAACACTAGATGTTGACTGACTGTATGAAGACCTTATAATGGGATCCCTTTCAGAGCAGTTAATAGTCATCACCAGACACAATCTATTTCTTCTGGTGTTAAAGTAGGAGAAGCATATAGTCATTCTGCCCATTATTCCATTAGATTAATTTTTTCCCTGGACCTTCAACTGTTGTTACTCTTATTTTCTTCCTAATGGGGAGGTATTATTAGTTACCTCATAGGTGGCTGCTTATGAGATTTTAAGACACTGGTCACTACTCATCAACGTAGAGTACACAGCATTATCTTTGTGGGCAAATTGACTTTGGTGTCCCCTGGGACCCTATGCTTGAGCCTCAAAACACATTCATGCCTTCAAGGTATTTGGTTATGTCTAACAGTTTTCATAACTTTTATACTTGTATATTCCATCACATTCATGAACTTATTTGCCGCAAAGATAAATGCACATGTACAAAGATCCTGTCAAATCTCTATAAATCTAAGGTTATACTCCCACTCTCCCTCCCATACATGTTCAGCCTGTACTGAACACGTATCTCACTTTGAGATTGCCCTTATTGTAGAAACGTAGAGAGAACAGTATGAACTTCTGTGATATTTAAGTCTTCTGCCCCTGCTAGGTTCTTCTTCCATCATCACTTTTTGCCATCATTCTTCCCACTGTATATTGCCATCCCCTACCCCTAAGTTAATGTGTGTCTACCCAGTAGTAACTCCCTCACCATCCTTTCTTTTCCATCTTTGGTAGCCATTGAATAATGTCTTCTGATGTGACAAAATTTGCTCATTTTTTTGTGTCCCAGAAGTCTCATAAAATCATATATCTTTTTGTGATTGACTTATTTCATTCACCATAATGTCCTCCATTACAATGTCATCTGTATTATGTGTCCTTTAACCTATAATAGTATTCCATTATGTGTCTCTCATAGTTTTGTGTATTTATTTTTCTGTAATTATTTTTATTGGGAGTTTGTGCAAAGTTATCATAGTCCATACATGCATGCATTGTGTCAAGCACATTTGAACATTTGTTGCCATCATCATTCTCAAAGCATTTTCTTTCTACTCAACCCTTGGCATAAGCTCCTCATTTTCCCATCCTTCTGCCACAAACCCTTGTTAATTTATAAAATATTATTTTCTCATGTCTTGCATGGTCCGATGTCTTCTTTCACACATATTTTTGTTGTCTAGCCCCCCAGGGAGGATGTTAAATATAGATCATTGTGATCACTTCCCCTTCTTCCCCCACCTTCCTCTTACCCTCCTGCTATCTCTACTCTCATGATTAGTCCTGAGGGCTTTTATCTGTCCTAGATTCTCTGTGTTTCCAGTTCTTATCTGTACCAGTATACACCATTTGGTCTACTGGGATTTATAAAGTAGAATTGGGATCATGATAGTGAGAGGGAGGAAGCATTTAAGAACTTGAGGAAAGTTGTATGTTTCATCGTTGCTACACTGCATCCTGAGTGGCTCTTCTCCCTGAGATCTGTCTGTTAGGGGATGTCTAGTTGCCTACAAATGGCATTTGGGTCCCCAATAGACACTCCCCCTCATCCGTGATGATATGATTTTTTTGTCCATTGATGCCTAATATCTGATCCTATTGACACCTCATGATCACACAGGCTGGTGTGCTTCTTCCATGTGGGTTTTGTTGTTTATCAGATACATGGCCACTTACTTATCTTCAAGCTTTTAAGACCCAGATGCTATATCTTTTGGTAGCTGGGTACCATCCCCTTTCTTCACCGCATTGCTTATGCACCTGCTTTGTCTTCAGCAATCGTGTTGGGAAGGTGTGCCTCATGGAAGGCCATGTAATAGAACAAAGTGTGCTTGCATTTAGTGAGCACTTGAATAGAGGCCCAATGTCCATCTGTTACCTTAATAATAAACCTATAAATATATACACATAGATCTGTTTCCCCATTGTCATATATAAGTATATTTACATATGCATGTGTCTGTATTTAGATCTCTATAAATGCCCTTTGCCTCCTACTTCTTTCCTCTCTTTCCTTTTACTTTCCTCTTGTCCCATTATCATGTTCAGCCTTCCTTTGGGTTTCAGTCATTCCTCTCTGTTACATTGCTTTGATCAAGCCCTACCAGGCCGCCTAAACCCTCCTCGCCATTGATTTTGTATCACTTATTGTTCCTTGTCCCTGGATTTGTTTACACCTACTTCTTTCCTCCTCTTCTCCTCCGCTTTGTGCCCCCAAAACCATTGATCCCATTGTTTTCTCCTCCAGATTACTTATCCACCTATCTAGATAGACCTGCAAAAATAATAATGTGCACAAAAACAAGACAGAGCAAAGCAAAGCAAAGCAACAAAACAACAACACAAAAGAACCAATTACTAAAAGAGAGAGAGAGAGAGAGAGAGAGAGAGAGAGAGAGAGAGAGAGAAGCCTAGAAATATTTCAAGGTTTGTTTGTTGATATATAGGAGTCTGATGGGATGCCATGCCCTGCCCCCAAAATCTATTTTTGGTAATCTCCGGGGACATTGCTACTCTGTTCCCCTTGGTGTTCTGTTGCTCACCTATAATACTTCCTGTCAGTGTGTTGGGATCAAATCAGGTGCAATTCCCACACTGTGTCTTCAGTGTTGTCCCCTATAGGGTTGTGGGTCAGTGAGGGCCATCTTGTCTCCTAGGCCGTATGGTCTTCTCTGTGTTTGGGCTGTTCTGAGCTGAGATATGGTCCTTGGTGGACGAGGATGGGTGAGAATATATTCCATTCTCTCTTATTCTCCCTTCATTTGTTCCCATGTGCTCTGCTCAGGCATGTCCCTGTTCCAGAGCTGTAGCTTCATTTCTGTCCTCTGAAGTGAATTATTCTGTAGGGAGGGGTTGTCCACGTTCTGCAGGATTTGGGCTGGCTCCTCAGACCTCTTTATTGGTTCCCTGCTTCGTGCTATTATGTCACATTCACATCTTGGAGCACGCAGTTAAAGTCTGGTCCCTCTTTCCCTGTGGAGATATAAATAATACTCTTCCCTTAGGTGGGTTAGTGCCTTGTTCTCCTACTAACCATCTCTTCTTGTTTTTTTCCCCATCCTTTTTAGTTGGCTACCATATGTATGCCTGGATTTGTTCTGTACTTCATCCCAGGAATACTTGCACACTATATCCTTTCCCTTATACCTGTTTCCCAGTTCCATTGTTATCTTTTAGCATTCTATAGTATGTCACTGTGCATCTGTATCATAGCTTTTAAAACATCTAAAGCTAATTTTATTGGGGGTGCTTATAGATATTGTTAACATTCCATAGTTCAATCACATCAAGCAGTATTGTATAATGACTACCACAATGTTTCAATACATTTTCTTTCTTCTTAAATTCCTTGATAGCAGCTCCCCTGTATCCTTTACTGCCCCAACCCTCACCTCCAGGAGACATTATTTAATTTATTTATTTGCCATCCCTTACCTCATCCAATATACCCATTCACATATAATTCTGCAGTTCACTGCCCTCAAGTGGGGCTAGTTATACAGTCATCAATACTACCAATTCACCATTTCTCCCTTACTCCCTCTTCCCATATCCCATATACTCCTGTCACTACTTCTGAAGGGTTATATATCTTGGCTTTTATGTATCACATGATCTTAAATATGCAAATGAACATACATAGGTGTAACATGATCAATGAAGTAAAACAAATAAAAACCATAATAATAAGGGTAGGAAATATTAAAGAACTAGAGGATGGTTGTGTGATTTATCAGTGCTATACAACACCCTAGATTTAAAAGATATTTTATAATAATAGAATATTGTTTATGGTTATACAATGCCTGAATAATGACTTTCTTCTTAAGGAAATATGAAATACGATACTTATGGAATATGCTATTATCACACTTAGGAAAGAGCTCATAGAACTCAGAGTTCTTAATAATAAAATGAGTGGAGAATGTTCAAGCAATATGGAGTCACCAGTGGTATGCTATAGGGATTTTAAAACTAGATGTCCTAGATAAAAACAAAGAGCCCTGTTTTGTAGTGTTGATTGACGTGGTATAAATATACCTAGCAGGATGTTTTTCAAGCTACCAACAGCATGATATCACTGAACATGATACTGGGAAAAGATCCACCGTGGTGTAGCATCATAAGTGATCCTAACATAGAGAGTGCCCCGAAACTAAATTCATTTCTCTCAGTTGGTTCTGACTCATAGTGATCTATAGGACAGTGTGTCAGACAGGGGTCTTCTAGAGAAATAAAATTCAGGACACTAGTAATGCCTTTTTATATGTTTATATACTGAGGAAGATATATAAGATAAAAAGATAACAAGTTAACTATAAGGCAATACAGATTGCTCAGTCCAACTCACTTGCGTGAGGCAACTACAAGACTAGCAGTGCTTCAATCCTTGAGGGCCGCTGAA
>PVJH01001309.1:0-218219 GCA_004026705.1 Nesogale talazaci | reverse complement strand
TGATGAGACACTGTGCTATTCTTATAACCCTAAAAGCAAAAACATAAATTGAGTGAGTGGATGACACCATTATCACCTTGCCCCCAAAAGTTCATCAAGAGAAATCAAAGATCAAGACAATACTGTTTCATTTTTGTTTTTATGTGAAGGGGATCGTGCATTTGGAGTTCAGAGCAGACTGTCTTTAAGATTTATATTTAGAGATTCTGAAAAGATTGCTTAACAGTGTGTGACACACACAAATGGCCTTGCTTTGTGGGAGATGGGGGGAATGGTTTTGCCACCACAACAAGGCACCTGCTCATGCAGTCATCTCAGTGTGCCAGTTTTTTGCCAAAAATCAGCATGCTTCTCTTGCCCCACCCGCTTTACTCACCTGACCTCGCTCTGTGCAATGACTTTTTGTTTCTGAGAATGCAGTGGGACAAGAAAGGACAGCGATGTGATGAGGTAGAAAAGGTGAAGAATAAATCACAGAGATGCTGTTAGCTATCCAAACAGATGAGTTTAAAAAATGTTTCCAACTATGGACTGCCAGACTTGACAAATGTATTAAGTGTAATGGAAAGTGCTTTGAAGCTGATAAAGTTATTTTGTAAAACAATTTTTGAATACATAGCTTTGAAAAAACAAATTCCAGTTTTGGGGGCCCACTCCCTCAGATATGCGATTCTCTCAAAATGTAAAGGAATTAGTCCAGAAAACTAATAGAGAAACTCTCTGGGTGGTGGGATTGGAATTATTGTTATTTTCTTCCTTATGCATTTGCCTAATCTTTCATCATAAATTTCACACTGAGAAAACTTAAACTTTTTCTTTTGTGCTTTGAGTTAAAATTATAATAATTATTTAAAAAGAATATTGCAATTCATGGTATTATTCCCTTCTTTCCCAAACATGCAAAGACTTACTTGATTTACTTTTATTATCTTGTTATTGTGCAGAATCCCGACATGCCTAAGCCATGGTTAGTAATGTGCAGTTTATGAATGTGTAGACAGAGCATACCTGGACTCAGCTTCACTTAGACTGCTATCTAGAACCTTATAAATCCCTGTTCTGTAAGACAGCCATCCCTGTAATTGATCCAGCTATGTCCTGAGAGACTATTCAAAAAGGCCAAGAGTTCAGTACCTCCCAGTCCATGTGGCTGTACACTGGCACATTAGTAAAGAAGCTTTGTGAAAGTCTAGTTGGGAAACATTCTGATGGTCTATCTGATGGGCATAAACCATACATATAACAATAATCATAATCACTTACAAAATCTAATTGGGAAGCTGGTAACAAATAACCATGTATTAATATTACATGGCAAGTATTATTGCACTCTTGATTCATTATGATGATTTTTTGACTACTGTTTCCTACTTTTAAGGGTTTACTCTTAATATCAAATCATCTCCTAGCATGATATAATAATATTATAGTCATTAGATGACTTTTCCCCTGGAAAATTCTTAAGTGTGCGTGAGAAATGGAACCTTTTTCCTTTTACAGCCATCTTCAGTTTTCACACTCAAATTTCCCTGCTGCAACAACAAAATAATCTAGAACACAAGTTACATTTGAACTTCAGATAAAAAACAAAAACTTAGTAGCAGAAGTAAAGCTTATCTAATACTTGGGACAAACTTAAGCTAAATTACTTTATCGTTTATCTGACGTTCAAAAGTAACTGGGTGCTTTATGTTTTATCTGAAGATTCTGTCCCTGAGTCACTTTTCTCTAATCATCCCAAAGGTGATATCTTCACTTTTCCATCATGTTCTTCCTCTACCAATCACATGACATCAGGACATCAAGTTCAGTCTTCATAACTAATGAATTCACATCTTATTAGAAGCCAACATGTTCAGTGTTTTCACTTCATCTTAATGAATCAGACCTAAGATGGTAAGGAGGTGGGGTGGAGAGTGAGGAGTGAATGAAAATGATATGGGGGCTCCAAGAAACAAAAAATAGCAAAGAAAGAATGAGAAAATATACTTCCTGCATCTCATATTTGAAAGAGTGCAATAGCATTATAAAAATAGATAACAAATATAAAATTGTTTTAAACAAAACAATTGCTATTAGGTCAATTTTGATTAATGGTGACCCCTTATATTGCAGAGTATAATTTTTATGTCCATTATCTTCATGGCAGTAAATTGTTAGGCCTTTATCCATGCTGCTGAGTGGGTTTAAATGCTCATCTTTTAAATTAATGAACTCACTCATTGGTATCAAGGCAATGCTGGGTCCTCATGACCCCCTGTGGGTTCCTAAGACTGCAATGATTATGGGAATAGAAAGCCTGGTTTTTGCCCCATGCTGCTGCAGGTTTTGAATTTCCAACCATGTGAATCATAGCCCAACGCATAACCACTCCACCACCAGGACTCTGTTCTAAACTAGTAGCTGAACACAATTTGTGCCACCTGGTGACCTTATTCAGAGCTTGGTGGTGTAATGGTTCTGAATTGGGCAACGTGTCATAGGTTAGGCGAAGGAAATCACCAACCAATCCAAGAGAGAAAGATGGGCTTTCTACTCTCATAAAAACCTTAAAGTCTTGAGGGCTGAGCTCCAGTGGCATAGTGGTTGTGTGCAGGACTGCGACCCACTGGGTTGGTGGTTCAAATGCAGCAACAGCTCTCCAGGAGCAAGGGTGGGCCTTCTATTCCCACCATAGGGCAGTGATGCCCCGCAAAAAAAACAAAAACAAACAAAAAAAAAACCTTAATTAAAAAAAGTTACACTCTTGAACACTCAGGGGCGCTCCTTTTCCATCTTAAAGGGTCACCCTGAGTCAGCATTGACTTGATGGCAATAAGTTTTATTTTGTTCTTAAGGGACCTTATTTAGAGTATACAATAGGCCTAAAGTAGCAATTCTGTGCCTACAGCATTGCAGCACCTGGAACTTAGACTGTTCCATGCTGCTGGCAGCCATGAGGGTAGGATAGGGAGATGAGCAAAGGCAGGTCTACTGAAAATATCCAGGCCAGAACCTATGACATTTAGATCATTCTACCCTAGTGTTCATGGACTCTTTTCCTAGAAACTACCCAATCACACAGCTGCAGTTCAAGAAGTTCTAAAACATGCCACGGATGCCCTGGAGTTCAATGGAGAAGAATGAAAATAATGACCAATTCCACATAATTGCAGAGGGCAGGAAGAAAACACCATCATCAGGTAAGAGATACTGTACCAGAATGAAAGTGTCTCCACAGAGACACCGGCCCTTGTAGATTGCTATAGTTCTCAAAAGTGTGTGTAGAGGTCTTGGCAGCCTTCTTGACAATTTGAGAGCAACTGCTGCTAAGACTGAAAAAGTTCTTGTGACCGCACAAGTGTGTCCCAGGTTTCTGTCTACTACCAGCATAGAAAGCCAGGACAGTCTGCTTTCTGAAAGCTATGCATAAACTAGAGGTAAAAATAGTAGTAATTCTTGCCACTCACTCTTCTACATTAAAGAAAGCAGAAGTTGGAAATACAAAGGATTATTAGGGCTCGATCCTGTACCTAGAGGAAGTGTTTGTGCATGGAACAAATACTATGCTCCAGTTGCGTTTTTATTTCTGTGGAACCACTTGCTGTTTCTTTAATGGCCTTTGACCTGTTGGCACTGACATTGGATCTGAATACAAGACTAGAATGCTCTGTCTAAGGAAGTAAAGCAAACTTGTCTTCATTTGGTTACCATGGTTATGGTTCTGCCTGTTACCAACCCAACCATTTGCATTGCAAACCATTACTGGAAATGAGGACAGTAGAAATTGATATTCAGGGTGGAGAGACTCAATTAACAGTACTTCAATTGGAAAATTCAGAGGGAACAGCACACATACACCCAAAAAGGAAGAAACCAACCAAAAGGATTGACATTCAATCTAATTCTCCATATAATTTCAGTAACTTTAAGGTCTTTTAGGTGAAAAAAAGAGACTTAATTTTACATTAGGAGGAAAACTACATACATTTATAGAACTGAATTTCAGTCACCTTCCATATATATCCTTTTAAAAGATATGGTACTAGAATACTACCCCCAAAAAACTCTATTCATGAGTCAAACATTCCAATCCTCAAAGACTCTTCATTTTGATAGGTGTCTTTATTAGAGTTTGAAATGATGCCAAAAGGACTTCTGTCCTTCAAATTATACTTCTTTCCAAAAGAAACCCCAAAGTCATCAAGGAGACAAAAAGAAAGTGCTGAGGTGGAAGAGGAAAGAATATGGGGGAAGCGAGCTCACAATCTTCTCTCTCCTCTATGACAGTGAAGTCCCCCTACAGAGCTTTTGGAAACAGTGAGCAGGATTGAAATGCCTTCCTCCCAGCCCTATAGTCTGGCTCTCCTCCTGCCATAAGAGATGAGAGTTATTTCTTGTCTCTTAAGACTTGTTCTAAAAAAAAAATTAAAAAAAGACTTGTCCTACCTCTTGGCCACCAAGAGTTGGGAATCTCAGGAGTGTCTTGAGGTCTGAGGCTACACAAGAGCTTTGTTTCCCTCCTCTTCCCTATGAAGCATCTATTACCCACTGTGGCAGTCATGTGCTTATGTTTATTTTATAATTGAAATATAGGGGTGGAGTCTGGCCTGTTAATCAGGAGAAAGCCATTGAGTAGCTGATGAGGCCTCTGTGTGGGCATGGCTTTCACCTGAGACTCCAGGGAAATCTCACGATATTTCCCTCGTGAAGATGAGAAACTATCTTCCCCAGTTGTTGGAAGTTAGTTTGAGAGATGATTAACCACAGGCGACACAGAATAGCGGCAGCTGGGAGCCTGGAGTAGCCAGTGGAAAGACCACATGGCTTAGCCCTGACGAAGACAGACCTCTGAAGTTGGAGTGGCATGCTGTTGATGGACCTGAGCTCTGGAAGCGAGGAGCCATGGGGAGACTGCCAGAGCCAGAATTCTGCACCCACTGACCTGTGACATCCTGAGTCGGTAGCACCCACTAAGCTCTGAGAAGCCTAGGAGTGTGTGTACCAGTACAGGGTAGTCTTATATAAAGATTAATTGTCAAAACACACTGTAATTGAAATATCATGCCTAGAATTATGGTGGCAAAACGAAACTTCCCTTTTTATTCTAGAATACTTTAATAGGATTGGTTATAAAATTATAATGGGATCCAATTGTATCCACAAAAAACAATTTTCAATTATCCACATTTTCATTACTTATTAGCTATAGAGATATGCATGAAGGTTGCTTTTTTATTGGGACACTCTAGTACAGACTGAATTAAAATATGCATTAGAAGTGAGGAGAACAGGGGGCTGAGCCCCGGTGGCGTAAAGGTTGTGTGCGGGACTGTGACCCACTGGGATGGAGGTTCAATTCCAACTCCACGGAGCAAAGGCTAGTCCTCCTACTCCCACCACCAGAGGGCAGTGATGCCTCCCCCCCAAAAAAAAAACAAGAAGTGAGGAGAACAGGACCCTTTCTTAATCCTGTCCCTCCTAGAATGATGTTGGGAAAATCAATCTTTTCTTCCAACGCAGAATTAACTTAGCCAAATTATGGGTATATTACTGGATCCAAAGTAAGCTCGCTTGTTGAAAATGAATGTATTATGTGATCATCTGTAATAAGGCCTGTGAAACAAGGGACAACCCATAACCAAAGCATTGTTTTTTCTAAGAAAACTCTTTCAAATAGAACACTCTCCTTCCTGCTCTGTTCTCCAGCACATGAAAATATAACATCCTTAGTGGTGAAAAATGCTTATGATAAACTGAATTACTGCCATCTCTGTTGAAGGAGACAAAGAAGTAAATCTAAAAAGACAATATTGTTGCTAAATATTTCTTGAGGGAAGGAGGGAGTTCTATGAGAGCCTATACATGGGACATTCTCAAAGTGTTGAAAGTTTATGGAATGTGTCCTGGAATATGTGGAGTCAAAACCTGGCCCTAAATAGGATCACAGTTTGCCAAGGGTATGTAAACTAGAAAAGGGATGTATGCCTGGTAGTTAGGGTTGAGGAGAAAGCAAAAGGTGAGATTGGAAAGGTGATGCCACAATGTTTCCATATTTTTATCAAGTCCTAACCCTCATATCCTTGAAGTTTTTGGATTTAGGCGGTATTGTTGCAGTAAGATGGCAGGGATGAGGAAGGTAAATTCAGAAAATCTCAGTGGTTTGATGGTATCATAGAATACATTTTCCACTTATTAAGGATGAGAACTTAGATCCATGGAATTTCCTACATAATGTCCTTATCATTCATGGGTTGTTCTAGACTAGAAGAGACACAATTTTAATTTCTGTCCAGTCAGCTAACTTCATCATTAATTACTGTTGCTCTATAATTGCTCATAGACTTTCTTCCTAGAAACCATCTAGTTATAGAAGCAGGGTTTGCCTTCATAAGGGAAAGAATGAGTACAAATAAACTACTACAGTGGTTATGATTGGACTGCTAACTGCAAGATCAGCAAGTTCAAAGCCACTTTTTGTTCTGCAGAAGAAAGATGAGACTTTCTACTCCTCATTAAGAGTTACAGTCTCAGAAATCCACAGGGGCAGTTCTATCCTTTCCTATAGCATCTCTATGAGTCTGAATCAACGTGATGATAGTGAATGAATGAGTATGAGTCCCTGCATGGGCATTATTTGCTTGGTGCAAAGCGTTAAACATTAGGCTGCTCATTAAAAGGTTGCCTGTTCTAGTCTACCTGTCACCGTGCTTCCAAAAATTTAGCCTTGAAAACCCTGTGAAACACATTTGTACTCTGACAAACAGGCACCACTATGAGTTGGCATCTACTCAATGAAAACTGATTTTTTATTCTATGCATTGGCTGGAGAGAAGGAGGATGGTGCCCAAAATAGTCCATGTAATGAATAGCAAGAATTTCAGCCACTGCATTTCACAGGAGAAGCTAATGTCAAGGTGTTGCTCAAGAAGGAAGAAGTAATCTCATCACGAAGGAGTACACACACCACATTAAGATTTTTAAACTCTTCTGAGGACAGTGGGTTTTGATAGTATCAAACTCTTTAATAAGGTCACTCTTACTTCAATATGGAGGAGGAGATGAGTAGGAGTAATAAGACTAATGTCAGAAGGCTATGGGCCAGATAAGATATCACTGTGGCTGCAATTATGATCCCCAAATATTGTTCATCGATGACCCAAACAGTAAAGAGGTATGGCCAATTGAGTAACTTCAGAAACACAAGGGAGAACAAAATCAGCAGGTCTTGCTAACTGGTGAGGATTATCCAGGGAAGCAATGGTCCAAGGTTATGTTGGCATTTTCTCGGTGAGTCTCTTCTAGGCACTGTATCAAGGAGATTTTCTAGGATGAAGACAAAATTTTAATTTGGGTATTAATTATGGAGGGATTTATTCAGCTTTGTTTTGAAAATTTAGAGTTTGAGGTTACGCCAGTGGTATTGAGGGGATGTTCAGTAGGCAGGATGGGTCCATGGGTGATGAAACTCAATGATGAAATTGGGAATGAACTATATGAAAGACCATCAAATTACTCCTAAAGAAAGAAAAGGCTGTAAAGGAGCTCATTGCAGAAGGGAATCTGGAATGAGAAGTATGCCTGGAGAAGGATTAAGAGTACAAACAGCTAAGCCAGGCTTCGACCCGCATGAAAAGCAAAGCTGTATCATTAATTGCATGGTGAATCTAAAATATAGTTAGTGGTATTTTTGAAATGTTTAATATGTTTGGTTGCCCTTTGGAAGAAACACCCAGTTCCATAAAATAAGTAATATTGACATGGAAAACAGACCATTGGGATTTGGGGTTCAAAGATCTCCAAATCTAACTTTTCATGCAAATCTTTGATTCTAGAGTTATTTTAGTTAGTAGGTCTGACCTGGGATAGGACAATTTGTATTTTTATCACATTCTCCATCCTAGTCTCAAGAGCAGCATTCTAGAATCACTGCATGATAAATAAAAGCTTGTTGTGTCACCATAACCAAGGAAAATAAGTAGTTCTATTGTGACAACATTGCCAATGAACACATGTAAAATTGATTGAAGGGCAGAGATAGAAATGGCTCTGGGAGCCTCACCTTTCTCTCTCTTGCTCTTGGATCTTTGGACCAGCTGACTGCCTTGTTTGTCCTGTGCCCTGACTTGCAAGCTGCACTATCTATGACATCTAATCCATGGACTGTGCCGCTGTAAGTTGAGGTTCCTTCAAGCTGTGCTTCGCCATGTTACTGGAACCTACATCACCTGAGCTGGGGAATATCGGACCCTGTCATCTGGCTAATGTTGGTGACCTGCCTTGCTGTTTTCTGCGTGTGGCCAGATAGGCTGAATTACTTTACAGAGGACGACCTAGTGGCCCTCAAGATTCAAAGGAATATTATCTATCTCATGTAAGTGAATTGCACTAAACCATTCATACTGCTTTATAGACTAGTTAACTGTTTATTACTTATATTAGATATCTTTCTCTATATGTAAACATATAGAGAAAATTATTAGTGTCCTCGCTTTGTTTCTCTAGAGAACCCTGTCTAACACACACTGTGTCTAGGTCATACCTTCTCTTTGCTATGTGAACACTGAGCAGGTTTGTTTTATGACATTGATTTTCTATACAGAACACCGTCCTCTCATTAAGGTATATCTAAAAGACATTGATTAGGTGAGAAAGATTGAGCTACTGTTTTCATTTTCATACTGTGGGAACTTCTCTTACAGAGCTAATGAGGATAGTGGTGGGGGTGAGGGTTCTAATGATCAGAAGAGCCACGCAGCAGGGAGGCCAATTCAGCTCTTTGGGGTCACCATCAGACCCCCACTCCTTCTTATGATAATGATTTTTTTCCCTTATAGGAAAGATTATATAAAAAACACCAACAAAGATATTCACTGTCACTCCAACCAAGTTCTTGTCATTTAAGAGTGCTAGCTTAACAAAAAGATGATAGAATGGTGGGATAATGATAATGGTAGCCACTAAGCACCATACTAAAAGTTTTACAATGCTTGCGTATGTTCATTCTCCCAACAAGCTTAGGTAGCCATTAGTCTTATCTCATTTTGTGGCTGAAGTCACTGAGGTTGATAAATATTAAGCCATCTGTATCAAGACACACAACAAATGATGGATTGAGCCAGGATTGAGTCAGGCAGAACCATGCACACTTGACTGTCAAATCCATAATATTAGCAATCACATATATGCTTATGGCTTAGATAGGAAATGTGCTGACAGCTCCTGGATGCTGTCAAAATAAAGGGTGAGTTCAGAGAAGGAGGACCTATCAGTGACATCAGATTCTAATGACTCTGAATAAGAGAAAAACATATTTACCTCTGCTGTTCTATGGCCCCCAAACCGAACCAGAGTTGGTTGCAGTGTTAGTGAAACATAGCAGAGCTAAATACTGTTGCCCAGCAGGTTCAGAGGCTCTGGGTAAGCAGAGAGGAGCACTTAAGGTAAATGCCATTCCTTCCACAGTCATGCAAAGAGATGCAAGCTCAATTTTTTTTAGCATCCCCAATGAGCCAGAAACTTATGTGAAAGCACAGCCTTCATGTACAGTATAATTAAATGATGATTGGGACTGATTTATAGGTTAGTAATCTACACAAATAAATGGCAGGCAATTCTTTCCTACGGAATCTTGAGTAGATAATATGATAAATCTAGCTGCTAAATGCATATCATGAGCTTAAGTGTCCCCCAATAGCTCTATGTTCCACTAGATGGACTTTAAGATGGTGTTTCATCTTAGGAAGACATTTAACAATGCTTATTATATTTTCCTCCTTAGATTTAAATTTAACACATCATGTGTTCTCAACAAATATTTGTTATTCTGTCTTTTCCCAGTAAGGCTTTCCAAGGCAATTTTAACTTTCTACAGTAAGAATCCAAATCAAATGTCAGTTCTACGCTAACAGGGACCCTATCTCTTATTTTATACGTGCTTGTCTCAGAGCACGTATCACATGATCTCATCTACCAGACAATCGATTCCTAATTGAGAGTCATTGGGTTCACAAGGGACATTTGACAATGCCTGGAGACATGTTGTTTTTGTTGTTTTGTGTTGCAGTAGAATGGAGAATGTTATGGCTTCTAGTGAACTGAGGCCAAGCATGTTGCCAACCACTCTATAAATGCATAGGATAGTTCAAGATAAAAGATCCAGGGCTAGCCGTCATGCAGGCCCAAATGTCAACAGTGCAGAGGCCAAGAAATTGTCTCTTAGACCAAGAGTAACCATACAAAATTTCAGACTAGTGAAGTCCCTATACAATAGTAAAATGTCGAGAAAAGGATTTGACACTAAATGAATATTCTTTGATGGCTTCCAGGTCATGACAGGGAAAGTCCTCAGCTATAAGGTAGGTACCTATTTACTTGGGCAAAGGAGAAAGCAATATTCAATAAAAGGGAGGTTGACAAAAAAAATTAGGAGGCAAAGGAAGACACTGGAAGGAAAGTTAGAACCAAAGGTAACCGAGTAAATATTGTTATACCAACAATCCTCTAATAACAGTGATCTCCAGGTAGATGCATGGACAGACATGCAGGCTGAATGGGTATAGAAGGATATATGTATAATCTACATAGAGATGGTATTTATAGCTGAGTATTTATCTTTGTTGTAATTATTTACATGAATGTGATATAGCACCCAGAGGGCACAGTTGTAGAAATTTCTTACACATAATCCAACAATTCAAAGAAATGAGCCACTGGGTCTAGGGGCTCAGGATCATGGTCTCCGAGACTCTGAGGGCAATTAATATAGCATAGTCCACAAAGACAGTGTTTTACACTATTCTACAATAGTGAGTTGTGACTGAACTCTTGAAGCTCATGCATGGCTATCTAAGGTGCAACTCTTGGCCTCCTGTTATTCAGAGGAAATGTGAGTGTTGAAAAGTGAAGGAGCATGGACACAATTAGTTCAATGG
This sequence comes from Nesogale talazaci, assembly GCA_004026705.1. NCBI lineage: Eukaryota > Metazoa > Chordata > Mammalia > Afrosoricida > Tenrecidae > Nesogale > Nesogale talazaci. The sequence goes on along the minus strand of PVJH01001309.1, from coordinate 207,306 downwards.
ATTATTGAACAACCTGAACATCAGTCTGTATGACCTTGAGACCAGAAGACTTAGATGGGACTACTCCCATCTGCTTTGAAGGGATGACATCAAAAGATCATGCATTTAGGGGAGGAAAAAATGTAGGCAAATGCAAAATCATTAACCAAAAAAAAAAGTAGAAAGATCAAGAATATTATTCAGAATGAGACAGGTGTAGCCCCTCAGACTGACTCTTAATCACTCTTTCAATCTGTAAATGAACTCACTCCCATGTCTCCATTTTCAGCTAAACAATAGACTATCAGGGGAATAGTAACCCTACTGAGGTGTGCAATCCTTACAGTAATCAGTCATTTGAGGTCAAAAGGGCAGCATCTGTCCAAGTGGCAATTTCAGAAGGGTTAGGAAAGGAGGAGAGCTGGAAACATAAGGAGAAAGGAGGGGTAAGTGATGTTGCATTCATCGAGGGGACATGGAACAAAATATGTGTGGATTATTCAGCATAAAGACAGCAATAGGCCCTGTAAACTTTTACCCAATCCACAATAAAAAAAATCGAGACAGAGAGAGACAGACTCAGACAGATAGTAGGATTTGAAGTTACAAGTTCCGATCCTGGCTCTAACACTTATCTACAAGGATTTAGGAAGGTCTTAGCCTCCAAACCTTAGCATGCTCATCAATAATATGCAGATAGATCCTTTGAAAATACTCATTCATAGTTATTGTGGGATCAATGAAATGATGCATAAGAAATTGCCTACACACTCTATAAAATCATTATTACAATGAGGACTTTGTGTTGGATTGATGTCTTCTATTAGGTTGTAAGCTCCTTAAGAACTGGATACAAATCTTACTCATTTTTATTTCATTCTCTAAGTATTTACTGAGCATCATATCTAGTTTGGCACTTTTCTAGGGACTCTGGCTATAAAAAAAATATTTTCCATGCATTATGGAGCTCTTTTTCCAGGAAAAAGATAGGGGCATAAACAATTAGTTATGTTACATAAAATGTAAAATAAGCTAACTGGGGATAGGTGAATAAAGTTTTTTAAAGGAGGCCATTTCAAGTAATATAAAGAAGTTTATGAGCTGCATTCTAACTGGAAACAAAAACTTTCTTTCTTTATTATCATACTTTACTGATCCCCATGGGGGAAATGCATATTCTTATGACTTAGATTACCCATCCTAAAAAACAGATGAAAGCCAATAAGAAAACGGCAATGACTTTTTAACAACTAATATGTGAAATCTGGCCATATTGGAAAGTAACAAAATGGAAGCAGCTCTCTAATCTTTAATCCTAAAATGAGAGCACTAGCCATGACTCAAAACAGCTGCATGTGCTGTGAATTGCTCGTTGCTGTCACTGACGCATACAATGTTTTTGGAATGTAAATGCATGGCGTTTGGAGGAGTTTTCTCCTCTACGCCAGGAAACTCAATACTATTCCCATATACTTTGCACACAGGGTAAAAATAACTCTGCAGTGAAGTGAAATGACTTGGTGAGGTTCTTCTATACCATAGTTTTCTTAAGTCCCATCAAACTACTGGTTGGGGGCATGCAATAGCATAGAAGACTAACTCAGGCATCGGGCAGTCTTGTCATTCCAATAGGTATAAGCATGAGCTATCCCAGGAGCTGGAGCAGGAATCCCACACCCACCAAGAAAAAGAGCCACTAGTGTAGCCCCTGCAAGATCTTCACCTGTGGGCACCAGTGGTACCAGAAGCCATAGCACCAAGACCATGAGACAGAGCAGAGAAGTAGTGCAAAGACTGCCAGGCCGAGCTATAAGCTTCCCAGAACCAGTAAAGTTGAGGGTCATCAAATCTTGAGGTTGCCTTTAAGAGTGAGGGACTCACTGGGCATCTATCAGTGCTTGAAGAGCTTTGTAACTTATCCAAGATGACCAAAGGCCATGGGACTGTAACATGGAAAGGCCAAGAACCAGAGAGAGGAAGAACCAGGAAGAGGCACGTATGTGGACATGACTGAGAAGAAGTACTGCTGTGGACTAGTGAACTGTATCCTTAATATGTTCAGATCCTGACTTGTGTTAATCTGTTAACTTCCCTAAGAAACTCCATAATTGTGAGTACTGTCTGTTAGGTAAGTATGGTTATGCAATGTTTTGTCGAATCTAGCAAAGTAAAGTGCTAGGGGGAGGGACAAATGGTGTCTGGATAGGGGTGTCTTAGTCACCTAGTCTGATTTCCATTTGAGGATTAAGAGTGTAGGGATGGAATTTAGCCTGTGAATCTAGAGAGAGTCAATGAGACCTCTATGTGGACATGGTCTTCTCCTGAGAATTCTCAAAAATCTGGTACTTCCTTCTTTGAGGCAGGTGGCACCTCTCTCTCAGTTCACTCCCTCTTAGCGAGACTACTGTTGCTCCAATGCCGCTGGGACCTCTATGTTCTCCATAGTTTTTCCCCTTTCTGTGGAGTTGTTTGTTCACCGATCTCTTCCCCCACCTCCTCTTCCTCCCAGGTCCCTCTGGAACTTTCAGTTTCATTGATTTCTCCTCCAAATTCTGATCATTAGAAGATTTTTTGCAGCTGTTTCTCTTTACCTTGAGTCATGCCCCACCAATAAATGAAGATCCCGAAGACTGCACTTCTAGCAGCTTTACTTGACACGTCACCATGCTTTACTCAGTAAACAATCTTTGCAAGAATATGATGACACATAGGAATTGTGGGTGAGTTTGGGAAATTCAAGCGAGGGTTAACCAATCAGACTTTTCCTGAGACATTCTGAAATTCACTTATAAACATCTCGTATTTCAGTTTGCTCTAGCAAACCGGACTACACTGTCACTTTCTGGTTGCTAACCAAAATTCAATATTCACTCTACCCTCAATCGACAGGGCAAAGATTGAAGTTGCAAAAGATTACATTTTACTTGGATCTATAATCAATGTTCATGGAAGCAGAAGATAATTAATCAAATGACTTAATGCATCTGCCAAATCTATTGCACAAGACCGCTTTAAAATGTTAATGAGTAAAGATATCACTTTAGAGCTAGGGTGTGCCTGAACAAAGCTAGAGTACTTTTGATTTGTTTACAGGAGAGACCGAGAGCTAGAGAAGGACAGCATGCTGGTAAAGTAGAGAAACACAAAATAACACCAACTCAGATTCCATCACAGTATGACAAACTGACAGCTCCATGGTGAGTGTATATCAGGTTGCGATGGTCAGAATTGACACCATGCCACCTAACAACAACAATAGCAACAAACATATGTACCACGTGTAAGCTGCACACTGAATAAGGAAGGTGAGAGTGAATTGATGCATTTAAATTAAATTAAGAATTGGTGCAAATTTCTCACTTCCTTACAAGATCACTGAAGAAAAAAAAATGGGAGCATAAGCAAATGTAGTCAAGAAAACAGGTGATATCCAGCTATTAGAAGATATAGCATCTGGCAACTTAAGAGCTTGAAGTTAAACAAGCTGCAGGAAAGCAATGAAGTCAACCTAGATGAAGCACACCAGCCTATGTAACCATGAGGTGTTGATGGGATCATGTATCAGGCACCAGAAGACCCTAAGCAAACATCCCTATCGTGTGAACAAAGGGGGTTAGAGTAGAAATCCAAATTCCAGCTGTAGGCAATTGGACATCCCCTCGCAGAAGGGTAATTAGGACGGGATGAACCAGTCAGAGTGCAGTATAGGACCAATGAGACACACAACTTTCCCTAATTCTTTAATGTCCCCCCCGCCTTACAATTCTGGCCAGACCAGAGTATGTACACTGGTACAGATAAGAGCTCAATGCACAAGAAATCTAGGACAAATAGACCCCTTATGACCAATAATGAGAGTAGGAATACCAGGAAAGCAAGAGAAGGGGTGGGGAGAATTACAATGATCAATATACAACCACCCCCTAATCCCAAGGGGTATGAATAACAGAAACACGAGTGAAGAGTGACAGTGGATGGTATAGGATAGTAAAGTTAAAATAAAGGGTTCATGAAGATGAGGGGGGGGGGGGGAAGAAGAGCTGATACCAAGGACTCAAGTAGAAAGAAAATGTTTGGGAAATTATCATGGCAGCATATGTACAAATGTGCTTGATAAAATCAATATATGGATTGCTGTCAGAGTGGTAAGAGCTCCAAACAAAGTGATTTACATATAAAAAGGAAAAAATAAAAAGAATGGGTGCAATTAAATAAATTCATGCGTTCCAATACGTTGGTATAGGATATTACAGATGAAGCAGTAGACTAGATAGTTGATTTTTTCTTTCATTAACTTGAGTGAAGTGGAAGATAGTGCTCTACAAAAAAGAGATGAGATATCAGAGTGAGAAAAGGGTAAACTATTGGGGGGTTTAATTAGTTGCTTAAACTGTTGAATACCAAGTTGATCTTAAATATAAATTCCTTAAAATAACCAAACTCACCGGTACCCACACCCATGGGTCAGCATAGACCTGCCTCTGTGGGTTTCCAAAACTGTAACTTTGTGGGAGTTGAAAGCATCATCTTTCTCCTGGGGAGTGGCTGGTGATTTCAAACTGCTGACCTGGCAGTTAGCAGGCCAGCACATAACCATTGTGTCAGTTGGGCTTCTTTTATGCAACCCCGATTGTGCCAAAATCACAATTTTTAAAATGTTGTGAAAAAAGTAAAATTCCATAGATGGCCCAAAGAACAAAAATATATATCTTTGAGGATGTCCCGGCAGAATATTCTTAGAAGTAATGATGGTGAGATTTTTGTCTCATGTACTTTGAACATGTTGTCAAGAGAGACACCAGTCCTTAGAAAAGGACATCATGCTCAAATGGTATGGTAAAAGAAAGAAAGAAAGGACATCATGCATGACAAAATGAAAAAGAGGAGTAACCTCAAAGAGATGGATTGACACAGAGAATGCAACAATGTATCAAACATACTATCACTGCCCCCTGGTGGTCATGGGAGCTACCCAGCCTTGCTCCTGGAGAGCAGCTGCTGGATTTGAACCACCAAGCCCATGGGCTGCAGTCCTTCACTCAACCACTTACGCCACCCGGGCTCAGCCCCATACAGCACTTTTGAGTATGGTGCTAGAGCATGTAGTGCTTTCTTCTGTTGCAATAGGATGCTTGTGTGTTAAAACCAACTCTAAGGCACTTAGCAACAAGAACAACAATAAAAATGACAGCAGTTGAATACATAGTTATTTAAAATGATCACATCACTATATTATGATATAAAACAATGTTAAGAGTATTTATCTCAGGAACTCTTATCCACTGCTGGTGGACCTGTAGGTATATACAGCCACTATGGAAATGCATTTGGCGATATCTAAAACAGGTGGAAATTGAGCTACCATATGACCCTGCAATCCCCCTACTGGGCATATACCCACAAGAGTCAAGCAACAAACCACGACCAGACATCTGACTCCAATGATCATTGCAACATAGTTCACAATTGCAAGGAGTTAGAAACAGTCCAAATTTCCATCAACTGATGAATGGATTGAAAAGCTGTGATACATACATATAATGGAATACTATGCATCACTGAAAAGCAGTGACAAAAGCACGAAGCACATTACTGCAGGGGAAGACCTGGAAGAAATTATTTTAAGTGAAGTTAGCCAAGTGCACAAGGACAGATACAACATGAGTCTGCTGAGGTCAGCTTAATTAAAATAAAAAAAGGAGCCAAAATATGCAAAAGGGGTATTGGGAAAAAGCTGCTGTATACAGAAATGCCTGGGGAGAGGCCCAGGTAGTCTGGTAGGGACCAGACCTAACCCAGACCTATGTATGGTGGCCAACTTGAGTGGGGAGACTGGGATGGGGGGTGGGGCAGATGGTGATGTGTAGAGAGGGAATAGAGTACTATCCCACCTAAGGGGAGCATAACCCCTTGTTTATATCTCCACAGGGAAAAAGGGACAAACTTAAACCCGGTGATCCAGGATGTGAATGCAGCATGACAGCATGGAGCGGGGAACAAGTGGAGGGATCTAAGCACACAACCCCAATCCCAACTACAGGGGCAGCCATCTCTCCACCAGGAGAGTTTGCCTTGGAGGTCAGCACTGAAGCAGCAGCTTGGGGAGTGAGAGATGCCTGACCAGAGCCCGTGAGAACAAATGAAGGGGGAGGAAGAGAGAATGGAGTGCATCCTGATCCACCGACCCTTCAGGATGATACTCCCACTCAGAACAGCCAATGCACAAAGAGGATCATATGGGCAGCCCCACTATGAAATAAGGCTACCCTCACTGACCCAAGGCCTTTCGGGGTCACTAATGGAGAGACAGGGTCAGATTTATACCCTGTCTGACACAACCACACCATAGCAAAACACTAAGGGTGTACAACAGAGCATGGCATTACAGATGGAGTGCCAAGGATATACTTTGGGGCCAGGGTGTGGCACCCCATCTGACCCAACCAGGGGATACTCTTGAAGGTCAACGAACAGAACTTGAACTATTTACAGGTTTTTATATTGTTATTTTTTTTTTTACAGATATAGGACATTGAGGTGGTTTTTTTTTTTGTTGTTATCATTGTCTTATTTTCTTTGGTCGCTTCATTTTAGGATGCCTATCTTGTTTGTTTTGTTTTGTTTTTGTTTTTTTGGGGGGGACATCACTGCCCTTTGGTGGGAGTGGGAGGCCCAACCTTGCTCCTGGAGAGCTGCTGCTGGATTTGAATCGCCAAGTCAGCATGTTGCAGTCCCACACTCAATCACTACACCACCGGGGCTCAGCCCTTAGGAAGTCTTTTTTTGTACATTGTTACCTCTGCAGGTCTATCTAGATAAGATAGGCTGGATGAACAGTCTGGAAGCAAAAATGATGGGACTGATTGTTCAGGGTGGGGGACATGGGAGAAGGGGAGGTGGGGGAAAGGAGGTGCTTTTGACTGGCCCAGGAATAAGGGAATAACAATTGATTCAAAATCAGTGACAAAGTGGGTGAGAGAAGTCTGATAGGGATTGATCAAGAGTAATGTAACAGAGAGAAAATACTGAAACCCAAATGGAGGCTGAGCATGATAGTGGAACAAGAGGAAAGTACAAGAAAAGAGAGGAAATAACTGGGGGGTGGGGAAAAGGGCATTTATAGAGGTTTAAATACAGCATGTACAAAAGTGCATATATTTATCTGTGACAATGGGGAAGTAGATCGATGGATATATAGTTATAGGGTTAGTAGTAGGACAGCAGATGGGCATTGGACCTCCACTGAAGTATTTCCTCAGTGCAAGAACATTTTGTTCTATTAAATTGGCATTCCATGATGCTCACCTTCCCGACACGATCACTGAAGACAAATGTGTGCATAAGCAAAGATGGTGAAGAAAACTGATGGTGCCCGGCTATCAAGAGATATAGCGTCTGGGGTCTTAAAGGCTTGAAAGTAAACAAGCAGCCATCTAGCTCAGTCAATGAGGTTACAGCTTGATGACCTCATTTGGAGGCATGAAGGAGATAGATGCATAGCTAGCTGGAGGCAGAACACCTGCTCACTCCCTGTGCAAAATTCCTGCGGACAAAACACATGGCACTATTCTAGTGCCCTGGAGCTGAGGGAGTCACATGGAGACCCCTGCCAGTGATGAAATGCTTTTGCCACCATTGAATCCACAAGACTTCCCACCCAATAGCCTGTGATTTTCCTGCATTTGGTGCCATTGCATGTGTTGCATGAGTCTTAACAGGAATTTATAGATCGGTATCGGACATATGGGCTAATATTGGACTTAAAGACTTGATCTGGACTGGGCTAAGATGTTTTCTCAATATTCAATCGCTCTTCTGTATAAAACTCTTTCATATATATATATATATATATATATATATATATATATATATGAGTGTCCATGAATTTGTTTCTCTAGTATGCCCAGACTAACACCCTCTGGGGTATATGATTTTTGACAAGTTTTATAGATGTTTCAACTGTATTATCATTTTTATTAAGGTAAAATCAATGAAAGAAGTTGGAGTTTTAAAATCAATGAGGATCTATAGTGAGTTATGCCTATGTGTTGATGTCCCCTTCCTTTAAGTTCAAAGAGTACCATGTACTTGCATCTATTACCATGTTTTTGCAACGATTTTATAGCTTACTTACTTACCTCTCTTCCTAGATATGAAGCTTCTTGTGGGCAAAACCTACACACTCACTTTTACATCCCTACTCACTTGTAAGAGCCGAGGACTGTATACATTCTGGAGCATAAGCAGTGTGTAAAAAGCAACCTGTTGTGGATACACCCAGAGGGCAAAGCAGGAAGTGGTCTCGGGCACAAACAGTATGCAACTCAGTGAGTAGCCTGGGTATGCACAGAGCAGTTAGGAAGACAGGGTGCAACTCAGTATGCAGTCTTATATAAGCTTAAGATTTCTCATGTGTGTGAAGAGAAACCTATACCTATCATCTCTGGATGTCCTTCCAGATCTAAGATTCAATCTCCTTTGCCCGCCTCCAAGAATTAGGCATGATTTCACAGATTAAGAATACAATGGGGTGGGAAGGGGTCTTATGTGATGTGCGTGATGTCTTTTGCATTTTTTGGAAGGCAGCAGAAGATTCAAATTCAGGAAATGTCTGCTTTGTGGGAATTAGTTTAGGGAGTCTTTATGTGGGTTTTAAATTATGAATTAATTGCAGTTCAATCTGTCCTTGAAAAGTTACAAAGACCAGAGGAAGTGAGAATATTTCAAGTATAGAAGGATTAAATGCAAGGATAATTATTCCCTGAGACCTTGGCAGGAAAGTTTTATTGTATTGTAGTTTTTCAACAATGTGCAGACAATATCCTATGTGAAATGAGTCTCTTGCTAAATGTATGCTATTCTTAACAGGGTGCTCTCCCCTCCCAACCCTGGGTTTTAGATAAGGAGAATTATGGAGGAAAAGCAAACAGAAGTCACAGTCCATACATCTCCTAGATTCATGTTGCAGTCCCACACTCAATCACTACATCAGGGATTCTTGTGTCGCTTATTAACAGTCTTCAGTGATTTCATCCCTATCACCCTGCAACACTGATCATGGTAAAACATCAAGTTCACCTAACAGCTTGTTAGAGTTTGCATTCATTTCCAATGACTGCTGTGGCAAATTATCACAAAATTGGCAGCATTAAATAGCACAGATATATTTCTGGTCATCAGAAGTTTGAAAGTCTCACAGGGCTAACAGTGAGCTGTCTGGGTACCTATGGATTTCTGGAATTTCTGGGGGGAGAACCTACTTTCTGGTCTTTACTAGTGTCTGATGGCTGCCCACATGCCTTGATTCATGGCCCCTTCCATCTTCAAAGCCCATCAACTTTTTCATTACATTTGCCTGATAGTGGCTGCTGCCTTCCTCTTCCCCATTCAAGGAATCATGTGATTACTGTGAACGCAGAAAATCCAGGCTAAATTTACCTCTACAAAGCTCATCGTTGTTGTTGTGTTCTGTTGAGCCAATTCTGATTCAGGAATTGCAGGACATTGTAGAACTCTTCCATAGGGTGTCCAAGTCATGTCCTTCTGTCACAGAGATCTGGTGGATTTGGCTATGCAGCTATGGCTCTTTGTCCATTCTATTAATAACTTGATTTCCATTTCCCACTTCAAGTTCCCATGCTTTTTTTTTCAAGTTCCCATGGCCATCTCTGGGAATCCATTGCCCACTGCACAGTGTTAATCAATGTATTACATTAGCAATCAGAATTTCCAATATTATGGAAGGTTCCATGTTCTCTTCCTTGGCCTTTGCTCAGGATTCCATCTAAATCATCTTGGATGAATAAAGGGGCTTTTACATGAATTTTAGTTTCTGAGATTATGAGTATTTAGGTAATACTTCCTCAAAACTAGCATCATAGATTCCTCAGTTCTCTAGGATAATTCCAATTTCAAATAATCATCACTTTGGAGTAAGGGTAAATTTCAGAAGATACATATTACAACTCAGGAAGAGGAAAATATGATCCTGCAACTAACTATCTATCTAACATTGCTGGGCAAAGGTGGTATGAATTTCCTCTCAGTTTAGGTCTCAAAAAACAACTGTAACAGGATGATCAAATGAAAGCAGAGAGAGTGTCTCTGAAGATCTCATAAAAACATGCCATGTCCACACAGAAGCAAACCAACAAGGAAAAAGAGAGAGGGACTATTTAGACCCCATATAAGGGCACCAGACTCAGAGGACTATGTGCTGGCATGGAGTTGCTAAAGCACAGAGAAAAACAGTTCAAGACATGGTGTCCCCTCACTGGAGCAGAGGACTATACTGGGGACACACGACAGGGTGTTGGTCTGGTCTGAACACCTCACAGTGGGCACAAAACAAGAAGGAAACAGAATAGATCAGCAATGGAAGCAAAACCAAGCCACAAAGTCCCCAGAGGGGCTCCCAAAATAAACTTCAGGCTAGGAAGGACAGCTCCAGGAATACCCCCCAGGACCAGAGATAGTCATAAAGGTCATTGGGCAGACATGGAACTACATATTCTTGTTTGTCCATTTGTTTGCTAGCTATTTATTTTCTCTTTTGACTCAATCTTTTGTTTTCCCTTTGCTTAGTCTTTCTTATTGTTGATTTGCCAATTTATGTAAGATAGGCATAGGAAACAAGCTTAAGGCTAACACAATGGAACCAATGGATCTGAAGGGCCTCTGGAGGAGAAGGAAGGAGGGGAAAGGAGTTGAGAGCAAACAGTGCCATAGACAGGGGAATAATCATGGAATTAAGATCAATAACAAGGAGGAGGTCATAGAGACTGTGGGGCTGTTGAAGCAACAGTCATCTAGCTGAGAGAAATTACTAATAGGAGGAAGAAAGGCAAGCATGATGCTGGGACAGGAGGAAGGTAACAGGAAACAGAGAAAAGATCTAGAAAGCAAAGTTATGGGTAGTGGTGTAAGTATAGATGTGTACATATGTGAAAACATTAATTCACAAAAAATAGAGATATTGACCTATGTACGAATATCTATAAGGCAATATACTGAGGTAGTGATAGACTTCAAGCCTCTGCCCCAATGCAAGAACACTTTGCTCTAACAACCAGGAATTCTGTGGTGCTCACCACTTTGGGACAATTGCTGAAGACAAAATGAGGGCATAAGCAAATGTGGCGAAGAAAGTTACTGTTGCCCAGCTATCAGAAAATATAGCATCTGGAGTATTAAAGGCTTGAAGTTAGACAATTGCTTTCAAGCAGAGAAGCAACAAGGCCACAAGGAGGAAGCACACTAGCATGTTGTGATCATGAAGTGTTGATAGAATCGAGTAACAGGCATCAGAAGACCCAAAACAAACAGACAAAGCATATTGTTGAGAATGAAGCGGTTCAGAGCATAGATCCCAAACATGTTTGTCAGCAATGGGACATCCCCTCACAGAAAGGTCACAAGGAAGGGATGAGTCAATCAGGGCACAGTATGTCACCACTGAAAGATACACTATTCCTCTCATTTCTTGAGGCTTTTATCATGAATATCATGATCCCAACCCTGTCTTTCACTATTAGCTAGACCAGAGCATGTGCACAGGTACAGATAGGAGATAAGAGCTCATGACTCATGGAATCCGGGAGCAGCAATACCAGGATGGCAGGTGGAAGGTGGGAAGAGGAGGGGTAGAAGAGGGGAACTGGTCACAATGAATGACACATAATCTCCCCCACTCTCATCCCCAGGGAGACAAACAAAAGAAACTATAAGGGAAGGGAGACAACAGTCGGTGTATGAAATGAAAATAATAATTTAGCATTTACCAAGGGGTCACGAATGTGGGGGGGCAGGGAGGGAAGAAAAGGAGCTGATACCAAGGGCTCAATAGGAAAATAAATGTTTAGAACATAATGATGGCAACACATATACAAATATGCTTGCTATAATTGATGTATAGATTGTTATAAAAAGCTGTATGATCCTCCAATAAAATGATCTTTTAATAATAAAGTACACAAATTAAAGGTAACAAAAGAAAGGAAAATGTTCTAAAATGGATTGCGATGATGATTGTACAACTCTTCTTGACATGATTGAACTACTGGATTGTATGATACATGAATTATATGCCAATACAACTGTTCAAACATAAACTTTCCTTGAACTTAAAAAAAACAAAAGTACCCCATTTGGGCAAATGATCTCTGAGCACTGGCCAAGTAGAGAGATTGTGGATATCAGATTTCCGTGACCTTGGTCTTTGGCTCTGATCCCTCTCCTGACATGGCTCCCCTTGTGCATCGGTCTTTACCTGGGGTTAAAATCCACAATTAGAGTATCCAAGAAGGATAAGATGTAGAAAGAAAAATAGGAGAAGAAATCATACCCTGCCCACCATTTCCAAAGCAGAAGTCAATTTTCTCAATAGCCATGGCTCAGCACAGGCTTCAGGGTAGGGATGTATTCTATAAGGGCATGCCCAGAAGTCAAAGGAGTGAATCAACCCACCAAGGGGCAAAGTGGGCCCTCAATTCTAATTCGGGTTTTAATATCTGTATATCAAACTAGCACATATTTAGTGACTTGAACAGATCACCAATTTATTATCTCATATTTCTGAAATTCAGAGTCTTAACAGGCTGTTGTTATAAGTGAAAATTAAGGTACAAGCTGAACTGTGTTTTTTTCTGGAAGGAAGTCTCTATGAAAATTTGTGTTTCTTTGCTTCACCCCGGTTTCTAACAGGTGCTTTCTGTCTTTAGTTCAAGGTCTCTTGTTGCATCTTCAAAGTGTATCCAAACTCGGCTTCCTTTGAAGTATCTACTTTGTCTGCCTTTGATCCTCCATCCTTCCTCTTATAAAGGCTCTTCTGGTTATAATAAATGCACTGGATAATGGAGAATAATCTTCCTAGCTCAAAATCATTCATTTCACCACATATTCAAAGTCCCCTTTACTAGTGAACATGGATGAACTTTCAATGAAATAGAATATTTTATAAAAAAATAGAACATCCAAATTTGTATTTCCCCATCCCTGTTATGTAAGTATTGGACTCCTCACCACAAGGTTGGTGGTTCAAACCCAACCAGCTACCCTGAGATACAAAGATAAGACTTGAGGCTCTCTGTTTCCTAAGTATTTACAGCCTCAGAAACCCAAAGGGATGGTTGTACTCTGATAATTGTACTTGATAATTGTGGCTATGAATCAGAATCTACTCCAAGGTGGTGGATTTTTGGTTTTATATATATATATATATGTATATATATATATATATATACACACACACACACACACACATTATAATTCTAGCAGATTCTTCTCATAGATTTCTAGACACTGGAACAATGATATCTCTTGAGGGCCATTATTCTGTCTTTCATATCTTCCCTCTTTTTTTAATTAGCCAGTAATCTAGACACTGTTTGTCTTGAACCATAGTTTCACAGCAAACTCTAAGTAAGACACCCGAGATACCAGCCACATCTCATCTCAGGGAAGTGACCTGTTTGGACAGTTCTATACAGATTGCTCTTTGTGAAAGTGCAAATAGCCTTATAAGGTTCCCATTACGGTGGATTAAGCAGGTAATTCCTGTATACAGACCAAACATCTCTCATTTCGCTTTATAGCATTCATCTGTAGTGAGACAGGCTTCCTTTAGATCCAGGCTCTGCCATCTGTTAGCCATGTCACTTAGAGCAAGCTGCTTTCTTGGTCCTTCCCAGACCCATTTGTACTGCTGTCCCACCTGTATCAAGCTCCATCAGGAGACTTCTCAGTCTGAGCACTAAGAGGATCCAGAACACTTTAAAGAATGTAATATGTACCATCATGGCCCTTGATAGGCTTAAAAGAAACATACATTGATGATAAACCTCACCACCGCCACTGTTGTCTATTGTATTAATCCCTACTGATGGCCCATGTCCATCACAGTTGGTTCCCTTAGGATTTCTCCTCCTGACACATCACCAAGTGGGCTTGAATTTGCAACCTTTTGCTGAACAGCCAAGCCCATTGACCATTTGCATCACGTCAACACTTTCATATTTTGAAGCCCCCACTGCTGTTGAAGTGTTACTCTGCTCTGAAGGCCGAGTAGCACTGCTCTCTTGAGTTTCTGAGCCTGCGAGTCTTTACAGAAACACAGCTCTCTCCCAGAGAGTGACTGGTTGATTCCAACTGCTGACTGTATGCTCGCAGCTTGGTTCTTAACCTACTAGACTGCTAGAAACCCCTATTTTATTTAAGGGAACTGGATTCCTTAGGTGGGTATATGTGCATGGGTAAATGTATTTTACTGACTGACTAAAACATGCAATTCATTCGTAGTTAGCACTTGTCTTACTAACTAGCAGTTATCATAGGTTAAAGATGCCATTCAGATTTGTGGCACTCTGAAAATTGTTCTGGGATGACATCTCGACACAGCAACGTCACCAACTGGAAAGTTAAATGTAGCACCATGGTTGCAAGGAGTTCTTACCTCCTGGGTCTGTCTGTCTGTCTGTCTGTCTCTTTCATCAGCTGACTCTCACAGACACAGCATTTCACTATTAGGCTTTAACCTTACAACTCTAGATTTATTCTGTATACATCCAGGGAAATCATTCAAACTTTAATCCACTTTTGTCTCTCCCCTAGTAAAACTTCCAATCCCATTTATCATCACCCGTGTTGAACACCATTCTGCTTGTGCCTCACAGTTCTAATCTGATCAAGTTTATTTGCAATTAACCTTGGTCAAATAGTTAGTGGGGCGTGGGGGGTGGGGATAGAGAGATTCTAATGGGTTGGGGAAAAGAGAAAAAAAGCTGGGACGTTAGCATGTCTGCCTTCGATGATCTGAGGGTACATGCAGGTTGCTGAGACACAAAGGGAAGTCTTTGATAAACAGTCTTACCTTTCTCAGGTGAAGTAGGGCTCTCAGGCAAGGCAAAATTCATTCCCTGAATCTCTGGTGCTCTAGTCCCCTCTGCCAGCCACGTTCTACCTGCCACCAAAGCTCCCCTCCTGCTCTGCCTGAAAGTCGGCCTGGAGAGTTCCTAAAGGAAACAGTGTAACATTTGACTAATCTTGCATAACATTTTCATAATCCACACCCATTTGTCCTAAGGAAAAACCTGTTTCCATGATCCTTCTGAATCAGGAAACAAAATAGAGGACTAGGAGAGTCTGGCTTCTGCAGGCAAGTCAGTCTTGCTGTCCCATGGGCCTTACAAGATTTTTGTAGCTCAAATTTGAGCCAAACCCTGAGATAGGGTAGATAAAAAAGGTAGATAAAAAAAAAAAAGATTAACACATCATGTACCTCTCCTCCAGTGAGTATGCAGCTTTGGAGGAATCACAGAAGCAAAAACATTTAGTAACTCCTTCAGGGAATTATTCAGGACATCCAGAAAAAGGGGATGAATGATTCTTTGGGGTCAGGCTTCATTCAATAAGGTACTGATTGGCTGAGCTCCAGTGGTGTAGTGGTTATGTGCAGGACTGCGGCCCCCTGGGTCGGTAGTTCAAATCCAGCAGCAGCAAAGCTGGGCCTCCTATTCCCAACAGAGGGCAGTGATGCCCAAACCATAAAAAAAGGGTAAAAAAGAAGGTGCTTATTCCCTGAGGTGAGTTTTGAAGCATGCATAGGAATTGGTCTAACAAATGAGAAAAACTAGGGTTGGCGATCAGGGAAGGATATTGGAGGCAAATAGAGACTCCTACATAAAATCATTCAGCAGCATGATAAATTTAAAGCATCAGTGACTCGGTAATAGAAATCTCCCCTTCCCTAAAAGAGGACAAGTTGAATCTCTGAGCAGCACCCTACAAGAGGAGGGTGCATGTTGCTATAATGTTGACTAAGGTTCAGTGGTTCATCTAGATTAGAATAAACTAGGAAGAAAGGCCAGGTGATCTACATCTGACAATCAGCCCATAACAATCTTATGGAGCCAAATGATTTAATCTACAACCAATCATAGGGATGCTGCAGGACTAGGAGACATTTCCTTTCCTTGCATGCGGGGTGGGGGGGGGTGCATCATGAGTTGGGGAGACTGACCAACAATGACAACATGCAAGAGAAAAACGTTTATGGTTAAGAATACAGAGTGTATTTTGCAAAGTGAAGGAGAGAGATGAGGCTGCAAAAATCAGAAATCCTGCCAAAGACACTACTTGATGAGAGGACACAATTGTGAGCTGGAGTGTGATGTTGACTCTATTCCTCAGTCTTGGAACTTCACTCGTCATTTGTAATTTCATAAGACAAGTCTCGAAGGGGAAAAGTGTAACTTAGTGACTCGAATTAGGTGGTCTGGCTGATCCAATGACCTAGGTGGAGTTGGACACAGACCACCAACTCTCAAGGACGTAGAATGAGTAAATTGCATTTAATATTGAAGTTATCCGTAGTGCCCTGGAATGTCCCTTTGACCCTACAGAAGCCTCTGCCCCTCAGAGTAGCTCCGGATTCCCATCATTCCGAATGACAATCTTCGAAGGAGCCAGCTGCTTGCTGTCAAGGTCAGCTAAGGCAGAGGTAAACTCCGGGTTCTCTGATTTAAAAAAAAAAAAGGCACACGCCAAAAATGTATTTTACAGCATTTTTACACTTCCATGTGCTGTGAAGCCTCCTGACAGTTTGAATTCAGGCCAGCGTAATAAATGAGGCACTGTGCTCATATTGTTAATACAAATAATGAGAATAGACCACATTTCCTCACGTGATCTAGCAAACATATGGTCTTGTGGTTGAAACTTGGCATGTTAATTGTCATAAGAACCCTGAAAGGGAGGTGGAAGGAATTGGTAATTTTATCCCTAGGTCAGACCTCCGTCATTAATATTTCCCTGTTCCCACAGCTAGGCAGGCCCTTGACAGAACAAGTCTTTACTGTTGTTAGCTTTTCTTCTCCCAGTGAAATCACACTCATGATAGTCAACTATTTGGAATAAACTTCACAACTTCATTTAAGTGCCTCCCTCAACTTCATTGAAGTGCCTCCCTCGCCACTGTTTTCCTTTGTCCCTAAAGGCTTGTTGAATACCCAGGGCAAAGAGAATTTTTCTTTGTTTGTTTCTGCACTTAGCGTGTGTAAGGTGAGGTCTCAGAGAGGTGAATCGTATTGCCCAAGTTTAAATGAATGACAACAATGCATATTTCTATCTCCCTCTGTCTATCACTTCTACTCTATCGTATTGTCCCTAACACATTCCTTAAAAAGAGAAATGGACACAGTCCCTAAACTGCAAAGATGGTCTCTAGGAATCGTTGATCAGTTCAATCGACCCCAAGTGATTTTAGTGGGCTCCGTGCCCACCTTCCTTAGTCAACCCTAAAACCAAGGCCAGGTTAGCACCTTTTACAAATTGACCTGCTCCTTTCCATCGTGACTTTGAGCTCTCTTGTCCTCATCTATGAGCTTTGCTGAAACTCTGGGTCAGGCTTCTCCCTGCAATGTGCAACCCACCAACCACTCCATGGGGGGAAGTTGTGAGGTTATCTACTCCCACAGAGGTTTACAGTCTCAGACACCTAGGTGCTGCCTCTTGGGAGAGGCTGCTTCTCTGCCTAGCAACCTAAAGCTTCACATCAGTGTAGCTACCTGCCTCGCCTGGATTTCTATTTCCTCTGCTACTTGGTAGTGCGGTTTAGATAGCTCCTCTGAAGACTGTGACCTGCGGACCATGAAACAAGTGATGTCTAAATCTCAGGGCTGATCAAGCCTACCTCTTGCATCCCAAGATTTTAGTGATTTGTTAGAGAGAATGAAGTACCAAGATATACAGGCATAAAACTAACTAGTCCAGAGCACATAAGTGAGGACAGGGTCTTTCTTTCCACACCAATGAAGTGTACAGCTAGATCCTAACTGCATCTAATTCCTGCTTGCTGAGCCAGGGCCATTTATTAAGCTAGGACCAATGTGAGCATCTGGGGGCAGGTCAGTTCCAAAGGGTTGCTTGCTTAACTTGAGTGGAAAGTGGAAAAATCAAAATCCTATTCATGAGGAAGCCAATAACATTAGAAATTATTCTATCTAATAATATAATGCTCTATGGCAAGTCCAAGAAATAAGGAGTGTGTTTTTTTTCCAGTCTAAGGTCTTGAGCATTGTGGGGACCAGTGTGTTGGTAAAGGTGGGCTTGGCAGGAGGTGCTTAAGCAATAAGTTGCAACTTGCTTTTGGCTTGAGGACTAGTTATACGATGTGATTATGATTTGAACTAAACCAAAACCTGCCACCATTGAGTCAATGAGCAGTGATCCTACAGGACAGAGAAGAACTCTTCCATAGAGGTTCCAGTTCTTTACAGGATGCCATCTCTTTCCCCATGCAGCGGCTGAGGGGTTCACAGCTGAGTGCTTTAAACACTACCTCTCCAGGGTGCCTTACATCACCAGTGCTCCTGGCAGTTATGACTAAGGGAGATGCAAATGAATCGCCAAATATTGAAAAATCATCAACCCACTCTCCTTGGTGGATTCCAACTCACGGGGGAGAGAGAAATGCACCTTTGGGTTTCCAAGATTTTAAATCTTTATGGAGGCAGAAAGCTTCGTCTTCCCCACTTGGTAGTTTCAAACCACTGATGTATGGCTAGAAGCTGAATATGCCACCTATTGTGCCACCAAAGTTTCTTAACCAAATATATGAATTCATAAATAGTTTCAACAGCCTTGCTTACTGACAGTGCAGAGGACTGGAAACACTCGCTGAAAATGATCAAGGATTGTCAAAGATCCCTTGCTTGGATTGACAATGAAGGCAAATAGAAGCATCCGTTAAGAGGTCCATGGTATATGTCATTGGGTAAATCTCATGCACAAGACCTCTTTAAAGTGTTGAAAAGCAAGGCTGTTCCTTTGAGGACTAAGGTGGCCCTAACTCAAGTCATGGTGTTATCAATTGCCTCATATACACATGAAGGTTGCACAAGGAAGCAAGAACACCAAAGAAGACTTGACACATTTGAATTATGATGGCGAAAAAGAACATTGAGTGCATGGTGGACTGCCAAATAGATAAATGATTATGACTTGAGAAAAGTGTAGCCAAAATTCTCCTCGGAAGTGAAGATGTGTGAGACTTCATCTCATATACATCAGACATGCTTTCAGATGAGACCAATTTGGAAAATGGCATCATCCTTGGTTAAGTGGAAAGATGGCAAAAAGAGGGGATGTCCTCACGGAGACGGACTGATGTGGTGGCGGCCGCAACGGGTTCCAACATAACTTCATTGTGGAAATGGCAAAGGACAGAACGTCGTCTCCTTCTGTCATACACAGGCGCACTGTAAGCTGGAAACATCTTGACCACACACAGCAACAGCACAGTCATATGCAGACCAAGAGAGGAAAACCAGCACCAGAAGAAAGAGATGGTAGGTACTGGCAAGAATGATGACAAAGGACAGCAGAGGGTCTGGCTAAAAAGTTTAGGGTTTATGGAAGAGCACGTAGAATTCGATGCCCTATACTCCCTCTGAACCATCTGTTGCTTCTGAGCTAGGGAACAGATTCTAGGTTTAACTATAGAATCTCCAAAGGGACCCCTCCCAAAGTCACAGCAGGGAATTCAACTAAGCTTTGCCATCAAGGATGGGGATTCTTTTTTTATTATGATTAACCACTTTATTAATGATTACAAATCTTGAAGCAATCTATCGTTCAGTTTTATTAAGCACACTTGAACATATGTTGCCATCAACATTTCTAAAACATTTTCTTTCTACTTGAGCCCTTGATATCAGCTCCTCATTTTTCTCCTCCCCCCTCCACCCTTCTGTGCTCATGGATTCTTGATCAATTATATATTATTGTTTATAGCTTACATGGTTTGTTGTCTCCCTTCACCCACATTTCTGTTATCCACCCCCTGGGAGTGGGCTATATATTCAACCTTGTGATAGGTTCCCTTTCCTCATCCACCCACTCACCCCCTAATCCACTACCCTCATGATATCGCTGTTCTCACTACTATTCCTGAGTGATTTATCTGTCCTGAATTCCATGTTTCAAGAGCTCTTATTTTATATGATAAAAGCAAGATTTACTTTAGTTTTTTTAAACTTCTCTCATGCTTCTTTCCCCTTTGTAATTCCTATCATAAATATTATCTTTTTTATAGACAGCATGGATTTTTTGTTGTTATTTTTTCTGTATCCATTTTTCTATGTTTAATCATTTTATTGGGGGCTAATACATCATTTCTCATGATACATAAATACATATATTGTGTCACGTTTCTTCACATGCCTACAGCTGTCATCGCTCTCTGGACCTCCACTTTTCCATCTGAGCCTCTGACCTCAGTCTCCCATCCCTTCCCCATCATCCTTGCTCCCCACTGCCCCACTAACTCTCAATACTCCATAAATTATTATTTTGTCATAACTTATACTGCTCGATGTATCCTCTTGCCCTTGTCCCCAGTGTCTGTCCCCCTGCTAGGGGGTTATAGGTAGATCCTTGAAGTTGGCTTCCCCTCTCCACCCCACTTTCCCTCCACCCATCCTGCAGCTTCATTCCCACTACTGGTCCCACAGAGTTCATCCATCTTGGGTTCCCCACCTTTCCATTTCTCATCTCCACAGTAGTGTAGAACTGGGATCATGACAGTTGGAGGGAGGAAGCTTCAGGAACTAAAGGAAAGTTGTGTGCTTCATTGCCACCTCACTGAGCCTCACTAGCCTGTCTCCTCCCCATGATCCCCTGTGTGAGAGTGTCCAATTACCCACAGGTGGGTCTTGGGTCCCCACGCTGCTCTCCCCCCATTTATAGTGACATGGTTCTTGTTCTTTGATGTTTGCTATCTGCTCCCTTCAGCTCCCTGTGATCACACATAGTGTTTTCTTCCATGGGTGCTTGACTGCTTCTGGGCTAGATGCCCATCCATTTACCCTCAAGCCTTCACGATCCCAGGTGTTTTATTATTTGGTAGTTGGGTGCCATCAGATTTCTCCTCTCTGCGTCTGCTCCCTTCTATCTTCCATGATCTTATCGCGAGGGTGGGCACACAGTAATATGATTTTTGATCTTTAATGCCTGATATCTGGGTATTTTCACATCTCATGTTCGTGGAGGTTGGTGTGCATCTTTTAAGGTGGGCTGTGTTGTTCCCGGGCCTTATAACCATTTGTTCACCCTCGAACATTTAAGACTTCGGATGTCACATCTTTTGATAGCCAGGTATCATCAGTCATCTTTACCACTCTTGCTCAATCCCCACATGTCCTCAGTGGTTATCTCATGCTAGATCGTTCACAGTGGTACAATTTTTCCTGTTTGATGCCTGTGAACTGGTCCTTTTGGCATCTCGTGGCCACTTCTTCCCTGTGGGCTTGGATACCTCTCTGCTAGATGGTCATTTGTTTGTCTTCAGGCTTTGAGACCCCAGAATCCATGTCCTTTGGTAACTGGGCACCATGGGTTTTCTTCACCACATTTGCTTATAAACTTATTTGACTTCAGTGATCACATTGGGCCAGTGAGCATTCTGAAATGCCAAATTAGTAGAACAAAGTGTTCTTGCCTTGAGGGAGAGTGCCTGGGTAGGGATCCAAGGCCCAGCTTCTATCTTAGTATTAAACATATAAATATATGTAGCAGGATTGTTCCCTCCTCATAATATGTGCTTATGTTTACATATGTACATATCTGTGTTTAGACCTGTGTATGTGCCCTTTGCCTTCTAGTTCCTTCATCTATTTTCTCCTGCCTTCCTCCCATTCCACTGTCATACTCAGTCATCATTTGGGTTTCAGTACTTTCTATTGCATTATCCTTACTTCAGGCCCACCAGTTCTCCCACACCCTCCCCGCCACCAACTGTGGATTACCTATTGTTCTTCCCAGCCCCAAGTAAGAGCTCTTCTCTGTACCAATGTGTGTACTCCAGTCTAGCTGGATTTGAAAGTTAGAACTGGGTTATAGTAGTTGGGGGGAGGAAGCATTCAGGAACTAGAGGATTGATGTGTTTTGTCAGTGCTGTATTGCATCCTTGTTGAATTTTCCCCTTCCTTGTAATTCTTCTGTGGGGGGATGTCCAATTGTCATTGTAAGTGATCATGTTAGGAAGGGTGAGTAGAGTAATGAGTCTCCCCATTAGTCAATGGGTTTTGTTGATAGATATTGTGGCAGAAGAAACTATGCCCACATGGAAGAAGCACACCAATCTATGTGATCATGAGGTGCTTCTTCCATGTGGGCTTATTTGTTTCCCTGCTAGATGGCTACTTGTTAACTTAAGGCCTGTAAGACCCCTGACACTATATCTTTTGATAGCCAGGTACCATAAACTTTCTTCACCACATTTGCTTAAGCACCCATTTTGTCGTCAGTGATCATGTTGGGAAGGTGAGTAGAGTAATGGGGATTCTTGCACAGTACTTTCACTGATCTCAAAGTCCAAACTTTAATTTATGCCACCTGGTTCTCCCCTTTAGTTGATGGGTTTTGTGCATAGATATTTTGGCAGAAGAAACCCTGCCATTACCTTCTACAAAAAGGAGTAGGGTCCATAAAATGAAGTCCACCCCTGCACAGCACTTCTTGATCTGGCTGAGGTGCCTGACGAGCCCCATGTACTCCTCATAGCAGATGCAATCAGTACACCACAGCCACACTGACCTATGCAGATCTCCATAGAGTCTTTGCATTCCATTTTGCCTCCGTGCCTTCACATTTTTATTTCTGCATGGTTTTTCCACTTGCAAAACTCTCAAGCAGTTTTAGCTTACTTATAGATTGTTATTGTAACTGTTAGATATGGTTGAGTTGACTTTGACTGATAAGGACACTATGTCCAACTTGACATAGATTGACTCTACTTTGAAGAGGCAGGTCCTCCCTAGTCATGCTTTGAGTACCACTTAATCTATGGGGCTCATTTTTCAGCACTATGTCAGATAGTGTTTTGCTGCTACGCAAAAGGTTTTCTATGTCTAATCTCTCCAAAGTGGACAACATATTCCTATTCTGGTCTGTTTTTATTCTAAGAGCTCTGCAGAAACCTACATCCCAGGAGTGCACCTGCTGATATTTGAAATATCAGTCATATAACTTCCAGCATCATAGCAACATGCAAGTCATCGCATTATGACAAAGTGGCAGATGAGTGGTGGGCCTGAAAGATTAGCTCCTTTACAGATCTCTCCTTACTGTCTTACTCACCCATTTATTGGATTTCTATATATTGTCAGTAGTGTTTTAATTAAATTTTGGTATAGTTTCTACTTTTCATTCTGCTTTTCAGATAAGGGATCTGAGACACAGAAATGTTAAGTAAAAGCCTCTCAGAGGTAGAATGGGGATTTAAACCCAGGCTGTGACCTCCAGAGACTGTACTCCTACCCGCCATCCTATCTGCCTACCAAGGCCAAGTACCCCCTCTTCTTGTTGCTATGTGGCACAGTTTCTGATAGCTGGAAACCCTTGCTTCTTTGGCGATCACCAAGTAGTGTCCCCATGCTTTTCTCTGTGTCTATAACATAGCTCCTGATAACTCAGGAGTGATTAGATTTAAGACATAGTCTTCACTGTATGGTTTCATTAACATAGCAAAGAATGCAGTATTCCCCAGTGGGATTACATCCATAGGTATAGAGTTGGGAGTCCAACATATATTTTAGGAAGATTATAATACAAAACCTAACAATCACCCGCCACAGCTCTTGGTAAATATGTACTTATGTGCTCTTCTTTTTCCTTAGGTGTGATGATTCTACATAACACCCTACATTCAATATGTCAATTTTATAATTGAGATGTAGGGGTGGAGTCTAGCTTGTTAATCTGGAGATAGCCTTTCAGTAGCCAATGAGGCCTCCATGTGGGCTTGGCTTTCTCCTGAGACTTCTGGGAAATCTCACGATATATCCCTTGTGGAGATGAGAAGCTATCTCCCCAGTTGTTGGGAGTTGGTCTCAGAGACAATTAATCTCAGACAAGACAAGATGGCAGCATCTGAGAAGCTGAAGGAGCCAGAGGAGAAGCCACACAGCCTGGCCCTGATGGAACCAGACCTCTGAAGCTGGAGAAGCCATGTGGAGACCCCTGCCAGTGCTGAGTTGCTTCTACCATCACTGGATGCCTTTGATGGACCCTGAGCTCTATAACAGAGGAGCCATAGGGAGACCCGTGCTGGCACCTGGACTCTGCACCCACTAACCTGTGACTCTGTGAGTTGGAAGGAGATTTTATAGACTGATATCGGGCAATGGGTTAATATTGGACTTGTGAGTTTGAACTGGACTGGGCTGGGATGCTTTCTCAATGCCCCATTCCTCTTGTATATAAACCTTTTCCTTACATCCATATGTGAGTCTATGAATTTGTTTCTCTAGTCTACCTGGACTAACACAACTGACCATAGTTGTCTGGTATTTAGTACCTAAATTAATGGCATCACCGCTCTCCCAGAATTCACCAAAAGGGTAATCCTGCAAGATGCTATATTCATTATCGTCATCATAGCTAGTCATATCAATGTTTCCTTCCAAATCCCTATCAAAGACACCATCTCCTCTCCATCCCCACTGATTTATTCAGAATGGTCCAAATTCTTGTCTGAATGAGAGCAGCTCTGTGCTATTCCTACTTCATCCCACTCTGATCCAGCCTCACTTCCTTAGTCACATTTACACGAGTTTCAGGGACCTCCAGGGTCTGTCTTTTTTTTTTTTCACACATCACACTCATGTAAATCCTGCTTCCTCTCTTGGCACAGATGACCCCGAACTTCATTGTCTGCGCAGTTGCACTCATCCTTTACAATACAACTCAGACTGTTCATTGATCTTATTGATTCCGCTCTGGATGAAACTCCAATTGGGCTCCAATTATGTTTAATCACACACAATAAAATTAGCTTTATTGTACCTACCCCCTTTGTGACCCAGAATGTGAGTTTGTCTGAGATCTCCAAGCGGGAGAGAGATTGCAGGGTCAAAGTTGCCTAGGCAAGTCTACGGAGGCTGGTCCAAAGCCAATGCTGAGTAAGAATAGTGGCTCAGGTATGTCTAAAACACATCTACTTTGATTTCTGTTTAACTGGTGCACTTAGGGCCAAAGACACAGTGCGCTAGGAATGATCACAACTTTCTTTGCTCCCTTTTTAATTCCTGGCAGTCCCTCACGGTTTGTCGTCTCCCATGTGCTAAAAGAGCAAAGAGCATGCCACAGCTGGAGGTCCAGTGTCTCTTTCGTTGCTTGGATGCATGGGGTAAGGTTTGGTAGTGTGATAAATAAGTCACTATTGGTCCAGAGGGCCTCAAACTATGGCCCATGGGTCACATGCACCCCGTTGAGGACTTTTATCTTGTTGGCCAGGCGTTTTTGTTTATTTATTTACTGTCATATGCATCTTGGTATGCATCATTATATATATCTATAAAGCAGCTTCAAAAAGTTTGTGAAGTTTTCCATTGTTTCTTCATTCCGTGTTTTCATGAGCATTTGAAAGTACATTGATTTGTGATTATTTCACTTTGAAATGTTTATTTTTTAAAAAAAATTACCTTAACTATAGTCCAGTGAATTTTACCACCCAGATTGACTTTTTTCATTCCTTTAATTTTAGTGTTTTAAAAATATTGCATGCTTTGAGTTTCCAAAGCTGTCTTACTTCAGATTTTCAATTTGAGCCTATCTATTGTCCCCTTTTCTCTCCTTCGATGACATCTATGGAATATATAAAATTTCAATATTGGAAAAAAAATTGTGTTTTTATTCTCCTGGTGGTGACCTTGAACCTATTATGACCCAGCTTCTCCTTCTTTTCCTATCATGACTAAACCTTACTTGTAGGCATGCCATGGTTGTATCCTTAAGGTCTTTAGTTCTGGAGTATAGAATTGCCCTTCCCCAGTCCCACCCAGTCTCTACCCTCACATTTTTTACTTTTTGTCCTTTTTTTATAATAAATTTTATGGGATTGTCTACTCATTCTTTCTTCCTACTTTTCATAAAAATTTATGAATTTTATTTCTTTTTTGTGTACTTCTGTGCCACCAAAGAAGGTTTTTCTTTCACATACCTCAGTTCAAAAGTGTCTGAAAATACGTTGGCTTAATGTCTATCTTTAAATGTAAGTTTAGCTAAATCTACAATCCTAGATCAAATATTTTTTTCTCTTTTGTTCCTGAACTTCTTATTGTGAATCGGGTGAGCGATTATAAAACAGATGATCTATTTGGGATACAGCAGAGTAAATAATTTATCAAAGTATTGGGAGAAATACCTTGTTTTGTGCCCTCTTCCTTCATTTTTAGAATACAATCTCCTGCCTACAGTATATTTTCTGCTTCCTCTTTACTGAGTTAAGTCCTGTCTGTCCTCTATCCTAGTGCTTCCTCTTTCTTGACTTTTCCTCCCATCTGATAACCAGCAGATTTTTCTTTTAGTATGGAAATCTAATGGTGTAGATATTTGTATGGAACCGGGGTCTCATACAGTGTCCTTTGCCTTGTGTTTGACTAATGTCACTCAGCCCAACAAACTCTAAACCCATCCATATCATGATGGGGGTTTCATAGTGTCATCATTTTTCTTTAAAGTTATTTTTTAATTGTGTTAACTATATTCCAATGGATTTTAAAACTTACTGCCCTGGTTGGTTTTTTCCATTTCTTTAATTTTAGTGGTTCTTAATAGAAACTATATTATAGTGTGTGTGTGTGTGTGTGTGTGTGTGTGTATGTGTGTTTGCTGATGTTTATATACCCGTTCTTCCACTGGGGGGCATTTAGGCTGTTTCCATCTTCTTGTTATTGTGAATTGTGCTGAATATAGGTGTGACTATATCTGTTCATGTGGTGCCCTTGTTTCTGTAGACTTTATAAACTAAGGGTTCTTTTCCTTTAGTCCTTTGAAATGTTATTCCATTGCATTCTTGCACCCAATGTGGATGTTGAGAAATCTGCTGTCATTATCACATGTTATGTATGTATTTGAACGCTTGGCTGACTTCTACCACTGCAGTCTGGCAGAGATTTGCTGGGAAGAACATGGAGTTGGAGACAGAAGCCTGGTACAGAGTAGCCAAACCATCGTTTTGCAATGTGTTGAGTGTTTCCGGATTTTAGTATTAGACCAGCCATGTAGTAACTCTCTGGCTTTGGGAAGCTATTTAAATTTTTTGAACTTCAGTTTCATAATCTGCCAGCTGAGGTTGTTAACCTCATTCTTGCCTGATTCCAAAATGAGCTTTGAGGTAAGTTTTAAAGGAAGTCAGAATTAAGCTTACTTGCTTTATAATTGAGTTTAGTACAAAAGCAATGAGTCCATAACTTAACACCTGCAGTAGAAGAATTTTACTGTGATAAGGACCCATGGTGTGCCATAAGCCAGGACATCTTAGAGAATCTCTTAATCTTAAAAGTACCTGGGCTACAGAACTGGATTTTACTTTACTTTTCAGTTACTGATGAATTCATAACGAGTGCATCTAAGTTTGTTTTCTTCTTTAGGATGGAAAACAAATGTTATACATTGAAACCCTTTCCCTTGACACAGGGGGTTTGGTCTATCCTGGGTTTAGAGGTCAGTTAATCACACAAGCTACTTGCAGTCTTGTTTCTGGGCATCACAGCCAAGTATTATAGGACATTGGCCAAACATTGTGGTTAGAAAGTGGCATGGGTGGAATTTAGCTATGATGCTGTTTTTCCATTAGAGTCATGTAGGAAGCAACTCTGGCTGATGATAAGATGCATTGTACTTCACCAGAGAAAGAAAAACATTGTTCACACAATTAAATAGAGAGACCACACCAGGACTTTCATCATTATAGAATCTAAACTTGGGAAAGATCTTCACACATGAAACAGTCCTTCCTTCTCCTCTACTCCCTACCAAACTGGACCTTCTTTTGCAATAGATTATAGATGCCGAGTAAAATTTTCCATACAATGTGTAGAGTCCTAGAAGGTTCTACAAATATCCTCTGGGACTGGTGCATGAGCAGGAGTCATAGCAAAAATGTATTTTCCTAGGACAAAAAAAGAACATTAGTGACTTCTTTCCTTCTTCCCAGTTGCCTCTGGAAGATATTTTAACTACCTGGTGTGTTTCATGGAAGTAGAGTTAGAAGCAAGGAGAGTTGATTATGAAGACAATGTGCAGTTTCAGGAGAACAAGGGCATTCTGGCTTTCAGTTCCAAGGAAAATAGTACCCCTCTCCACTGCCCCATTTTTGGGTTCCTGAATGGACACATGCATTCACTCACACTCCCTTCATTAACTGTGGCAGGAATAGCTCTCCCCGGTGCTATGGATATAGCTATGCATTATATTCAATTGTGCTAATTGGTTTTGAATTTTCTTGTAATCTTCCAAGGTTGCTATTTGGTTTTCAGAATGGTGTGACTAATCAAGAGGTCTCTGGCACCAAGCAGAGAGGCTCACAGTCTCTGATACCCAACTTAAATAGAGGGAAGGGATGAAACCCCTGTTTAATGTTTTTAAGAATTACACAAGGCAATTGAGCTAGATACAGTAAGACATTTTGTCTATTTATTGACAATCATTTACACATCAGACCATCTTATCCCATTCATATGGATTAAAAACTACTGCCTTCCAGTGAATTCTGACTTGTAGTAACCCTGTGTAGAGTTCCATAAGCTGTAAATCTTCCTGGGCACAGATGGTTTCATCATTCTCTTGTGGAGGAGCTGGTGGTTTTGAACCAAAAGGAGACTGAGTCCCTAGCTCTATCTTGGGTAGGACAAGGGAGCTAAACTGAGCTGTAACTGATATTAACATAAGCTCTCTCTACTTCCTTCATGCTATGAAAAGATGTGTGGGAGAATTCCATTACCTAGTAATTCCATGTCCCCACACACTTTTCAATGTTCTTTTATACATTCCTAACTCCACTGTTTCTCCAGGAAGAAGACGTGAGCTGGAAAGATTGTGTCCCATAGGGTGGATGTAATACTTTGCTTCTAATTGATCTCAAGACTCAAGAAACTGAGGAGTGACATCAAGAGGAATACACTAAAGGGTCTCCGAAAAATCAAGAAATCAGAGAACAAAGTTGATGTCAGAAGATCCTCTGAAGCTTGCTCTTGAATATAGAATAGCTAAAGTATATGGAAGAAATAAGGAAGAAAAGCTGAACAAAAAACTTCAAAGGGCAGCTTGGACAAACACAGTCCAGTATTATAATAACTGTTTAAAGACCTGGATATAGAAAGCCAAAAAGGAAGAACATGCTATGTATATTTCCAGCTGAAAAAATTGAGGAAAAATTCAAGTCGTGTGTTGCAATATTAACAAATCCTTTGGTCAACATATTGAACATGCAGGAAGCATCAAAATAAACTGGAAGGGGTCTTTTTGCTCTGTTAAACCACCCACCTCACCTCAAGAAATCCTGTCAACATTCAACCATTTTAATTGGCAACATGATCAGAAATTCATGACAAAGAAGGAAGACATCCAGACTACACTCAAAGAAAATAGCAAAACGCAAGGCTCTGGGAATTGATGGACTATCAAAAGAAATGTCTCAACTAGTTGGTGAAACGCTGAGGACTCATTGATGGCAAGAAATTTGGAATACAGTTACTAAAAGAGACCATAAATGTGCCCATTTTAAAGAAAGGTAACTCAAAGAAGAAGAGAAATTATTAGATGATATCATTAGTATCACATGTAATTAAATTTAGCAGAAAATAATTCAATAATAATTGCGGCATTACATCAACAAGAAACATCTAGAAATTTAAACTGGATTCAGAAAAGGCTCTGGCACGAGGGATAAATATCATGTGGAAGTCAGATATATTTTGGCTGAAAGCAGAGAATACCAGAAAGATATTTACTTGTGTTTTATTGACTATGGAAATGCATTCAACTCTCTGGTTCATAACTAACTATGGATAAGTTCCAGAAGAAAGGGAATTCCAAAATACTTAGTTGTGCTCATATGAAAACTGTACATGAACCAAGGGAAAATTGTATGCTTTAAAATCGGTAGAAGTATGTGTAAAGGTTGTTTTATTTTACTATTTTGAATGTGTTTATCCAGAGAAAATAACTCAAGAAGTTAGACTACAGAAAGACCAACCTGAGCTCAAGTTGGAGGCATGATTATCAACAACTTTTGATAAACAGATGACATAGCCTTCCTTACTGAAAGTGAGGAGGAGTTAAAGTACTTACTACTGATCAAGGACAGCAACCTTCACTGTAGATTACGACTCACTGATTCCCAACACTGCGTGGCCATCCTTCACTTTATGATGTCTTAAATCCTAACCTCTATATGGTAATGAGGCATAATTAGGATAAGGTGTATCCTGAGCCATCACTTTACAAAAGGATTGACACAGAGTTCACACCCAGACTCAAATCAAACTTTTATCCAAGCCATACTCAAGCACGCTTGCACATTCAAACAACACCCTTGCTAGAATCATGCCTTTAGTACTGCAAGCTATTAAAGCAGAGAGAAGGGGATAGAGTATGGAAGAACTTGACTACTACAAAGAAAGAAGAACCTGGAGCAGAGCACATTCTTTGGGCCTGTTCTGAGAATCTTCTCAGGCCATTGAGAAAAGGAATGAAAGGCACATAGATGCTTAAAGGAAATAAGGAACTTCTCCTGGAGTTGTCTCCTTGAATTTGGATTGCCAGCCCCCTAAACTGTGAGAAAGTAAATTTCTGTTTGATAAAGTCATTCACGTGTGCTATTTCTGTTACAGCAACACTAAGTACCTAAGACTGGAAGTCCTTGTGTCAGATGCAGGACTGATGAGACCAGCATGCATTCCCAGAAAGCAAAAGGTCAGGTTGTCAAGTATTTATTCATGGGAAGAATGTGTCAAGATGTAAACAATTTGTTTCTGAGAAAAATGTGCTCAAGACTGTAATCATGTGTAACTGAACCAGCTGGTACCACTCATTTAGGTGGTAACTCACTCCCTTCATGCCAAGTGGCTAACCTTTTCATTTCAAAAGATTTGAAGCTAAAGTATGTAACTCACCTATAACCAATCATTGACCCCAACTGTTCTTTTGTCTCTGTAGACGGAGACCCGTCTCTCTTCCTCGAGTGGTATGGGATAGGTACCAGGCTGACAACTCCAAGTCACTGGTTCGAATCCCCCAACTCCTCTGTGAGAAAAAGATCAAGCTATTTGCTCTTGAAAAGAGAGGTAGTCTCGGAAATCCTACATGAAGTCATTTCATTACAATCACTATGCCATTAAGCTGACTAAATGCCAAGGGAATGGGTCTTTAATTTTGGCCAGCTTGGATCATATCATGCTTCAACAAAATTTCCCTTTTGATACTTCTTAGAAATTTCCTTCTTGAAACTGCCATATAAATTCTTTCTTTGTACCAATTCTAAGCAAAGAGGACCCAAAACACCGGCACTACAATTCAAGCTCAATATGAAATATTCTTTTTTTTTTCTGTATGAACCATTAAACAAAATGGTTCAATCAAAGCAATAACTGCAGCATTTTCAATGGCAGGGTAAGTAACAGTATTTCACTCTAGAGCAATTTAAGAATCAAAACTACCTTTTTTGTTTTGGAAAAACTGCAGAATTCCTCTTCTTAGGCTTGTACGTCATGAAGTAACACACCAAAACCACACCACAGAGCAGAGGGGAACCTGGGCCGTGGAGGAAAGAAAGCAAAGCCAACCTCAGACCATCTGAGCAGCATCTTAAATCCCTCAACAGCACTGGTGTGTCTCACAGGTGGTCAGTCACACAACAGATCCAAAGTACAGGTCTGGGAGAAGTGCCAGAGATCAGAGTCTGAACTTCTGGGAAGATTCAACAGTCCTCAAGGGACCATTCATTCAGCTTCATCAAAAAATAAGAAATATTTCAGATAAGTTTCTTCAGCGGTTGTTGTTGTAAAAGAACAGAAACACAGAGGAACAAGAAGCATACAGAATGAATCTGTAAGAAAGCAGAGAGCTACCGCTCCCTCAGGCATGCAGCCAAGAACTGAGCTGTGTCCTTCTTTTGATTCATACTCAAATTTGGGAATATGTGACTGGTGCATTTACTCAGAATTTTTAAAAATTTGATAAGTAGCATTCTTGGAACAACATTATCTAAAAAACCAGGTGCTGTAAAAATATAATCTGCAAAGAAAAGAACAGAGACCAAACAAACTGCAGTATAGCATTTTATATCAAGGACGTCGCCTTGATATCTCAATATGCACCTGCGTGCAGATCATATTGATCTTGAATGTGTATATTGAAGTTTTGATTTGTATCCAAGTTCTAGCCATGATCCAGTTACATAGGAGAGGCCAAGGAGTGGGACTGAAAGGGGGGTGGTGAAGTCGACGTTCATGATCACTGACTGCTCACACTTTGGAGGGAAGCAAGGAATGGTGAGTGACCACGTGCTCCATTGGGAAAGTATTTCCTGCTTCTCTCAGCTTTCTGTAGTACATTTTTGGGGTGTTTGGAGCTGAGTTTTGCCCATACATTTCTTTGGAAAGCTATTTAATATGGAGAGGCAGGCACCATTTAGTAATAAGAGCTATTAACACATTTAAAGTGATATATTGACATAATGTAATCCCAATCCAGATTCCATCCCTATTCTTTAATTAGGTGTAAAAAACTAGTCACTAACTTTACATGTCAAGGAGAGAGACCCTAACTAAACAAAGAAAAAGTAGAAAGTAGAATACCTTACACTTTTGATTTCAAAATCTATATAAGCTCATGGTAGCCAAAACAGTTTGGTATTGGTAACAGAATAGTGGAACAGAATTGAGAATGGATAAATGATCTCTGACAATTGCTGAAGCCCATTAAATGGAGTAGAGAGAGTCTTTTTAACAACTGATGCCGGCAAAAATGGATTTCTATTTGTAGTGTTGAATTTTATACCTGTTTTATGGGGATTTGAATTTAAGGTAGAATCTCAGGTTATAAGGATATATTTCTTAAATTAACAATGTTAATACTACTTATATCATTTATAATTCTATTTATGCTGTTTTATCACATGTATGTGTGTGATTACTGTACATTTGTTCTAACAATCAAATATGTATTTGTTCTAAGAAAGAATTGTTCATCAAATCATCTTGATTTAACTCTGATTTACTTCTTGTATGATTCCTTTCTTAACTCTTTAGGTTTGTTTCATTCTTGGTCAATTGAAGTGTATCTTCAAATAATTTTTTCAGGAAGAGGAAGTGTATGCCTTAGTATGGGATCTCTAGAGAAGCACAGCCAGTGATGCTTACACGTGCACACAGATACACAATGACATTGACACAACATCTTAAATATCACAGAATGCCATCAGTGTATTTAGAAACCTCTATTTATCAGGAAATATCACCATTGCCTCCGTGAAATGAACACAGCTTAAAATTCTTGTATATGAAAATTCTTCATTTAGAGAGAAAAACATTACTCTATTGTCTGCTGGCATTTAGGATTATAAATGAGAAACCAAGCTAAATTGATGTTTGTTTCTTTGCAAGAAATCTGCTTTTCTTATGGAGATCATAATTGGATTTATCTTTATTCGTTGTTTGCCTAAAATTCAGATGTCTAGATGTGTGTCATTTCCTTGACTTCTTGTATAATATGCAGTGAATGTTCTTGCATTATAGTGTTGGTTATATTTCTTCTACTTTTTCTGGGGTTTCATTTAGATACAATACCTATTTGTCATTATCTCAATCTTTTAAGATTATCATACTTTTCTCATTACTATAATCCTCTTTTATATATTTCTACCTTCTGAGATATTTTATCAATTTGTTCTTCATAATCGTGATCAAATTTTACATAAGTCCTTTTCCCCTCAATGTAAACATGAATACTGTTTTTTACTCCTTACAATTCATTATTATCTCATCTAAATCTGGCCTTTCCATTTATATTACTAGATCTTGCCTTCCTTTAAGGATGACTGATAAAAGTTAAAATACAGGGTGATGATGATTATGAGGATAAAGTAATCCATTGAGGGGACATTTGTCATATCATTATAAAACATATGAGAAAGAGGTCAATTCTGTAAGTTATTAAGGAACATCATGAAACAGGTCAAAGAGCAAACTGGAGCATCTGTTGAAATTAAAGAGAAGAGCTTATTGAAGAAACAAAATGATCCAAGATCTGGCAGTACCTTGTGAGAATTCACCATAAGACTCCAGGGAAAGGAAATTTTCACAGAGCTTAAACATAGAGGATGCAGGTATTTAAGAGAACATTGTGATCCATTGATATTTACTGCATTCACCAACCTGTGCCACCTGCAGTCTCTGCCTTGTTATTCCGCTTCTTGTCCATCACCTTCCAAGAGTCACAGGAGCCTGACTTGAACCTGACTGGGCTTACATACTTCTATAACTGTGTAAGCCACTTCTTGATCTGGATCTATTTCTAACTACAACACATGCGAGTGATTTTGTTCCTATGGAGAGTTCAACCCTAAACCTGAGTTAATGTAAAACATCTCTACGTGACTCTCCGAAGGCAAAAAGTATATGTTGTCTATGTATTCTTGTTTCTCGCAGGACATGAACAGACAGAAAGAATGTCTGTTCTGCACTGCTGTAGTCTCCACCTTGGCACACTTTCTAAGTAAAAGCTCTTCTTTCTTCCTCTGGCTTGGAGGGAGTCAGTGGTCTGTGAAACTCCAGAATAAGGCACCAACCATTCAGGTTAAATAAACTGCTAAATCAACTTCAGCATACAGTAGACACTGTCAGGACACCTTAAATGCTATTTCTTAATAAAAAAATTTAAGCTTAACATATGGATATTACTTCTCAAAAGTATTATGGGCACATAATTTGCATATAATAAAATTCAATACTTCAACAGTTCCATCCTTCAATCATATCAAGGATCATCAAACATGTATGCTTTGATGGTTGGCCTGGGAATTGCTAGAAGAAGGGGAGGGAAGGTTGAGGGCACCTTCGGGATATCTGTGGTGTTCGGTCTAGCTGACTTTTGAAACTCAGTTCAGAAGAAAGAATTAAAAACAAGAGAAGAAAAATAGAGTCAAGCTTTTCTCTTTGTCAGAAGCCTCCTTCTCCCTATACCAAAGACCTGGCTCTTTTGAGCCCTGCTGCAATAGCTGCTTGGCATATTCAGCAGAGGAAGAAAAAATGAAAGAGAGAGAGAGAGAGAGAGAGAAGCAATGGGTCTGTATGAAAAAAAAACAAAAAATCAAAACTCATTGCCATTGAGTCACTGTGGACTCACAGAGACTGCCCTGTGGGTTTCTGAGACTGTAGCTGCTTTGAAAGCACTCTCTTTCTCCCATGGAGCTGCCGGTAGTTTTGGACTGCCAACCACGCGGATCACAACCACTACACCACCAAACCTCCTTGTTCTGTGAGAAACACAAGAGCAAATAAACAAAAACAGGACCAGTTACACATTGAGCCAATTCCATTCATGCCATCCCACCATGGGCAGCCTAGACCCACTCCATGGGAATTCCCAAGATGCAGTCTTTTGGACCCAGATGGTCAGGTCTAACTTCTGTGACCACGCTGGTGAGTTTGAACCCCCGAAGCAATTGAGTGCTGACTGTTTATTCTCTCAGTCATATACGAAATCATTCTCATCCTTCATTCTTTCGTCTGCCGGGTTTTAAATAATAATGTGCTTTTACTGTGTTATCGAACCCATGTTATCAGACTTCATGTAGTTAAAAAAATCCTCCAACCCAATGCGGTTGGCCTAAAAAGTGTTTATCCAAAAGTAGTTTCTGTAGAATTTTGATGACTCACTGCATTGCTCTGAAGCAGACAGGTTGCATATAGATGTCACCTCACAGTGCCAAGAATGCGCAGTCTTTCCTTATTTACTCGACTGTTAGAGATTAAATGCTAGGCCCTGTTGTTAGTCAACAAAGCCATCCTGAGACTGGCTTAAGACTGAAAGAATCTTATTCTTCTGTTTGCTTGTTCACAATCAACAGTTGTTTGCCATGGTTACTCTGTGTAATGGTTAAAGATTATGTCAAGTAGACATTCCTGGTTGAGAACCCAGCCTATCAATTGGATTGCAGTCTAATGACAACTCCTTGGTGTAAGAAGCCTTTGTGTGTGTGTGTGTGTGTGTGTGTATGGTGTGTGTGTGTGTGTGTGTGAGAGAGAGAGAGAGAGAGAGAGAGAGAGACCAAGGAGTGCTGAATTCGCTTTGGCCCTTCACCTTCTGCCAGATTTAGTGCCTGGTTCCTTGATCTCCCATTGCACAGCCTGCGATTCCAGGATTCACCATTGGACGATGGATGGTGGATTCATGCCAATGACATTGGACCTCTGCAGCCACCAACCTGTGCCACCTGCAGTCTCTGCCTTGTTATTCTTGTCCATCAGCTTCTAAGAGTCACAGGAGCCTGACTTGAACCTGACCGGGCTTACATATTTCTATAACTGTGTAAGCCACTTCTTGATCTAGATCTATTTCTATCTACAACACATACAAGTGATTTTGTTCCTATAGAGAGTTCAACCCTAAACCTGAGTTAATGTAAAACATCTCTGTGTGACTCTCCGATGGCAAAAAGTATACGTTGTCTATGTATTCTTGTTCCATGCAGGACATGAACAAGCAGACAGACTGTCAGTTCTGCACTGCTGTAGTCTCCTCCTTGGCACACTTTCTAAGTAAAAACTCTTCTTTCTTCTCTGACTTAGAGGGAGTCAGTGATCTATGACGCTCCAGAATAAGGCACCAGACTTTCAGGTTACAGGCACATGACAAGAAATGGGGCTCTCATCATTTTCCAACACAGGCTATTCTGATTTTAGAGGGTCACAAGTGATGGGTGTACCATGGCCCTATAGGGCCTCCAGGCTCCCATCACATTAGCTTCAGGAGAATTATTTTTTTGTGCACATTTCCAATGACCTTGACCATGTGGAAATCCTTGGCAGCATGTGCTCCGCCACCCCCACTTACTTTTTTTTCCACAGTCATTTATAACTAAGACATTCCTCTTTACCTACAATTCCTCTGCTTGGTCCCACCAGTCACCTCTGCCCTTCCTTTGTTTCAGAGAGAGCTGATGCCACAACATCGGACTTGATTAACTGCAGTGCCCACTCGGATGCTTGCAAAGTCCACTCACCCTTCCGAGGAGAAAAGACGCCCGTTGTCATCACAGGACTAAGCTTGAGCTGCTTGTGCGCACGTCAGCAGGAGGTGCCTTTCCCTTGGGACCAGGGGGCTGTTTGTGGCTGGTGAGCAGGAACAGCAGGAGAGCTGTCATCCTTTGCTTTGTCTAGGTCCCTGTGGTCTGCATCAAATGGCACCACCAGATTTCTGTCCTCCCCTTAATGAGGGAGCCAAAAACAAGGCAAGGGAATGGATCTTGGAGTCTTCTTTCTTCAACATTTGAAAGGGACAGACCCAAGGCTTGGGTCATTTGGTTATAAATGGTCTAGCAGGATAAATGTGGACACTCTGTCTTGTCTCTTTCTGGTTCTTTCTTGACCTCTCACTCAGCACTGACCACAGGTCAGCCACTCATTGTATCATTTCTTCTCCTCCGTCACTGCTTCTCATTTTTCTTTTTTCTCCTACTCTTCCTCCTTCTTCTTTGAGGTTAATCAGAAATGTCTTTATTAATGGGAAATAAATGCTGAGGGCTAATTACGTGACCTCAGTGTAGTGTTTTCCATCAGAGCATCTTCCATAAATTTCATATAGCTCAAAGATTGTAAGCTGCATTATCATCCTTATTTTAGAGATGTGAGACTTAGTCACAGAACATGATGACCACGTGCCTAAACTTTCCTGTACATTTCCTTATTGTGTTTCAACAGAAGGTCATGGAGCCACTGGGGACAAGAGAATGGAAAGTGAAATTTAGGCATGATTGGGAAATTTCAATCTCATTTTTAATTTTATCATCTCCTTGGGAAAACTCTGGGGTTGCAATCTACCCTCATGCTTATGGAGCAACTTGGAGTGAATTAGTGAGCCTATTTCCTCACCTTCAAAATGAGGTGGTTTAAGGGGTAGCAGTATCGATTAAAGATATCAACCCAGGGAATGTCCTTAGCACAATACCTGGTACACAATCAAAGAGTAGCTTGTATTGGTCCTTACTTCCTCTAAGAAGCCAAGATTGGATTTGGAGCCTTCTCTGCTTTTATCTGCAGGCACAGACTCCTTCCCTTTCTAAATCTCAGTGAAGTTGAGATACACAACAAAGGCAAGGTGGATCCACAGCCCAGCATGTCCCTCAGATTGGAGGGAAGAACGCTTTTGCTATCAAGCCAGTTTCATGATCCCTGGATTTAGGATAAACGGCGACTGCCTTGCCTAGGACCCCGTGCCTTCACAGCACAGGCTGGACTATGATCCAGACTGCCACTTTCTTTTAGATCTATTGCCGGGGCCATGCCATG
This sequence comes from Nesogale talazaci, assembly GCA_004026705.1. Taxonomy (NCBI): domain Eukaryota; kingdom Metazoa; phylum Chordata; class Mammalia; order Afrosoricida; family Tenrecidae; genus Nesogale; species Nesogale talazaci. The sequence continues at coordinate 168,979 of PVJH01001309.1, read as the reverse complement.
GACAATGCATTGGGCTGCTAACACAAGGTAAGCAGTTTAAACCCACTCACTTCAAAGATGAGGCACTCTCCTCTTGTGAGGGTTTCCACCCTGCAAAGCCCCAGGAAGCAGGCACTTCGACCCCTCTCCATACTCTCCTAGAGCGTTGCTGTGAGTCAGAATGGACTGGAGTTGGTTTGTTTGGGGGGTTTAGATCCTCTTCAATTTCCTATAAGCGAGGTGAAGTGGCCTACAACATGATGTTACCAATGTGGTGCATAGGGACAGGAAACTCTCATTAGTGAGAATCCACCACTGGGCATGTAATTCCACATTGTGTTCCACATTTTACATTCTCAAAATAACACTAAGAGGAAGGAAAGCTATGACTGAGAGAAAAGAGGTTACTTGTTTGAAGTCAAAAAGCAAATATATCCAGAGGTTCTAAAGAGGTGGAGGGGTGGGAGGAGACTCCCAATTAAAGTATATGTTATACAGAACCACTTTATTAAATCCCAAACAGCATAAAGACAAAGATGAATCATCCATATGAGGGCTACCATCTGCATGGGGTCACAATGGTGGCCAGTGAATCCGTGACTGGGTGACTAATTGTAGAAGATGGAAAACAAGAGGACTTCATCACACAATCATGACTGGTGATCACACAGCCATTCACAACAGTCGCAGGTGCACCTAGGGAAAGTGATCATAATTGGCATACACTGAAGCAGATTAGAAAAATGTGAGGGTATGAGTTTGGATCATGTGACCCTAGCACCCTAATTTCTATTCAGGACATGCCCTGGAAAGTCCCTGAATGGGAGGCGTCCCCTCACTGGGGCCCTCATAGTTTGGGATGCGTAGTAATCCACTTTCAGAAACACTCGCTCCGAGGACAAAACATGCGGCATCTCGAGGTTAACCATCCGAAATGGCACAATGACAGCTGAAATTGTGTCAAGATTGGAAATAGGATGGTGCGACTTGATGTTGTTGTTGTTGTTGTTGGCACCCTTCTGACTCACAGTGACCTGTGCTCAACAGAACAAAAGGTTGGCTTGCTGTCCTCACAATTGTCCTTATGCTTAAGCTCCTTGGTGTAGCCACTGTGCCACCTCGGTTGTCAAAGGTCTTCCTCTTCTTCACTGCCCTGCTGCTTCACCAAGCATGATGTGCTTCTTCAGGGATCAATTTCTCCCGACAATCTGTCCAAGGCATGTGAGGTGAAGTGTCACCATCTTTGCCTCTAAGGAGCATTCTGGCTGTACCTCTTTGAAGGCAAATCTGCTTTTTCATTTGTTAGTGCACAGTCCTTTCAATATTTTTCTGTATGCTGAGCAAATAATCAGACACGGCATTGTATGTAGGAGGATATTGTATCAGAATTGGAGGAAGGCTTATGTATCACAAAGATGACATGAAATTGCTAGCTGAAAATACAGAGGACTTGCTGGTGAAGATCATAGACTACAGTCTTCGACATGCATTACAATTCAATGTAAAGAAAACAAAGAACCTTACCATTGGACCAGTCCATAACATCATGATAAAAGGAGAAAAGATTGAAATTTTCAAGAATTTCATCTTGCTTAGATCCACAATCAAAGAATCCACAATCCATGTGCATCCAAGGGGAAGTCAAGAGATGAAAAGACACGTTACTTTGGGTACATCTGTTGCCCAAAACCTCTTTCAAGTGTTGGGAAGTAAGGATGTTACTAAGTCAGGACTAAGGCACACCTGACCCAAAACATGATGTTTTCAATTGTCTCATGTGCATGTGAATGAGGAAAACCTAAGGAGAATTGATGCATTTAAGTTATGATGCTGTCTCTAAGAACAAAAAATCTTATCATTTTTGCTCACCTTCCTGATACAATCACTGAAGACAAATGGGTGCATAAGCAAATGTAGTGAAGAAAGTTGATGATGCCTGGCTATCAAAAGATATAGTATCTGGGTTTTTAAAGGCTTGAAGGTAAACAAGCGGCCATCTAGCTCAGAAACAATAAAGCCTAAATGTAAGAAGCACACCAGCCTGTGTGATCATGTGGTGTGGAAGGGATCAGGTATCAGGCATCAAAGGGAAAAAAATCATATCATTGTGAATGAGGAGGAGTCCAGATTGGGGACCAAAGCCTATCTGTAGGCAACTGGACATTTTCTTACAGAGGGTCTCATGGAATTGATGAGGCAGTCTGGAACTCAAGCTTTAGAACACAAGCACAGGTCTTCAGTTCAATTGACATCCAAAGTCCAAATTTCTAACACTAGACTGTTTCCTGTTCAACCAATAGATGGCGAATGAATGCATGACAATTGGTAGACCAAGATCCTTCCAGGCCTATAGATGCTCCTTGTTAGTGATAGGGAATCTTGTGGGTTAAGGGTTGAACTGCTAACCTCAAGATCAAATCTTCAAAACCACTAATCACCTCACTGGAGAGAGAGGAGGCTTTCTACTCCCAATCTTGGAAGCCCAGAAGGGCAGGTCTACACTGTCTCAGAGCGTCCCTAGTAGTCACAGTTTTATTTGGCTGCCCGGAACATTTGACCTCTTCTGATACAATGATGAAGGAAACAGTGCCTAAGGAAACGTTCTCTTTCACCTGTGGGACATCTCACATAACTTCTTTGAGCCTCAGCTTTCCCTGTGTAAGAAGTATGAAAATAACATCTCTCTGGCGGTAGTGTCAGGATTAAGAGATGACAAGTGTAAAATCATGTTTTTAATCCCTGAAGCATTTTATACAAGTATAAAGAATTACTAGTACTGTTGCTGCTGCTGCTGCCATGGCACTTGTAAAACTCTGGGGATGGTAGCTTCTGTGCACCCATCGACACTCATGGAGGAAGAGGGAGCTGTCTGCTCCCATAAAGCTTTGCTGTCTCAGAAATCCTACAGAGGCTGACTATGAGTCACGATCAAGAGGATGGCCATGAGTCTGGGCTTGGCTTTGGTGAGTTAAAAAGATAAGGATCATGTTGAAAAAATGGTCTGATCCTCGCTTCCATATGCAAATAGGAAAACAGTGCCCTTTCTGCTTCCAGAGGCTTTGTCAGGAGAGCTCGTCCTACCACAGTATGCAAAAAGACAATGAGGAAGCCAAGAGGCTTGGAGGAACTGCCATGTGTGTGCATGCCTGACCCCGGGCAGGAGTGGGCGAGTTCTTTAGAATGGGGACAATTTGCCTGGTGATATGGCTAAGGGCACCGGAGCAAAGGTTGTTTCTGCCAATGTAACTATAGTTCAGGTATTCATTTGATGACAATCTGGTCATTGGTGACACTGTAAGTTAGGTGTGGGCTGCTGTTACCTGCCAGGCCAATCTTTCAACATCCCCCCCCCACCAAGTCACTCAGAGGGAGAAAGATGAGACTGTCTGCTCCCATCAATCATTACCATCTCAGAAACCCTCAAGGGCAGTTCTTTTCAGCCCGACATGGTCACCCAAAATCCAAACCACTCACTGTCATCAAGTCAGTGATGACTCACAGGATCCCCCAGGGTTTTTCTGGCCTATTTCTGTTTTCAGGAGTAGAAAGCCCAGTCTTTCTGCCTCAAAGCTGCTGGTAGTTTCGATCATCCAGCCATGTGAACCACAGCCCAATGCCTAAGCACTACCTGGCCAGCGCACAGAGGTGAAAGGGGATGGAATGGACTCATTGGATTTGGCCCTTTTCCATTCATTCCTAGGCACTTTTGTAAGCTCCAAAGCAACTGCTGTGAAGAGATTGGCCAGGTCACTGGCCACATGGAATCCTTATTCCAGCAGGAGAGGACAAACAGCACTCAGATGAGTGCGACCAGCATTTCAGGTGTTCATAAGATCCTGGGGAAATCAAACCAAGGGATGGAAACAAAGCCCTGGAATGGGGGTCAGGAAAGAAAGTAAATAACAAGCAGGGCCTAGTCACACAACTTAGGGTTCTCTAAGTGCCCACGCAGACTCTGCTTTTCCCACCCTGTGCCCACGGGAAGCTTCCCCCAGGCTGCTTTGCCAGCTGACTTCCAGTGGGATTTGTTGGTGGGAGATCCAGAGTGCAAAGCATCTTTGGCAGTTTGAGCATTTTTCGGTCCTAGTCTTTTCTTGCTCTGAAGCGGAATCCTTACAGAAAACAGTTCCCCTGGGGTGACCTGTTCGCTTTGGCCCTGGTTTCCACTTGGAGCCACTCTCCTAGCTTCTTCCCTTGAGCTTTAGAAACAGCAATGACTTCCCTGACTTCTCATGATTGGGCCCTGAGTGGCATGAACTAACTGTTGAGCTCTTGGCTAGCAACTAAAAGGGTTGGGAGTTGGAATCTAATCAGAGGTGCCTCCGAAGAAAGGCCTGGTGGTCTCCTTATGATACATCGGTCATGGGAAGCATTTTAAGTGTTCGCTGTGGAGTTCTGCCCCGCCACATACCTGGGTCACTATGAGTCAAATTCAACTAGATAGCATCTCATTTGTTAACTTAGTGCTCACTATTGCTGCTTTCGGTTTGTTTTTCTTACCTTTCTTAGATGTTCCTTACACCCTACCCACATATCTATAAGTAGCCCCTTCCTTCTACTGTCAGGTGCTGTGGAGTGGTCTCCAGTTCACAGCGGCCCCCATGTACAACAGAGTGAAATACTACCTGGTCCTGCCCCGTTCTCACCACTATTCTGTTTGAGCCCATTTTGACAGACACAGTCTCCACCTATCTCAGTAAGTTTCTTCCTCTTCCTCTCAGACCTTCTATTTGTCCTTCTCTAGGTACTGGTCCTGCCTAATAACGAGCTCTGAGTATGTGAGATGAAGTCCCTGCAGCCTCTTTTCTAAGTGTTACTTCTGGCTACCTCTTCCGAGACAGATTTGCTTCTTCTTCTGGCATTCCATGATTCTTTCATTATCTGTTGCCAATACCAAAATTCAAATGAATCCATTCTTCTCCAGATGCCCTTATTCATTGTCCAACTTCCACAAGCATATAAGGAGATGGAAAACACCACGGCTTTGGTCAGGGGCACCTCAGTCCTCAAGCAATATCTTTTCTCTGCATTATCATCACTGCTTTAAACAGGGAGGTGAATTCTGCTTGTTGCTGAAACTCAGAGTGATATACCAGGTGAAAGTTCAGGTACTTATTTGAGTCTTGGGAAGCAGCATTATTTTATGGATAAGATTAAAAGGATGATAGCTAAAGCTGTATGATTCTAAAAAGTCAAAATTAGGAGGCATTTTCTCATTTGACATAAGGAGTCTGGGCAGGCATTCTTGCCATTGTAAGAATAAGCCAAGGCCTAAAAGGAACAGACGACTTGCCAAATGTTAATGTGGACAGCCAACACTAGAACCTACCTTCCAATTCAAAACCAGGTTTTTGCTTCCCAGCCCTGGTCCCCTGGCAAGCCGATGAGAAACACACCCAGGGATTTTGCTCTGAGGCTGGCTTTCCTGTTTCCCTAGCATCTCATAGAATCTGTCACCCACCACAAATGTCCAGCTGGGATGTTCCGCTCAGTCTTAGAGTAGGTGGCATCTTCAGGAACACAGAAACCCCTCCCTTAGTGATGAAAGTGTGTCTCCCCACAATAGGTGATGTCTCTCAGGCAGGCCAGGGCCCTCAATATTGCCTAGTTCTTCTTCATTTTGTTATCTGACATACCTACCCTGTATGTTGTAAGTTCTCCGCTTTATGCTGTTAGTGAAGGGGACCTCGTGACAGAGCTGGGGTTAGGCATTGAGCTGCCAGCACAGAGGTTGGCAGTTTGCAGACCCCAGCTGCTCTGTAGGAGGAAAGCGAGGCAGTCTGTTTCCAACAAGAGTTACAGACTCAGAACCCCCCAGGGCAGCTCGGTGACACCGAGTGGGGTTGTGATGAGTCTCAATCAAGCAAAGGAATTTGGATGCAGGTATGATGTGAAGGAACGAGTGTTGGGGACACTTATGTTCCTGTGTCAGGGTGTGATCTAGTTAAGATGGGGTTGTATTTGAGTTCATCTCTTGGGACACATAAAAAGATCAAACAGGCGAGCAGAGATCAGAGGGAGCTTCCATCAACAGAATAAAACAGAACTGGTTGCAGAGCATATCTCTTGAACCCATGGTCTCTGTGCTGGGAAACCTCCTCGACTGAGGGGAAGAAGGATGTCAAGACACATGAAGATCTCCAGAAAGTGAGGCACGGACATGAAAGGTACCTTCCCCTCACATCTGCACTCAGAATGCAGCCTTCTAGCCCTCCCTCTAAACAGAGGTGACAGGTTTGTGTGTGTGAAAGCCATCGACTTGTGCTATTTCTGTCATAGTAGCACTGAATGACAAAGACATTCTAGGAGACATTAGGACACAAGACCACAATGGTCAGGATAATGCTGAAGGACAATTATAGGGAAGGTTATGCAATTAAATATGACCCATTGACATTTCTGTTTTAGAAAACACTCATTTATCACCTGACCTAAAACACTCGGTCTTTCAAATATCATAAGCAGTCATAAGTAACTCATTTTAAGGGAACTGAAGTGTATAATTCTAAGAACTGTTTGATGAAAAAATGTATAAAGAGAACTATTATGAAGCTCAAATATAGGGAATACATTTGATGGACTTTAAGGTTCAGATTCGGGGATAAAGGATCTTTTGAAGTAGGGAACATCACATAATTATATCATAGTTATGAATCATCATTTCTTTTTAGTTATGAGTCATCTTAATGGACAATAATATAGACTTAAGGTGAACAGTAGAATTTATTTCCGAAATTGGTGGAAGGTCCAGAACATCTAGCATCCAACAGCAGAGCATACTTCTGAACCTCCTCTGATGTACCTGCAGAGGCAGTGAATTATTGAATGTGGCTCCTCTGGTCAAAGACCTCTTCCTTCCGGGGTCTGGTAAAACAGTGCAGGAGGAAGTGCCTAGGAAGACTCACTTGTGGGTGACTGTGAACAGGATCCCCTGCAACACCAACCTGCTGCATAAACAACCTACTGCATAGGGGGGGAAGCATTACCAGCAAGATCCAGGAGTGCCGCACATCCTCGCAATCGGAGACAGCTGCACAGTGGGCCGCCAGGGTCCAGGAGAAAGCTAGTCCGTTAGAGAAGCTGCAGCAGAACCAGCAACCAGAGCCTGGAACAGAGTGATGGACTTCCCAACCCACAAAGCAAGTTGTGATGAGTGTTTTTGTGCAGGAGGCTGGCTTGCAGAGTGGCGTGCCTCTGGGCACTTCATTGGAGACGGTGGACATGTTGGCCTGTGGGAGTGGAGCTGGGTGCTTTCAGGCTGAAGCATACTGGAGTGGGGGGCGTCTGCATACTTAATTCAGGGAGTTGATTTTCTGACCTGTGGAGCTTGAACTGAAACCTTTGAACTGAGGCTTTTAGCAAACCAGTAGCTGTGTCCCCCAACCCTGCCCCGAGCATTTATTATCAGACCCAAAAGAATGCTGTACTGTGTCCTGACAAACAGCTCCACTCTGAGCATTTCTCACAGGCAGTACAACTGGTTCACTTCCTTAACAAACCCTTTTATCCTGAATTTTCCCTGAGTTCTCTGCAGTCATTTCGATGGGTATTTGAACCTGGAAATTAAGTCGAGACTATTAATTAAGATACCCCAACACCTTCCTCATTAATGTTCTTATTTTCAGCTTCGAGTATCTCTGTACACCTCTGAAATGTACCAATAGTTATTCTTCTGGGGATTTCCGAGCCAGCTTGAACATCTGGGTTTTGCAGTGCATCCGAAAGGTTACCATATTCTAAGTCAAAGAAAGAGATTGATAAAGGAGCATTGTTCAACCTGAATCCACCAACACAACGTGCTCTGGATGGCCCAGGTCAGACCACGTCGGCTTCTGTTGAAGAAGGGATTGTTATAATGAATGGCTTTGGAAAAAGACAGCATTTCCATTTCTTTTACTTCCACTTGGCATTTTGGAGCCTGCTGACAGGATTCACACCAAATTTTGGCTTAGTTTCCGGAGCTCCCCCCCCCCTCCAAACCCACCCCCATAATGACAGTGGATCTTAAAGAAAAATAGCACAAAGAAATTGTTAAGAATTGCTCCTGCTGGATTTGAAGAACTCTGTGCTGCCCCAGAACCCAGGAAAAGGCCTTTTGTTTAAAGAAAGTTAAAGGAAATGCCATTCCTTTTATTTGGTAATGCAAGCAATAGCAGAAATTGCCTTGCACATTCATTGAAGTGCACCACAGTGAGTGCATGTGCACGTGTGCGTGTCTGGGTACACTGGTATGTCTAGAAAGGGTTCGTGTCTATGCCCTGTCTTAGGGACCTCATTGATTCTGGAAAGGAAATTGATTTATGGCTGCCTCATTTCTTAGTGACTGTTCTGATAAAGGCCATTTCAATAATTGAGGAAGGGTCAGAGTTAGTGTCCCAGGGGTAGAAAATTCTGGAAAACCATTGAGAAAGAAACACTTTCACTTAATGTGTTTACGATATGCTGAGGATATAAAGTCCCAGACATTGTACGGCTTGGGAGAGGTTGGTTGTGAAATGTTCAGGAGTTTGGGTGACTGTATTTGCAATGTCCTTTTAGATGCAAGTCACAGAAATGTAACTTGAAGGCATTGAAGAAAGAAAAAATAAAGAGAGGGAATTTATTAGGCTGCTGAGGTAATTTACAGAATGAAGGAAGCACGGGAACTGCAAAGGTCTATAGGAGTGCGGTTCAGAGACGAGGGCCTGTCCCCAACCTTATCCATGCATCCTTGGTGTTGGTTCAGAAGTAGAACTCTCCACTTCCCTGCTGGAAACCCAGGTGTAATGCATGGTCAATGAATCTCCTGTGCTTTAAGTGGAGGGCTGTGGGGGCCAGCGGAACATTTAAACTAAGACAGAATAGAAATTACTGTAGAATGTCCAATTTGATTCCACTTGGATTCCCATGAGTCCAGGGCAGAACCAATAGCAGCTATCAACAACAAGACTCCATCTTCCAACCCCTGTTTGATGTCGTTCTCTTCTAGTGCAAGTAAATTCTCCTTTGGTGTCTGTTGGCAGGGAGGGGACTACAGCCATAGGCAGCCTGTAATTTGAACAACAAAAAAGGAGTATAGTCTTTTCTATGAGTACCAGTTAGAATAAACCTCCTAGAGGTCATCTGGTTAGTTCAGTTTGGGCCATATGTTCTTTCCATGACCAATCACCAAGTCCCAGTCAACTCCGGGAATCCATATGTGTTAGTCTGTGTAAACTAGGGAAACAAATCCACAGAAACTCACATATATAAGAGTTTTATATAAAGGGTAAGTGTATATTAAGAAAGCATACCAACCAAGTGCTGCCCAAGGTCATATATCCACCATTAGCCCATATGGCCGACACTGATCTACAACGTCCTCCTCCATCTTACAAAACACAATGACTAAAAATTCAGGAGAAAAGCTGAATCAGTGTGTGTGTAAGCATATCAGCACTGGCAGGGGTCTCCGCACAGCTGCTCCTGCACCCAGGACTGCATCAGGGTAGGTCCATGTGGTTTCACCTCAGGAATGTCTCACAGGAGATGAGCCTTGCCAGCTGGCTAAGGCAACTGCATCCTGGTCCGACCACCAGAAAACAAGAAACCGAAGAATTAGAAAGATGAGGATATCTGGGCTGTTTATATCTTGGCCTTCAATAAAATCCACATGTGTTTATGGGCCAGGTTGGCACAATGAACTTTAACTATCTCACCACATGGTATCTCCCAATGAACCTTAATTCTCTCACTACACTCAGGAGACCAGTGTCTACATGAAAATAAACATGTTTAGGGATGAACAAGTATGGGAAGAAAATGGATGTGAAATGTGGAGTGTTAAACAACATTTTCACAGCAGCTAAAGGAGGTGTGGCAGTCACCTAATTTGGTATGAATTTGAGGATTTAGAGTGTAGGGGTGGAGTCTAGTCTGTCAATCTGGAGATAGACATCTGTGAGGGCATGACTTTCTCCTCAGAAATCTGACAAATCCAGACATATTTCCCCCTTGAAGGTAAGACACTCACTGCTCAGTTCCTTGGAGATGCTCTTCTGAGAAGACACAAGGCTGACTCCCTGTGAGACATCCCAAAGGAGAAGCTACATAGATTTACCCAGATGGAACCAGACCTCTGAAGCTGAAAAAACCACATAGAGACTCCTCCCAGTGCTGAGATGCTTGAGAAATCACAGAGAGACCCCTGCCAGCACTGAGATGCTTCAACTGCCACTGGACACTGATGACAGACCCTGAACCCTGGAAACTGGAAGAGCCATGAGGAGACCCCTGCCAGCTCTGAGAGGCTTCTACCACCACTGGATATACAAGACTCTACACCCACTGACCTCTGATTGTCTTGGTGTCATTGCATGAGTCTGAAGAGGAGTTTTTAGATTGGCATCAGACATATGAGCTAATATCAGATGTATGACCTTGAACTGGACTGGACTGGACTGGGATGTTTTCCCAATGTTCAATTGTTCTTATATATAAACCACTCTCTTTCTTATAAACAGAAGAGTTTCTATGAATTTGTTTCTCTAGTCCACCCAGACTAACACAACAGGTGTAGCAGGTGAAGTCAACTTGTGATAATCACATTAGTTCAAAGCTGAGACCCTACATGAGAGGCTGAGGCCAACTTGTATTTTCCCATTGCTCTGCGTGTGCCCCAGGTACTGTGTCACATGCTATATGACCTGTATTTCCTCCAACACACCATCCTACAATCAGGTCCCAGAGTAGAATGGGCTTTCCCCCTCTGTATTTGTCCTTATGCTTGATATATATTGATTTGGATCTCTCCACTGGACTGGTTAGGTCAGACCGATTTATCACTATATATTCAGCATTTGCCAAGGTGCCTTGCACATACTCATTATTAGTTGTTGTCAAGTAGATCCTGGCTTAAGACACATAAGCATGCTGTACAGAGAGCTACTCCATACGATACCGTGTGTGTGGTGCTCTTGGTAGAAAGACTGGGCCTTCTACTCCCCTAAAAAGTTCCAGTTTCTCGGAAACTCCGGGGTGGGGTGAGGGGGTCGGTTCTCTATGAGTCATCAAGGAGCTGAGGACAGTGGGTTTGGAGAGATTGCAGGCCCATTATCTTCATGGAAACAGATCGCAAGGTCCTTCTTCTGTGGTACCAATGGGTGTGGCCAGAACTCTAGCCTTGAGATTAGCACTAAAGCTCCATTTATGCCACCTGTGGACCCTGATGGCTCCTCAAAGGGTAGCAATTCCAACCTACCAGCTGCTCCTTGAGCCTTTCAGCTCTTGGAAAGATTTAGAGCCTTGGAAACCTACAGGAGAAATTCCATCCTGTCCTCTCCGTAAGCTTGCTGTTCTGGAGTCCATGCTGCCTCAGAGCGGTGGGTTTCTGAGAAACCGTGGGTTCCTGAAACTGGAACCGTTTAGGGCAGTAAAAAGCCCAGTTTTTGTGCCGCAGAAGAGCTGGTGGTTTTTCGCCACCTCCCGTGTAACCACGATGCCACCAGACTTCCTGGCACATAACAGAGACTCAATAAACATTCCGTGGATTCAGGGACACAAGGATGGAAGCATGGATCTGTTGAATGTATCAGTATGTGAGGAATGGGAAGGGAAGAGGAAATCCCAACCTGGAAAAGTGTGTGGCTGCCAGGGCCATGGCGGCAGGATGACTCGCCACGCTCCCAACACCAGCAAGCGACCTTTGCGTAACGTGCGAGCGGCACGTTCTGCCTGGCACGCGGTGGGGTTCGCTGGTGCAGACCGCACCTTCCAAAAGTCGGGAGGTAAAATGATAGCAACAAATACGAATCCCAGCAGACTTGAGAGCCGTGCTTCTCAAACCATCTGTGCGGATGGAACCGTTTTGTAAATTATTTCCAAGTCACTGTGCATCCAGACTTTTGCAAACTACAATAATACTGAATCGTTGAGGACAATAAAAATAACAAAATAAATTGTGCAAGACACACACACACACAAAGCCCAAATCCGTAAATAGGTAGAGTTGACATAAAATCATTGTCTCATTGGTCTAAACCAGGGGCCACCAAACTCTTGAGCGTGAAGAGCCAGTCCTGTCCCTCCTAACAACTTTGAAATCACTCAAGAGCCTTAAATGTTTTTCCAAACAAATGAAATCACCATGATCTGAAACAATAACCTTCAAATGTTTTCAATGTGACTTCAGAGCCACACTTTCACAATGAAAGAGCCACAGTTTGGTGACTATTGGTCGAAGCCATTGCAAAGAGTTTTGATTTCTGCTTACCTCATTGGAGACTGAGGCAGTTTGCAGATGGAAACAGGCTTCGAGTCAGACTTTGAGCGACATGGCTTCACTAATGCCATAACTCAATAATAGTTCACGTGTTAGGCTAATCAGCACCTTTTCATGTGGCCTTCACCTCAGTTCAAGATAAGCAGAGAAGGAAAGCATACAGACAGATACAAGGTCATTATCTTTACTAAAAAAAATTGAAATTTTGTGGTACATGGATTTTTGCATTCGCTGTGTTTTTCAAAATCATATTTTCTTGATTTCTGGGGTGTTTTTATTTTTAGGCCCCTTAAAACTCAAGTTATAGCTAGGAAAGGGCATAAGCTGACATACAAGTTTACTCAATATGAATGTTAATACATGTAAAATTATTATATAGAGAAAGGAAATTTAGCTGGATATGGCTCATTGTTCAATGATAATAAGTGACCGTCCCATTGTGGCCCACGGTCCCTGGTGCTGAGCACAGGCTGTCCATAGGGAGTCCTTCTTTCATCTCATAGGGTCAGACACGGTGTGTGTAGTGAGGAGTGTGTACATTTGGAACAGTCAAGAAGAAAGACACCATTACGGAGTTAGGTTTTCTCCAGCATGACTGAGTTGTTGAGAGAGAAGATGTAGAAAGTGCACTTGCAGAGTGCTCAGGTCTCTGGGCGAATTGGAGTGGGCAGAGCTGGGCCCCTGTGGAGTTATCAACATGTGCAATCATCCATTGTGTGTGTTGAGGGGAGCACTAAAATGACAGTGAAGAAATCGTTTTTATTGTCATTTCTTTACTTTGGGCTGGTATTTGTTTTATGTGAGCAGTAGAGACCACTCCAAGTGGATGAATGCTCTGTGTTGAGTGAGGACCCAGGTTCTCTCCAGGAGAGCAGGCATGGACCATTGGAGCAAGGATGCTCTTTAAGGAGTGGGATGAGCTGCTACCTGGCTGCCGCAGTGGGATCTACCTCCAGGAAAGTACAGCTAGCACAGAGAGTTCACATAGAATTTGGTGATACCGTTAGGTGTGATTTCTTTCTTTTATTAATAGTTACAAACCTTTGTTCTTCAAATAAATACACCCAAATCACATAGGGAAAACTAGCACTCATAGCTTTATAAATGAGAAAACAAACAGAAAAACAAAGCAGACCTCTGGGAACATCAGGTGTGGCATGGTCTAGCAAAATATGTGGCAATAGTGTTCTCATCTTGCCTGGCTATCAGAGAAAGAACCAGCACTCTTGTCCCATTACACATATGTATCCCTTATAGAACCAATGACTCTTTCGACACTGCCAAGTGGTTACAGTTTGAAAGGGATTTGATCACTTGCCCGATGGCTCAATGGTTAAACTCTAAGTTACTAACCAGAGGGTTGGTGGTTTGAGTTCACCCAGCTTTCAAAAGCATATTTTCTTGATTTCTGGGGTCCTTCATTTTTAGACCCCTCAAAACTCAAGTTAAATCTAAGAAAGGCCATAAACCAACATACTAGTTTACTTACTATGAATATTAACACATGTAAAATGCATTATATAGAGAGAGGAAATTTAGCTAGAAGCGGTTCATTGTTCAATGACAATAAGTGGCGGATCTGGTGATAGGCACCTGTAAAGATTGCAACTTACAGTTCTCCTCTGCCATGATGGGTGGCTATCAGCCAGAGACCACTGGAAGACAGCCGACATGGTGCAGGTTGAAGGGAAGAATGCATTTCTCCTACTGTCCCTGAGCTCACTGGCATATGGAAAGAGACAGTCAAGGTCTATTGGCAAGAGGCAGCAATATGAAACTCTGTGTTAGGGAGTTGGCGGCAGGGGTATGGGAAGCAGCAGTAAATGCGCCCTGGAACGAGGAAAGCGGGTGCAAGGAGACATGGAATTGCAAGACGCTGGAGAAGGAGAGAGCAGAAGGCAGGCAGCATCTGCGTGTTCAAGGACAGGAGGAAGGAGGAAGGCGGGAGTAGGCGGAAACAGCAGTCAGATTCTCAGCAGCACTAAAATTGTCCCTGTTACTTGGCAGGAACCAGTTCAGCATCCCTGATCCAAGTTCCTGCTCCTTCCCTCATTCTTAGAACTAAGGGCCCAAAGCAGTGAGATCCATGGACCAATGAATCCCTTGTCAAATATCAGTTTCACCCTCGGGGGTGGGGTGAGGAAGGGGGTGTTAAGCCCACAAAACTCAAAGGTTTTTCAATATGGTCATCCCAAGATACCAGGAGGGGTATGGTTTTTCAGCCATTTCTGCCAGAGTGGATCATCAGACATTTAGATGAGTTGATTAAAAAAATACATATGTAAACCACAGCTCAAGCATGCACAGTCTTTTCAGGGAAAAAGCAAAACAAAACAAATGTAGGATCTATGAACAGTGAATAGTACTACCCAGACCCGAGAGACCCCAATCAAACAGAATTATTTTGATTATTGATTACTTTTTTACAATAATATATTTTTTAAATTTCTCATCAGGTTGACTCCTAGCCATGACATATATATATATACATATATGTATATATATGTGTATATATATGTATATATATAGTCAGGCCCCATCTCACTCTCCCATTATCCAGCACAGTGAAGATTGTGTTATCCTGCCATTGTGCCAATCCACCTAACCACGGCCTCTCTCGGCCTTGTTGACCCCATACCTCATGTAATATGTTGTCCACCCCTAATCACTTATCCTTCCTGATGTGAGGGAAGTAATGTTCTCTTGTGATTCTTCTTTTCAATTTGGAAGTGAGATGCCAGACCTTTCTTCTTGATGACTCTTAATCTGGAATCTCTGCTAAAACCCAGTCACCATGGGTGACCCCCACTGGTATTTGAAATGTCAGTGGCATAGCTTTCATCACCATAGCTACAGACAAGCCACCATTCACACCTAAACAGTGTTTCATGAAAGAGAGAGAGAGAGAGAGAGAGTTGTTGTAGTTAGGAACCCTTGAGCTGGCTGAGAGCGAAACACGGAGTCATACTGCACTCTAACTGAACTAGAGCTTGAACTCAACATTGTTGCAAGCGCTATCCCCATCCATGTCATCAATGAGATTCCTATATTTCATTGCCCCTCTCCTTTACCAAGCATGATGTCTTTTCCCCAGACTTTGGTCTCTCCCAAGAACACATCCAAAGAATGTAAGACGGAATCTAGCTAGCCTTGTTTCTAAGGACATTCTAGCTGTACTTCTTCCAGGGCAGTTTTTTTGCTCTTTTGGCAGCGTGTTGTGGTTGTTATTGGGTGCTCCAGAGTCAGTTCTGGCCCATAGCAGCCCTGTGTACAACAGAATGAAACACTGCCCGGTCCTCTGCCACCCTCACAATTGGTCTTATTCTTTAGCTCATTGAAACAGCTACTCTGTCTATCCATCTCCCTGAGAGAACAGAGGCCCCGTATATTATGGAGTAGTTTACAAGTCACTAGGATTGCACAACCAAACTGCTACTTTCCAGCAGAGGCCATGGGGCTAGAAAGACAAAGCATAGGATTGGATCCAGTGCATGGAATGGGAGGAATAATAAGAAGCCATGCAGGGTATGGTACACTCCCAGGGACAGTGTAGGAGTGGGGTAGGGAAATACAAATCAAAATGTGTAGAAGTATTATAGCCCATCTAGATAAAAGGTGTGCATGACTACTATAGGCCATCTAGAAGAAAGATAAGATGTTTGCTCCTTGAATACTTCTTGAGCACCAGTGCTAGACACCCAGTGTCCATGATTTCATCAATGAGTAGTCTTTGGTCATTTATGATGTGCTAAAGATCGTGGCAGGGGTTGAGGATACAATCACCAATGAAGACAGACATCATAGGAAGATGCAGGGCTCCTCTCTGCCTCCTGTTAATGGATTATAACTTAGAGTGAATGCCATTGAAACCAGGGTCAATGTAAGTAATCATTGGGCCTTGGAGGATCCTGCTTTCTAATAAAAAAGTTTCTCTAGTCAGAAACCTGAAACTGCCAGGTGATTGCTGACCTGCACCTTTGTAAATAGGTGGAGCATGGAAGAGTGAAGTTTCTTTCTCCCTGAGAAGCCTTCTCTAGACCTAAGCCACATGACCTTCTGCACCTTAGAAGTTCTTGTGCATTTGACTACTTATATCTGTCATCCTTCTTCCCCCAAACCCCACCCCCAGACCACATAAGTTTGGGTTTATACTTGTATCAGAAAACAAAGACTCCATACTTATGGTGCTAACATTCCTGTGATTCAAACAGATGACATAAAAGCTCAATCACTAGATTCCATGCCATCTAATCCTTCCCTGTTATCATCATGGCTGTTCAGATGTGAACCCCTGTGGGAGACTGGTGGGGAGACTCATAATTCTCATCAAAATAGCTGTGTCTTCAAAGCACAAACTTACGTTTTATTGACTAAGCAAAAGTTCTCCACTGTGTGGATCATTGCAAACAATGAATAGCCTTGAGAAGAATGGAAATTCCAGAACACTTCATTGTGCTCACTTGAAACTGGCACATTGATCAAGTGGCAGTTGTGCAAAGAGAACAAGGGGCTGCTGTGTGGTTTAAGATAAAGAAGAGTGTCCAATTAATTGTCGTATCCTTCACTGTTCATATTCCATCTGTGTGCTAGATGACTACTCGGGAAGCTAGATTCCATGAAGAAGGAAAGCGGCGGCAGCATAAGAAGAGGGCTTGTGTGGCAGTCATGTGCTTATGTTAATTTTATGATTGAGATGTAGGGGTGGAGTCTGGCCTGATAATCTGGAGATAACCGTTGAGTAGCCAATGAGGCATCTATGTGGGCATGGCTTTCTCCTGAGACTTCTGAGAAATCTCGCAATATTTCCCCCGTGAAGTTGAGACGCTATCTTCCCCAGTTGTTGGGAGTTAGTCTCGGAGATGATTAATCACAGGCAACACAGAATGGCGGTGTCTGGGAGGCTGGAGTAGCTGGTGGAGAGACCACACGGATTTGCCCTGATGGAGCTGGACCTCTGAGAGTGGGGCAGCCACATGGAGGCCTCTGCCAGCGATGAGTTGCTTCTGCCACCACGGGATGCTGTTGATGGACCCTGAGCCCTGGAAGCGAGCAGCCATGGGGAGACCCCTGTTGGTGCCGGGACTCTGTACTGACCTGTGACTTCATGAGTCAGAAGGAGACTTTATGGACTGATTTCAGGCATATGGGTTCATATTGGACTTGTGACTTTGAGCTGGACTGGGCTGGGATGTTTTCTCAATGTCCTGAATATAAACCCATTCCTTTTATCCATATGCATGTCTATTGAATTTTTTCCTATAGTCCACCCAGACTGACACAGCTATCTTCCCCAGTTGTTGGGAGTTAATCTCAGAGACAAGGAATTATGGACAAGACAAGATGGCAGCATCCGAGTTGGTGCAGGAGCAGGAGGAGAAGCCACACGGCCTTGTCCTGATGGGACCAGACCTCTGAAGCTGGAGAAGCCATGGGGAGACCCCTGCCAGGGCTGAGTTGCTTCTACCACCACTGGTAAACCCTGAGCCCTGGAAATGAGGCACCATGAGGGGACCCCTGCTGGCGCCAGGACTGCACCCACTGGCCTGTGACTTCATAAGTCAGAAGGAGACTTTATAGAGTGATATCGGGCATAAGGGTTAATATTGGACTTATGACTTTGAACTGGACTGGACTGGGATACTTTCTCAAAGTCCCATTCCTCTTGTATATAAAGTTTTTCTTATCCATATGCATGTCTATGAAATTTGTTCCTCTAGTCTACCTGGACTAACACAGCTTGTTAATAACATAAGAGAGGTAGATGACACAACCTTGCTTGCTGAAAGTGAAGAGGGTCTAAAGCACCTGCCCATGAAGGGCAAGGATGGCAGCCTTTAGTATGAAATACACCTCAACATACAGAAAACAAAAATCCTCAACTGCTATTAGGGAACATCAAGATAAGCAGAGCAAAGATCAAAGTAGTTACGTATTTTATGTTGCTTGGGTCTACAAGCAATGTTTACGGAATCAGCAGTTAAGGAACCCAAAGATATATTGCATTGGGTAAGTCTTCTGCACATTTCCTCTTTAGAGCTTTGAAAACCCAGGAGTTTATTTGAGGATTAAGATGTGCCTGCCCCAAGGCAAGGCTTTTCCATTGTCTCATATGCATGTGAGAGTTTGACATTGAATAAGGAGGACTAGAGAGAAATCAATACACTAGAATTATGGAACTGGTGCAAAATATTGAAAGTGTCATGGACTACCATAAGAACCAACAGGTCATCTTCAAAGGAGAATGCTCTTTAGAGGCAAGGAGTGCAAGACTTCATTAACATGCTTTGGGACATGTTGGCAGGAGAGTCCAGTCCCTGGAAAAAAGGCATCATATTTGGTAAAGTCTCTGGGAAGTGAGAAAAGGGAGACGCTGAACAAGATGGATTGACCAGTGGCTTCAACCACAGGGGCTCAGGCATAAGAACAATTGTCTGGAGGATACTGGACTGGAAAAAGTTTGTTTTGTTGTGCATAGTCAGGATTAGTCTTTGTGGCCAGGCAGGCACCTAAGGACACCACCTCTGTCAACCCTTCCTGGAATGCTTCACCCTCCTGTCAGTCTGAGGTAGCCCCACCTGCACACAACTAGTATGTGGCAAAACAGCGTTTCAAACCCAGATGCAGATGGCCTTGTTCTTTATGAGTAATCTTTTCTGCAGCACACCATGGGTATGGCTGGATGACTAAATTCAGGCACAAAGGAAAGGCTGCTGAGAACAACAAGAATGGTTCAAGCCAAGGAGTCCAGTCATCAGGATACCATTGAGCAAAGACACAAAGGTTAGTGCATTCATCTAGTGGAGAAGATGGCCCAGGCTGAGGGAGCAGTGTGAACTATCAAGAGTCTGGAAAGATTAAAGCACATTTGGGAGAACTAAGGAATTGTGTGTGGCTGTAGAAATCTAGAGCAATACTTAATCCAAGTGAATTAATTCCAACTTCTCTTGGAAGGTAAGAAAGATTCTGTTACTTGATACTTCTCTCAGAATATCTTAAGGATCTCATGGGCTTGTTCTCCCATAAACAGTATTAAAAAATTATACTTCACAGCTGCATTAGTATAGACAGACAAGCATATTAATAGTATACGCTACAACATTTTTTTCAACCTCAAAGTTCATTTGTTTTCTCCTGATGTTAAAAGAGATTAAACCATTCTCGTGGGTCTTATAAGCATCATGGGTCTGCAGCACCACACTTCCTGTGCCTAATGAATACTCCCGCTCTGACTCCTCTCTTAATTGTGCAAATCAGCAAGGCTCTCAAAAGTTCTCTCTCAGGAATGTGTTTGCTATAACTCTGGCAGAGTTAGGCTTCAAAGATCATTGTTTATTGTCACTTTTCTTATGTACAAAGTGAGATAAATAGACGATATCATCTCTAAGGGGCTTTCTGACTAAAAAGTATGTGCTAATTATGGTCTATGAGGGACTTAACACCTTACAAATCTCTTTCTAGCTTATCATCTGATGTAATTCTCTCAAATTCACATTATTCATGTAAGGAAACTGAGGCTGATAGAGGTTGTCTGCTTACGTTCTCAGGGTCTTTAGTAGGGAATGAGGCAGATACCAGTCTTCTCATTCTCTGTGTTAGGCTGGATTGACTAGAGAAACAAATCAGGTTTATACCAAGTAGTAATTATATATCAAGGAAAAGTTCCAACCCAGTCCAAGTCCATAAGTCCATCTTCCGACTCACACAGCCACGTGCAATGGTAGGAAGGCAGGAAGATCACAGGTCACGTCAGAGGTCATGAGCCTCTTTTCACATGTTTGATGGAGGCTTGAAGGCTCCTTTCATGAAATACCTATCAGTGTTCTTTGCTCATTTTAGAATTGGATTGTTTGCCTGATCTTTGTGTACCCGATATTCCCTATTCGGTAAGTACTCTTCTTTCTTCTATCATCAAAATTTTGATGAGCAAAGTAATTTCAAGAGCTCCCAGTTATTTTGCTTATCTTCTGTTGCTCCTGCATGGATCGTTGTGATCAGTAGTCATTTATAGGAAATATTGCCTCATCATATTGGCTCTATCCACAATAGAATCTATGAGAAATTGAAGTTCAAAGAGAGTACATAATTTAAAATCTTGTAAAATAAAGATTAAAAACCACATAGTTTCAACACTGTCAACATGTGGCATTAGAAAACATGACTTTTGAACTGTGATCTTTCCGCTGTGTCTGTGGCCTGCCCACAAAATTAGTGGCTGCTAAGTCAAGTGTGACTCAAGCTGACTCCCTGGGTACAGGAGTAGAAGTGTGCTCCATAGAGTGTCTGGTGGCTGATTTTCGGAAATAGACCTCCAGCCTTTTCTTCTGAATATCCTTCACATGGATGTTTACACCTCTAGGGACATACTGGCCACCCACAAGCAGGTGAGGAGCTGAACTGGATTATGACTCCTTACCTAGTCCTCTTGAAGAAGCAATGCACAGCGGTTGGTCTGTGTGAATGGGACCAGTTTGTTCAAGCCCACCGATGTTGTCCTTCTCATATTGGCAGTATATCAGGAACCACGTGGGATCCAGGGTGAGGAGACCAAGGGGCATAACCACTCGTAGGTCAGTGCCCACAGAGAAAAGGCTTTGACAAGAAGAAAATAACCAAGATGGTCTAGACTAGGGGTTGGCAAACTCTTGAGAGTGAAGAGTCAATCCTGTCCCTGCTAACAACTTTGAAATCACTCACTCACTCACTCAATCACTCAATCATAGCCGTAACTATGTTTTCCCTAACAAATGAATCATTGTGATCAGAAATAATAATCTTCAAACGTTTTCAATGTGACTTCAGGCTGCACGTCCACTGAAAGAGCAGAATATGACTGGCAAGCTGCAATTTACCATCAGAAGTTGGGATGGAGGGAGGAAAATGGAGAGATGGAAAGGTGATGAGAAGATAAATGATAGATGCTACTTGGGGCCAGTGGATGTCCCTTCCCCCTCTTGTCCTTGCCGTCTACAAAATGGAAAATCAGCAACGGAGCTGTCTAAACCAGCAAAGAGACTAACCTGGGAGTCCAAGAGAAGCTTGGAGGATACAGAGTTACTCATAAGTGATAGAACGTGCAACTGAACCAGCCACTGCAAGCCGTACCGAAGAGCCCTGCTGGCATAGTGGACTACATGATAGGCTGCTAACTACAAGGTGTCCAGTTTGAAACCACCAGTGTCTCCTAAGGAGAAAGATGAGGCTTTCTACTCCTTTAAAGATGTAGGACATTGGAAAAACACTGGGGCAGCTCTATTGCCCTCACTAGCGTCACTGTGGCTGCTTGGTACAGTTTCACCCAGACACATGTGGAGTCGCCCTGTGTCAGAGTTGACTTGACTCCCATGTTTTAGGGCAGCAAAGGAAGATTTGTTTCTGTGATTCCCTAATAAGCTTGTCAAAAGCCTGATGGCCGCAGCTGAATGTAACTTCCCCCCACTGTTGGCCTGGGCAATAATAAGAGTCTTGTATTGAGGAAATTTGGGCTTGGATTTTACCACTCTCTGAAGAGTTCTGAAGAAGAAAAGGGGAAGCATGACTGTGAAGTTCTAAAACTCGCACTACTTTGAAATTCTCACGTAAGAATTGTCACAGGGGAGTGCAGGAAGAATGAAAATTCTCCTTGTTTTACACCACAGGACTGAAAAGGGAGTTGAAGGAGATTAATTACATTCCCTGCTAATCAATGCAAAGACATATTTTTCTGCTTCTCCAACTCATAATTTTTATTTCATCCAGTTTGGGCTTTTTTAGGGCTGCCAGATGTCCCAGTTTCAGTGGGACAATCCTGCGTTTTGAAGGTATGTCCCATCTGCTCTTGAAAATATTTCTGTTCACTGCTCTCTCGTCGACTGTAGGGTTTTTAGAGCTGCCAGCCAGAGTACGGCTGCTGGAGAGAAGATGATAAATTATTGTAGCACTATAAAAAAATTACTCATCACCACCAGCCCACCCCAGCAAGACTGTGAATTAATTCTGTAAGAAGTCTTGCCATGAAAGGTGAATCTCCCAGTCTCCAGATGGGAATTTGAAGCTCTTACCATAGGGGCTTTCAGAAGACACCACCAACAGGGCAGAAAAGACAGCATAAACTGGTCTCTGGACTGGTCATTCCAACCCCAGGCTCTCCCCTCTTCCAGTGACATAACTGAATTCACCAGTTAGTTAAGAGAAGAACTTCCTTATTGAGCCCTTGATCTCTCCTTGAAAGTCTATGAAAGGTTGGAAGTTTGAGTCCACCCAGAGGCATCTTGGGGAAAAAAAACAGTGATCTTTTTCTAAAAATCCAGCTCTAGGGTTTCCAATGGAGTGAGGGCAGTACATGTGTAGGACCAGCATGAGTTAACGTGGGCTTGGTGGCGACTGGTTTTTACTGGTTCCACTCAACTTGATGCTAGACACAGCAGATTAAAAGCATCAGACTAACTGATGCACAAGTAACCTGGATTGTAATCCCATCTTATAGATAAGCATGTTGAGGCTCAGATCTCCTGAATCCAGAAGTTGTTAGATCCAAACTATATGTATGTCCTTCCCCTATAGCTCTTTCTTTACCTAATAAGCAGGAATAATGTCAGTGTCTCCAAGAGTAAGGAATGTCTGAACTCCAGACAGTAGAAGGTGTACAAAATCATCAATACCAGTTACGTCTACCTGCATCACCAAGGAGAAGCAGTTCTAGCCATCTCATCAGGTGGGAATTAACTCAAGGTCTGACTAGTATGGCCCACAAACGATGGTGTAAATACCCAAAGGGCCCTTGGCTGAAAATGGTTCATTACCCTTGGGCACAGTTTGAAACAAAAGCAGGCAAATTGTGAACAGCCTGTTTTCCGAAGGCAATGGATGAGAGTGGGAACCCAAAGTCCATTTGCAGTGTCCATCCATGAACTAAACCTCCAGGGAGTCTCCTGTGACCACAGACCAAGGATATGGGTGCCTTTACTGTGATGCAGAGTATCGCGGGGTTTCTATCTCTATAAGAAATGCAGGTCGGGCAGACCTATAGACACAGTGACTGAATTGATGGTTTCTTGGGAGATATGGTCAGGAGATTGGGGGAGGTGGAGAATTGAAGACAATGAGTACACGTGAGAAGTAAATGTTCTAAAATTGATTTTGGAGATGATTGTATGACTCTTTTTGGTGAGATTGAACTATTGAATTGCACGATATGGGAAATATCTGCCAATGAAAGTGTTCTTTTTTAAAATGGGAAAACAGATTTCATAGAGGAGATCCTCTCCTTCCTGTAGCGGAGGGGGCAAGACCTTGTCAAATGAGGTCCTGTCTGTGGGAGGTTTTCTGTGGCCAATTTCCATTGAGGAAACCGTCTTACCGATATTCTATGTTTGAGGAAGTCCTGAGGTTATATGAACAAGAAAGCCGCTGGCTGCCTATTGAAAGAGTGGTGATTCCACCCACCCAGAAGTGCCTTAGAAGGAAGGCCTGGCAATCTGCTCCCACAAGTTGACAGCGACTGAAAACCCTGCAGAAAGCAAGTCTACTCTGCACACATGGACTAGTCTGACCCAGTGTTGATGCTGCAACCACTCGTCAACCTTTTGCCTTTCTTGCTATTCTTATGGTGGAAAGTTCAAAACTATCAGCTGCTCCACTGGGGAAAGATTCAACTTTCTACTCCCATAAAGAGTTATCCTCTCAGAAACCCACAGGGAATTGCTGTTTGGGCTTTCATTTTTGGTTTTATATACTTTTTAACTGGACCTTAGGCTAGATGTCAAAATCAGTGTTGTCAACCATGATGCCCTTGACTGTAGGACCCTGAAGCCTAATTCTCTCCACCTTTAGTGTTTTTATATTCCTCAGTCTTCATACTTGAGGCATTGAAACTGCTGCCTCCCTGCAGCTGCCATCTGCAAACTGGGTCACTCATTACATCATTGCCAGCCCTCCATGTGGATGGAGAGGAAGTTCATCTTTTCTAGGCTAACAGACCAGCCCTGAAAGCAGACCTCAGACTGTCTGTGTGCTTCCCATCCTGCAGAGGAAGATGTTGCAGGGGAATCTTATGCCAGGAGGCCGTTGAGAATGTTTTGGGATTCTATAGGAAGAGACAGGAGACCATGTTATTAATTTGCACTGCCCACTTTTCATCAATCCCACAACTAGATGTGCTTGACTGTGTTTATTTTTATTTTTACTGTTTGTTTTTTTATTGTCATGGAACCAGGGGAAGGGGCCATGCTTTTCAATGTGGGTCTTTGTCCGTGTAGCTAAGTAACAAACATGCAAGTCGAGGAGGGCTCCTGAAATACTCCTGACATGTCAGCTCTCATCCCCTGGGATAGTTTCTTGGCAGGCACCGTGGTGGCAGCATGGCACAGCGACTCCTTTTGCTGCCTTCCTCTTGCTCTGCAAGAATGTGTTTTCTAGACAATGATGAAAACTTCCTTACATGAGAATACATTGTGCATTCTCACCCTTCTTCGGCTCTGTGGTTCTGGTCAGGGTTTGTCTCTTTGGTGGTGGAGATGGTGTGTGAACTGAACTACAGAAGTGCTTCAGGGGTTGTCAATTCACACCTCACAATTTGAGCAAAATTACACACCCAGGCATGTGCATACATTGCATTGGATTCTCACTGGCTCCCTGGCATCGATGGGTTAGGAGTCACTGCAGTGAAATAACCCCTTCTGAAAGGGTTGCAGGTCCACAGAAGCAACACGGCTCAGGAAATCATTGAATCACCCCTTCGGGTTCTCAATTCTGGCACTTGTCGACCCTGCAAGTTACACATTAGAACTGTACCTCAGGAGTTCCTGGCTTGTAATATCTGCTCCTGTAAGGATCTTGGACACTCACAGGGGCAGTACTACCCTGCCCTATACAGTCCCTTTGAGCCAGCATTGACTCCATGGCAGTGAGTGGGTAATTGGTGAACATTTCTGAAGTGGATTGGCAGGTAGGCCAATGGATAGGTTTAAACTGCCAACCTTTCAGTTACTAAACTGAAGGGTCATAAACAGGATAAATATAGGGCCCAAGCCATTTGGGTCATGAATGGACTTAAACCATCTACCATTTTGTTGTCATGGTGCCCTGACTCATGGCATGAGGTCTGTCAGAATAGACCTGTGGCCCCCAATAGAGAGGTGGAGAGAGTGGTTGTTAATATTGATTTCCTACATTGCCTGACAATTTCCTTTGGGTCCAAAGTCTTCTGTTTTGCCAGCTGGGAAATGGGCCAATGGGGCTCTCTCATGGATTCCATAGCACCGTGATGTCTCTGCATCCTGCGCTTTAGGCAAAACCCATCCTGAAACTTCAAGCCCTTGAGACTGGAGATGGGGCCACTTCCGGAATATCTTTCTCTGCTCTGCGATCCCTATAGGTCACACTGTCCAGTATCAGGAGCCCCAGCCGTCACCATCCTCTCTAGATAATGCCCCAAACATCTCTGGTCCCCACCAGTGGCGAGCAGTGTGAATGAATGAAGAGTTCATGAAGCCCTTGTAGATAATCAGCTTGTCTGCATCCGCACCCTCTCCACCACCCTGAAAAGAGAAAAATCAGACTCCTACCCAGCAGGGGTTGACTTACAAGGGCATAAGGGACGTTGGGTGACTGCATCCCAACCTTTAGTGTGAGTAAAGGTTCCTTGAGGAACTTAAGGCATTGCCCTCAGAGATTCTGACTGCACTTGGAGAGAAGCCCTTGAACTTGTGCTGCTTACAAGCTCTCAGGCGGTCTTCATCGGCTGGGTATCGTCATTATAAGCAAGGGTTTGAGCATAGGGGGGTTGAATGACAACTGTCTATCTTTTCTAGAAATTAAAATGGTTTCTTTGAGCACTCACGCACATGTGCACGCACACACACACACACAAACACACATACACACACACACCCAGCTAAAGGAACGGTGGCATTTCTTGACTGTCCTCTGGATGGCGCTGTGCTAATTGGTACAGTTAATTGGACGTCAAGTGGAGCTTTGGCTATGGGCATAGAATGGCCAATGCCAAGCAGTTATTATGAAGCAATGTCTGACAAATGCAAGGTTCCCTTTCCACCTCTCTGTTCAGAGTGATTCCAGGATCCCAGCTTCGGAGTCGGGAAAATAAACACGGCTGGGTCCCCACGGTGCTTGCGGTCCCATCATCCCACACAGAAGCACCAAGATCCAAATGGCTGAGTCCCTTTACTCAGTCCCTGTTATTTTTAAGGACATACGTCATGCACGTTCTCATAATTTTTTTTAAAAAACACAGCATGTAAACAAAAATAATTTTTTAAAAAGTCACCCGAAATCACACCGCCCACAGAATCCACTGCTAACATTTAGTGTGTATCTTTAAAAGGAGGCGGCTGGCGACCCACATTTTCTCCCGGAACCAGGTAACAAGAGTCATTTCTGCGTTAAGCTTGTGGCTATGCGGTCCATTCCAGCTCGGCGGGGTCCTGTGGGCCAGGGCATAAGGGCCCCCTAGATTAGAATTCCCAGGGCTGGATTCCTGCAGAGAGGAGCCGGGTGGTGGAGTGACCTTTGCTGTGGGCTGCTAATCATGCTTGAAGCCACCAGCCAGTCTACACGGGGACGCGAGGGCTTCTCCCACCCCTGTAGAGTGATAGCGTCCGATCCCCCACAGGAGCATTCTGCCAGAGGATGTTCAGGAGTCAGTGAGTTTGTTTGTTTGCTTGTTTCTCCTTCTCACTTCCGCTTGGCCTGTTTATGGCCAACCCCGCAGTGAGCGTTTTAGAGGTTGCCCCTTTCCTCACTTGTCTAAGAAAGGACACGCTTTCAGAAATAGGATGTCCTGCACAAGAGCCTTCTCCAGTATGGTACTGCTTGATCATCATGTTTTCTGGGAGGGTTTCCCATTTTACTCACACTGCCAGAGAACGGCAGACGCTCTGGCCTTGGAAAGGGTTAAGCTGGTCACTCCCACCGATTGCCCCATGAGAGGAGGCTGTCTGCTCATATAAAGAAGCTTCTTAGGGAGGAGATGAGCCAGTCAAGGTACAGTGTAGTAACAATGAAATATGCAACTTTCCTCTAGTTCTCAAATGCTTCCTCCCACCCACTCTCATGATCCCGATTCTACCAGACAGATCCAACTGGACCAGGGGATGTACACTGGAGTCAGAAACATGGGAAATTTAGGAGAGATGATCCTTCAGGAATAGTAGTAGGAGTGGTGATACCAGGAGGGTGGAGGATGGGGGAATAAAAAGGGGGAACCAATTTCAGGGATCTACATGTAGTCTCCTCTCTGGGGCACGGACACCAGTGAAGTGAGTGAAGGGACACATTTGACAGTGTATAGTATGAAAAACTAATAACAGTTTGTAAATTACTAAGGGTTCATGGGGAAGGGGGAGAAGGGAAATATAGGGAACTGGTACTGGGGGCCTGGGTGGAGGGGGGATGTTTTGAGAGTGATGATGGCACTAAGGGTGCAAATGTGGCCTGCATACAATTGATGTTTGTATGGATCATGATGGGAGTTATATGAGCCCCTAATAAAATGATTCATTAAAAAAAGAGGGAGGGGGAAGGAGGAACTTATACCAAGGGCTCAAGTGAAAAATATTTGGAAATGAATATGGTAATATGTGTACAAATATGCTTGATACAAATGATGTATTCGATGTTATAAGACCTGTAAGAGTCCCCAATAAAACAGTTGGAAAAAAAGAAGTCTTTTATAGTGTCCTTACAAGTGAGAATCAAACCAATGTCAGCTCGTGTTTTGTGTGTGTTGAGGGGAGTGTTACAAAGGATTATGGCTCAGCTACTAAGTGAATGGGCAGTTCTAATGTACTCTAAGGCACATCAGAAAAAAAGCCCGTTATCTACTTAAGAGGTCTAACAACAACTACAAAAAATTCAAACCGCTACCATGGAGTTGAGTCCAACTACTTCCAAACCTTTATAACAGGGTAAAACTTCCTCTGTGGGTTTGTGAACCTGTCACTCTACAGAAGTTGAAAGACAGTTGTCTCTCCTGCAGAGCAGCTGGTGGCTTTGAACTGCTGACTTGGTGGTTAGCAGCCCAATCCATAACCCACTACACCAGCGGGGCTCCTTGTACGAGGGAACGTAGTCGTTAAAAAATGATCACTCATGAGGATGGGACTGCAGCTACTGAGGGCTGAGGGGGGGAGCAGAGCATTACATAGTGTTAGAAGGTGTGTGTGTGTGTGTGTGTGTGTGTGTGTGTGTGTGTGTAGGATCCCTGGCGCTACGATTGAGGAAGGTCGGAAGTTCAAACCATCATGAGCTCTATGTAAGAACGATCAGACGGTCTGTTCCCTTAAAGACGGACAGTCTCAGAAACTACGGATCCGTCCTGCTCTGTCCTAGAGGGTCACTGTGGGTTTGAATCAGCTCAGTGGCAGTGAGTCTGGGTCTCTAGTTATCAAGGAGGTAAAGTTTCCAGTTTGAGATGAAGGAACGCCACGTGCAAGCAAATGCTCCCACCCCCGTTGCTCCAGCTCAGGGTAAAGTGGCAGCAGAGGACAAGCCAGAGAGAGACAGGGAGGGACCCTGCAAGGGCAAGGTGCTAGGACAAGTATGAACGCCTGACAAGTAGTGTTAGCAACTGAGCCAGGAGCAAGAGGGAGATGGGCGTGGGTAGGCAGCTCCACGTACGCTACTGAGAGAGTTACTGCTTGAGTATGTTTGCCTCACAATTAAGAGAAAAGCAACTAAAATGAATTTGCTGCCTAAATTGTTTTCATAGACTTGCATTCTATAACTGTATACTATTTTGTGAAAAATTATACAGAATATGAATGCAATTTCAACTATGATATGACATTTTTTATTGCTGTTAGGTGCCCTTGAGTCAGTTCAGATGCATAGTGACCCATGCACAACAGCAGAATGAAACTCTGCCTGGTCCTGTGTCATCCTCACAATTCTTCTCCCAATGTTGGAAGCTACTGTTGGAGCCATGGGATAAATCCATCTTGTCAATGGTTCTTCCTCTTTTCACTGCCCCTCTACTTTATCAAGCTGAATATCCGCTTCCAGGACTGGCCTTTCCTGACAACATGTCCAAAGTGTGAGAGACAAAGTCCCACCATCCTTGCATCTAAGAAGCATTCTGGTCCTAACTTTTTTCTTTCTTTTTAAATCATTTTAAAGTGATTTAAATGGGGCTTTACAACACTTATCATGATAATACCTGTATCAATTATATGCAGTCCACCTTTGCACATTTGTTGCCATCATCATTCTTGAAACATCCTCCTTCCACTTAGGCCCCCCAGAACCAGGTTCCCATATTTCCCCTCCCTCCCCACCCCATTCCCCATTAACCCTTAATAATTTACAAATTATCATTATTTTGTCATATCATACACTGTCCGATGTGTCCCTTCACCCACTTCCCTGTTGTCTGTACCCCAGGAAGGTTATTGCAGGTTATTGCAGGAGATCCCTGCAATTGGTTCCCCTTTCTACTCCACCTTCCCTCCACCCTCTTTCTATCACCATGCTCACCACTGATCCTAAAGAGATCATCTGTCCTGAATTCCCCATGTTTCTGGCTCCTATCTGTACCAGTGTACATCCCCTGGTCTAGCTGGATTTGTAAGGTAGAACTGAGATCATGATAGTTGGGAGAAGGAAGCATTTAAGAACTAGAGGAAAGTTGCATATTTCATTGTTGCTACAATGCATCATGACTGACTCCTTTCCTCCCTACAACTCCTCAGTAAGAGAATGTCGCTTCACCTATTCCATGGGCTTCAGGTCTCCAAACTGTACTCTCCTTCATTTATAGTGATATGATTTTTAGTACTTTGATACCTGATACCTTTGACAGCTCTTTGTCACACAGGCTGGTATTCTTCTTCCATGTGGACTTTGTTGCTTCTGAGCTAGATGTCTGCTTGTTTACAATTGTCTGTGTGAAGCAAATGTGGTGAAGAAAGCTGATGATGCTCAGCTATCAAAAGATATAGTGCCTGGAGTCTTAAAGGCTTGAAAGTAAACAAGCAGTCATCTAGCTGACAAGCAACAAAGCACACATGGAAGAAACACACCAGCCAGTGTGACCATGAGGTGTCGAAGGGATCAGTTATCAGGTTTCAAAGAACTGAAAATCATAACATTGCAAGCCCACCTTCCTGATATTATTGCTGATGACAAAGGTGTGCATACACAAATGTGGAGAAGTAAGCTGGCCCTAACTTTTTGCAAGACAGATTAGTTTGTCCTTATGACAGTCCACAGAACTTTCAACATTCTTTTCCAACACCATACCTTAAAGTCATCAATTCTTCTTCAGTCTTCCTTATTCAATGTCCAACTTTCCTATACATTTGAGGCCATTGAAACCATGGTGGCTTGGGTCAGGCACACCCCGGTCCTCAAGGAATCATTTTTTCAATACTCCAAAGACGTCTTATAAAGCAGACTGACCCAATGCAACACAGTCTTGAACCTCTTGACGGGTGCTTCCAAGAGCAAATGATTGTGGATTAAAGCAAGACAAAATCCTCAACAATTTCAATCCATAGCAAGGGAAAAAGTATTAAAAGGAAAAAAGAACATGAACAGTATGGGGGGGGGGCGGTGAACTTGTAGTCTATTTTTTCAGATAATGGTATATCTATTTCTGGTGATAAGTGACTATATCTGGGGATAATACTTAGTATATTATATTTGGTGATAAGTATCTGATGAAAACCAGCTGGAGCCCAGGCAAGAGAAACCCTGGTAGAAAGAAAAGATAAAGGATAAGGATGAGGATAGGGGATAGGGATAGGGATAAGGGTAGGGATAGGGTTGTGGAAAGGGGAAGAGAGGAGAGACACAACACCAAATGAGAATACTCATCCCTAGCCAGGGTTAATGAGAATGACTGTGGTGTTACTGGCTAATCTTCCCAAGGTGAAGATTTGAGTCTACTCAGAGGCACTAGAAAGAAAGACCTGGCAATTTACTTTTGAAAATCAGCCATTGAAAGTCCTACAGAGAACAATTCTGCTTTGACACACACGAGGACACAATAAATCAGATTCAACTCCATGGCATTTTTAAAATTGGTACTTTTGTTAGCTTTTTCCCATTTTATTTCCATTCCCTTTCCATTCCCTCTAAATATTTTTAACTTGCTAAACAGCTGTATGCTTCTCCACCCAGGTAGCTATCAGTCAACTAACTGTCTACAAAGCAGCAGAAATGGCAAGGAATGGCATCATGATAATATCATGATTATATTTAGATTAATGGGAGAGTAAACTGCAGATAGTTCTTTCCCCACGATGCTGATTCATCTGCATCTAATCCGTCTTTCTGCGATGGGTCCCTTGGTGATACAGATGGTATGTACTCTACTACCCACTGTGAGGCTGGCCACGGGAAGTCACCCAGCAGTTCTACAAAAGAAAAGACCTGGAATTCTGTGTCTCTTGAGATTACAACCAAGATAATGCCAAGGAATGCTTCCATTCTGTCATGCCTGGGGCACTATGAGTTGCAACGAACTCAATGGCCATACATTTCATCTTGTTTTTTCTTTGCTCTTTTGGTCTTTATAATTTTCTAGCTGTAAAGAAAAGAAGAAAAAAGGACTTCCAGGTATTGTTAGAAAGAGAGTTCCAACCAGACAGGAGACCAGCTGAAAGGCAGCTTGGATGGAGCAGAAAGATTCTGCATCATGAATAAAGATTTGGAATGTAAAACCAGCTTTCCTCCAGCCCTGCCAAATTACCAGCTGTGGGGCTTGAGACTAGCTGCATATACTCCCTGAACTTCAGTCTGATCATGACAACTTGTTAATGGGTCTTTCTCTTCCTGCCATAGAGTTAATTCTGACTCATGGTGACCCTGTAGGACAGATGAGAACTGCCTCTGTGGATTTCAGAGACTGTAATTCTCTAAAGGTACGTGTAGAATGCTGCATCTTTCTCTCAAGGAGAGTCTGGTGGTTTGGGACCGTGGCCCTGGCAATTGCAGTCCAACTTGTAACCACTAGGCCGCTAGGGCTCCCTTTCTTATGGGAAGATAATACAATTTATATTAGAGTGTGGTGGGATCCAGTGGATAGAAAGAACACTGTCATTTTCCCACCTGCCATCCTCTGCTGTGACATCCTCTGTTGCCATCTAGTGCACTCCAACCCCAAAGGAAGACCTGCTAGAAATGAGTTCTTAGAATGTCAGTGCTTGGTGTTTCTAAAAGTAGGTATCAAGAGCTTTCTTCCAAGCGCTTGTGGGTGTACTCATTCCTCCATCTTTAGGTTAATGACTGTGTTAATTATTTATATCATTAAAGTGTAGTGAAATTACTCGGTTCATCCATAATTTTTTGTACCTTCCATGGAGTGGGAACATGCAAATAAGGTGTATGGGGATCCAGTGAGGGATTGGTCCATTTTTATCATGCTGCTAGGTATGAGGTAAGCCTTCTCTGAATCAGGATTCAGGTATTAGAGTGGAGCGAATCTGCTGTACCTCCGAGATCAAGATCTCTGCATGGAGAAGTGATGGAGGCAAAAGCCAGCAGCTCAGGCAGTTGCACTGAGATCATGAGACAGCGCACAGTGATTTCCAGGCTCACTGAAGGTCATAAGGCTAGAGACTAGTGTGCAGGGTCACATGGCCTTGGGGCATTTATCAAGGCCAGAGGAGCTTTGTAACATTTTTCTGGCCTCAAAGATCAGAGAGAGACATACCTGTGGTACAGCTGAGGAGAGAGAGAGGTGTCTCATCTGAGTTCTATTGATTTGGAAGTGGAGGTCATATAACCCGCTAACTTCCGCTAACACCTGTAAGGATTGTTCTGTGCCCACATTGCAATGGACCTCTGAACACAGTGGAAGTAGAGTGTGGGTAGGATAGTGGGTGTCTGGACAGGGTACAGAAGGATGGAGGATGGAGGCAGCTCTGACCTCTGTCTCAGAGGAATGGGTCATCCTTGGGCTGATGCTTTTGACTTCTGTTCCCACTAGTGAAGTCAGAGAAGGTCAGATGTGCCCCCAGGCCATTTTGCACAGTCAACATCAGCCTACTGTAGTGAACATTACTTCAAAGAAGAGTCTGTTCAAATAGAACCCCCAAGCCCCAAGACGGGAGTTTTCTTGTTTTCACCTACTGTCCTTACCTGCATCTGCCTCCGAATTCTCTCTGTGGAATTTATTATGAACTAGTCTTTCCTCCAGTTCCTCCCCACAGCTCAAGGGAACACCCTCTTCATTCCCCTCTCCATCCAGGGTAGGGGCTCAGGCAGTCCTGTCTTTCAGATATTTTGTATGGCTCTTAAAATAACACAAGTGATGTCCAGAAACATCACTTAATACTTCATATGAATATTTCCTTTACTTGATAACACTAAATACATATCAAATCTATCTCTGCTCTTCAAATATGTGATCCATAAACTCCAAATTTACAAACATTTTTAGGTCTGGTTTGAAATAGCCATGTCACTTTCCCCAGTGAGTAATTCTTTCTTGTCTCATTCTATGAATAATGAGAACCAACTTAGATCAGATGAATCTTTTTTTTCCAACTTTCTCTGTAGACTCTGGCCTTGGCCTTTAACCTCTAGGTCTAAGCAGTTGCACCGTTAACATCCCTTGTAAGCTGTCTTCACATATGTTGATTTTTGATACATTAATTCACAAAGCAACTCCAAGCAGTCTTGCTGTCTACAAACATACTAAGAGCTGGCCTTGCTCACAAGACCAGGTGTCTAAAGACACTTTCCAAATAGTACAGGTTGTTGGCATGGCAATGACAACAACAGCAGCACTTACCATATTAAGTCCCCCTTTGAAAAAACTGTCAATTATGAAATCAGTTACAATCTTCCTTTGTCTCCCACTCAATAGTCAGACCCAATTCCTGACAACTTTGTTCAGCGGTAGAGAGAAACTGCAACTACTTCAATGGTTCTAGGGTTATAGGATACTAAAAAGAAAGAGAGAAAGAGCCAAGGATCCTAAAAATTATGACACACTAAGAACATTTACCTTTAGAATATGAATTTGTTTTAAACCAGAAGTACATTGTAACACAATCGTACTGTTCACAAAGGCCTGGTCGTTGCAGCTGCCAGAGCTGGCTAAGCCCACTCCAACACATAGTGACCCTATGCACAGTAAAATAAGACACTACCAGTCCTGCACCGTCCTCACCATGGTTAGGTTTGAGCTCATTATTGCAGTCTCTGTGTCCATCTATCTCTTCATCTTTTTTGAGGACCCTCTACACTGACAAGCATGATGTGCCTTTCCAAGGGCTGGACGATCCTGATAACATGTCCAAAATACAAGAGACAGAACCTTGCCATCTTTGCTCTGAGGAGGCACCTGATAGTCATGCAATAATAACAACTGACATTTATTGAGTGAGTACTAATTGTGAGGATCTTTTCAACACACATCTCATATATAATGCCAAGCTAATCTCTCCAATAAATTGACGAAGTAGGTTCTATTACCCATATTTGATGTATCAGGAAATGGAGGAGCTTGTTTACCGTTGAAGGAAGGCTGTTGCTGTAGTTGGTAGGTGCCATCAAGTTGGTCCCAACCTAGAGAGACCTGATGTCCAACAGAGTGAAGAGTGGTGAGGATTGGCTCGATCTTCACAACTTTCTTATGCTTGAGCCGGTTGTGGCCGCCATTGTGTCAATCTCATTGAGGATTTTCCTCTGTATTGATGCCCCCTGTCTTCTTTACCAAACATGGCATCCTTCTTCAGGAACCACTCTCTCCTGACAACATGCTCAAAATACGTAAGACTGAGTTTTGTCATCTGTGACTCCAATGAACACTCTGGTTGAATGTCTTCCAAGACAGTTAATTCTTTTGGCAGTCTAAGGTACTTTCAATAGTCTTAGCCAACACTATAATGTAAATCCACTAGTTCTTCTTTGGTCTTCCTTATTCAATGTTCAATCTTCACATGCATATGAAGCCATTGGAAATACTATGGCTTTTGTAAGGGGCATTTTAGTCCTCAACGTAACATTCTTACTTTTTAATAGTTTAAAGAGATCTTGTGCAGCAGATTGACCTGATGCAATTGGTGATATGGAAAGGAGCAGAAAATTTTCATTTTTGAATGTCTTCTACCCAATGTTGTTAGCATACTTCAAGGATGATATGTTCAGTCTCAGAGATGGGAATATAATCTAAATTTGAAATTTGGATGAAGCAGCCTTATTCTCACATCCCTTCCATAGATTTGGCCTATTTGCAATATTTAATAGCACTCTTAAGGTTGCACTAATGCCAGGACCTTTGTTGCAGTGCTCACCAGACACCGGTCCTCCCAGGGCAGAGTATAATAGCTAGATGTTCTCCTTTGACTCTCCAAACATCTCTTTAGTTTTTCAAAAAGAAGAGCTGTAGCCCACTCACTCAGCTACTTTCCCAGGTCCAAACACCATTCTCAAACAAAAATGTGCAGCAGGACCATAAGTTCAAGAATATCACCTTGGGGCTGAGCCCCGGTGGCGTAGTGGTTGTGCGTGGGACTGCGGCCCACTAGAATGGAGGTTCGATTCCAGCTCCATGGAGCAAAGGTTGGGCCTCCTACTCCCACCACCTGAGGGCAGTGATGCCCCCCCCCCAAAAAAGAATATCACCTTGACTTGTCTCTTCTCCCCCCCCCACCCAGGAAAATACACTACTTTAAAATATGTTGTAATCAGTGGGTGAACCGAATGGAGAATTGCATGACTTGACTTTTTGAGTCTTTGGACAAGGAGACAGAAGAGTGGGGTGAAATAACAATGATTATCCTTACTATTATTCTCCCCTCAACCTATCATAGCTCTTGCTAGAACAGCCCTTTGAAGGAGTATTGATTCCCATCCTGTGATACTTACTAGTAGCTTTCAACATCACAGACCATTTTTCCTTCTTAGAATAATCTCTTCCCTTGATCTCTGTGCCCAATATTCTGGTTTTCCTCTCATTACTAACCCCTCTCATTGCCCAATTAGGTCTAGTCATGCCACAAAGATTAGATCCTGGTTTCTCTTTTCTCTTGTATTTTCTTTGCTTAGGTGGTCTCAATAGTAACCAAAATGTGATTTACCAATTACCCACAAGTGGTGTTCAATGTATAAATCTAGATCAAGCAGTTCCTTTGACAGAGAAAATGCACATATACACACACATTACTTGATTATGTCTTTTAAGTATTTCAAAGCTATTGTAGACACAAAGTTTTCTAGACTTCCAAATCAAATGTGTTTTTCTGACCATGAACTTTTCTAATTGTGATATTTATTGTGCCAACTAGATCAATAGAAACATGTGGGCTGAGTTTGATAAGGTTGATTGGCCAGCGTTTGATAAGCTTGATTGGCCAGCAAATGAGATAAATGAAGATCCTGGCATTCCCTATTTCTTTTGCTCTGTGGTGATCAGAGCAGTATGTTCTGCTTTAGCTAGTTATGGACCTCAACCTGTGTGCTTCACTACCCGTGGGCAAGCCAACTCATGGATTGTGTCACTCGTGCTTGAGGCTCCTTCGAGGTCTGCTTTTCCATGCTTCTGAAATGTACATTGCTTGAGCTTGAGACTGGTGGATCGTGTCACCGTGCTCAAGTTCAAGATTCCATCAGGGTCTGCTTCACTAAGCTCCTGAGCTACTGAATATTGTTGACCCACCCTGCTGTCTGCTGCCTGCAGACATACTCTGCCTGCCTTGCTTGAGAGAAGACTCTGCTGTCTGCTTTCTTGATGTTGGGCCCAGCAGCCCATGTGAGTTGAAAGGACCTTCAGTATACACACTGTTCCATGAAAGTGAATTGAACCAAGCCCTCTGTACTGCTGGGTGGACTAATTAGCTTTTAAATTACTTCTCACTATGTAAACCTATCCTAAGTGTCATGGTTTTGTTTCTCTAGAGAACCCTGCCCAACACATGAGTGAATGGCTAAAATTTACCATGTTCTTTTCCATCCTGAGATTATTGGTGCATAGTGTTCCTTCTCAAATGAACATGGATACCTCTGTGTGTCTGCATGCAAATTGGAAAATCTATAGAAATGAGCCTTGTGTTATCACTTGTTAAAATATAGAGTCTCAAGGACAATTTTAATTCACATACTTAAGTAGGCAAAGTCACTAACAAAAAAATAAATGTGATGCCGCCATTACATTCTGCGTAAGTAAAACATATACCACAGCATACATTGACATTGCCAGTCTCTCCATCATAATCATTATCATGGCAACCAACCTGTCATCTGCCATTTCATTCAACTGACTGAATGATGGTTTTCTAGACCTTATTTTTCCATTCAGTGGACACTTACATACACTGATGTTTCTCAGACAGAATGATACCAATAATGTCACTGTTCTCACAGGTCAGTTTATTAATCCATTTCCTGATCTGAAAAGGAAGATTTAAAGTGATTGCATGTACCAGTTCCTATTTAAGTAGAAGTACACAAGAAAAGATTCCAAGGACTCAATTTCTTACTTTCATCCAGATGTAGCACTCTAGAGCAGCTTCATCTCTCCAAGACATTTTCTAATTGTTTAATTTCCCATTTACTTGCACCATCTGTAAACAGGACCGGCTATATAATTTGTGGGCATCCATGCAAAATGAAAATGTAGGCCTGCTTGTAAGAAATTATCAAGAATTTCAAGATAGCAGTAAAACTTAACCCAACTCAAGTCAACCCAAACCAACCAACACCCATTTAGTCAATTTTGATTCTTCCAGACCCTATAAAACAGAATAGGTTATGGTGTTTCTGAGATCATAAATCTTTAGTGGAGAAGACAGTCTCATATTTCTCCATGGAGCAGCTGGGGGGTTTGAATCTAATGACTAGGAGGCCAACATAAAACCCACCCAGCCTCTAGGGTCTCTTAAGCTCATGACAGCAGAATTAAACCAGAGCCCTTGAAGCACAGGGCTCTGTGCAACTCTGTCAGTTATACCTTCCTCACTGAGTTTTCTGTCCGGTTCTTGTCTTCCAGTCACCCTATTCTCGTTTGAATTTTTCATAATATATTTTCCTTAAATTATGGTACCAAGCATTTTGTTCTTTCTTTCATTCACTTATTCATTCAGCAAACACTGAAGAAGTGGCTCCCTAGGTTAAGTGCTAGAGATAAACAGATAGATAGGACCTATTTTGCCTTCAGGAGTTGGAGTCTCTCAGCAATTATTGTAGTGAACAACAGAGCTTTACCCTCAGACAAGTTACCACCTTGAAGCTCACATTCACCATGTGGATCATAACACGATTGAACTGATTTAACTCACAAGTTCCCTGAGATCTTCTCACTTAATACTTCAGAATGATCAATGAAAAATTCAAAGAAATGTAAATACAGGGCCTCTCCTCTACACACCCTTGAGCCGTCTCTTTTGGTTTCTATATCAGTGAATTCCAGACATTTCTGAGAGTACTTCAAAACCTTACCACACAATGTATGAGTGAACAGACACTGTCATGGACTGGAATGTGCTTGACACCCTAAATATGTTGAAGTCCTAAACCCTGGGTCTGTGCACATGATTTTATTTAGAAAGATATTTTTCTCTTCTGTTATCAGTTAAATTAAATGAGACCATAACGAAGTCTCATGAGGTCTTTATAGGTGGAATCTTATGAAAGGAAAGATGCACAGAGAGTCAGTCACACACACAAGGGAAATAGGAGAGACTCTATCTTCAAGCCAAAGATGGTAAGGAAATGTCCAGAGCTACTAGAGAGACACAGAGCTTGTGCTGTCAGAGCTGAACCAGAGTCCAGCCTTGCTGGATATGGATTTCTGCTCTTCAAGATGGTGAGAAAATAAATTTATGTTCTCAAAATAATTCACAGATGCTATATTTTTTAGAATGGTATTCCTAGGAATTAATACAAAGTTCCTCCAAAGCTACCTTCAAAACTGAAGCAGTTTCCAAATTGACCTTGAAGCCATTCTGTCATGCTCCTCAAATGTCTACTTTTGGGTGACTTCCTTAAGTGTTTGTCCCCAATTTTTTTTGAGATATGCAAGGCAGCTGTGCCAGAATCAGCAAGAAATCGGAACATAACATGACCCACTGCCAACTGCTTCCCTGCATCATTATTCATCTGCTCAAGGATGGCTTCTCTCCATCTCCACATGAGCTTGTTTTCTACTTCACCTGTCTGTCCATATGAGTTCAAGTTAACTTCTAATTCTCGACAATATCTAAGAACCCAAAAAAGCAAGTTCAGAGCTGTATGGAAGCTGCTTTCCTGATAGAGTGAGTATATACCCTAACCACCTACATCTGAATTGAGCCTCACATGGTTGTGGAAAATGTTATTTTTAAACTCCAATAGAACATCCAACATGTGTGCAAAAAAGAAATGAAAATAAGATTAAAACATTTGAATCATGTAGCCAGTGCATAGATATGCCTATACCAAGAACTTCTCTTAATCTTACTCTAAAGTTCTTCCTAATACATCACTTGGTATGTCCCACATCAGGTTTTACCTGGAACTCTGAATCCTATTTAGGTTCTAATAAACCCTCATCTCCTTTCCAAATGCTCAGGACACTGCAATTTGAAGAGCTGCCTAATGGAAGCATAGTATATCCCTCCATTTCTTCATAGGTTAGACATCTCACAAGTTGGTTCAGCTGTCCAGAACATAGTCCTAAAACTGAGAATCATGAAAAAAAATTAAAACTCCATTAGATGATGCTGAGTAATTCAGTGCTGAAATGGCATGTAAGCACCCATATAATAAGGGAATCAAGATTTCAAGCAAGAAGTCTCTCTTCTATCCCAATAGATGATATTCCAGTTAGAAAACAACATGTAAGAAGAGGGCACAGGGGCACAGTAAAAAACAATGATCTCTTTATCTGTACCATCACCAGAAGCACAGAGCAGGATAAGATGGCAGAGCATCCTGTGCTCATCCCTATGCACAAGTTGTGGAATGGTCCCATGAGTGGCAAGCATGTAGCCCATGCTTATAACCCAACTACAGAAAAGTGATGCCAGAAATAGAAGGGGAAATGACAATAGCAATGCCCTTGTATCTCCATGGCTACTGGAAATAGAATAAACAGATTAGAGAGACCAAAACATACTGATCTCCCCAGTCATCTCAAGGTAAACTAGCACACTTACTTCAGATAATTAATAAGAAACTTGAAGCAAGAACGGAATATTGTTTTTAAATCCGTGATAATTATAATAAGATTAGCAATATGAATGATAGTGGTGGCAATAAAAATGAAATGTTGATTCATTTTCCTCATTTGGTTCACTTGTACTTAGTAACTTAGAAAGACCTGACAGAGAAGACTAGGCACCCGAAGTCTTCCCAGGGTCAGAGAGATGACTCTGGTCTTCTCCAAGGCTGCCTGACTCTTCTGTAGGCATGCCTCTTCTAGCCACTGAATGAGAAGGTATGGAAGGCTGAGAATTGAGGTGTGCTTAGAGGGGGCCCTGGTGGCATAATAGGTCACCCATTGGGCTACTCACCACTAGGTCTGCAGTTAAAGTCCACTAAGCCACTCTGTGGGAGGGAGAAAGGTGTGTGTGGCTTTCTACTCCTGTAATTAGTTATAGTCTCTGAAACTCACAAGGGCAGACAGTTCTACCATGTCCAATACTGTCCCTATGAGTCAGAATCTTCTAGATGGCAGTAGGTTCCAGTTCCGGTTTTGATTTTAGGTGAGAGGGGCAAAGGAGGCTGTTCAAGTCTCTTGGCTCTAAGCCAGAGTCTTCTGCCTGGACCATTGGAACCCACCAGGAAAACACACTGTGATCTGTCTCTGGAGTAAGTTGAAAAGCCAAATAAATGGTACTCGGATCTCTGGTGGCACAGGGTCACACACTGGGCTGCGACACACACAGTTGGCTGGTCGAAACCATCAGCAGTTCTGCGGGAGAAAGACTAGACTTCCTACGTTTGCAAACTTGGAAATGCACAGTGTCTTGCCATGAGTGGATGGCCATGAGATTGGTTTGGGTTGGTAGTGGTGAAGTCACCTCTGCCTCACAGCAGTCCCCTCTGTCATGGAATAGAACTGCAGCAGATTGCTTTGCTGTCGTCTTTATGGAAGCCAATCTCCGGGTCTTTCTTCCAGAGTGCTGTGGAGTGGATTATAATCACCCACACTCAGGAGTGTAACCATAAACCATGAGTACTATTGTGACACTTCTGCTCCTGTAAACGATTCCAGTTTTGGAAGCCCACAGAGCCTGTTCTACTCTGCCACATAGGGGCTCCATGACCTGATGAGGTGAATAGAATTCCTTGCCCATGAAAGGCTATGTTTATGTGCAAACTGTGAACGTGACCTTATTTGGGCAAAGGGTGTTGCAAGTGAAGTTCTTGAGATGAGTTCATCCTGCACTATCTCGATGGGCCCTAAATCCAATGACAGCTGTCTCTGTGGAAAGAAGAAAGGGCAGAGAGAAGAAGATCATCTGAGAGATGGAGAGGAGGGGAAGGCCATGTGAAGACCAGCAGAGAGGGGGGCTGTAGGAACATGAGGCAGGGAGTAGCATGACGGAGCTACAAGTCAAGGGATGTAGGAAGCCACCAGAAGCTAGGAGAGAAGCACAGGAGAGATCCTCGCCTGGAGCCCCTAGAGGTGAATAACCCTGCTAGCATCTTCATTGAAGGCTCCTAGCACCTAGAATTGAGAGAAAATAAGTGCCTGCTGTGCCAAGGCCCTTAGTCCACGTACCTTGTTGTGGAAGCCTTAGAAAATGAATGCTGGCCCCTAACAAATCCTGAAAGAAGGTCTGAAAGCAAGGTTTTAGATCAGCCTAGGTGCACCAGGATGCTCCCATGATATGATCCAACACAGGGTAGCCAAATCCATGTCTTTTGCCAAGCAATTGTGGGGAGACAGTGGTAACCTTCCTACCATGGTCACAGCCTGTATGGGATTGAGGGAGGTTTCATTCAAAACGTCGCCCACTCATAATATAAATTGACACTGTGTGGAAATTAGCTCACTTCTCCTTCTGGATCTGCGTTGACCTTCTGTTCTATCTATCTCCCTCAGATCTCAAGAGATATCATGGAACTGCCAACTCTGGACCCATTTGGTCCACATCTGATTTATTCAGCTTGGTATCCACCAGTCTGTGATCCCCCTGCTTCCTCTTCAGCAACCCCTCGCTGCGTGAGTCTGGAGGAGCCTCAGCTTACATCTGAGCCACAGATTTTAGTCACATCGGACTTACCTGCTCTTATAGCTGTGGGAGCCAATTCTTGATATCAGCAGGTTTCTACACATAAAAGCACACACAGACAAGCACCTCTGGTTTTACTTCTCTGGAAAACAACTTAATACAGAAAACCATTCCCTAAGCTGCTCCTGGTCTTCCCAGGCCACAACCTTTGCCAAGACAGTGCTCTTGGGAGTAGCACTCTGGAAGAACAGATCTTGATGTGGGGAGCCTAGAACATTTGGTGATCCTTGGAGAGAACAAAGTGGTAGGTCAAAAGAGGACTGCAGGGGTGTGGGCATAGCTGGCATGAATAGAATGTGGTCACCTCCAGTGTCCTATTTCCAAGCCATCCTCCGCAGACCTTATTGTGGAAGTATGACAGACAGCTATCCAGTCTAGAGGACCCTGCCGGTATTTGACATCCTGGTGACAGGCATTCTTGACCAAGACTGACTGGGAAGAAAGACTTGGCTTTCAATTTCCAAAAAATGCAGTTGATTAGCAGCTTCTGGATCACCATAGAATAGTGTCTGACACAGCGCTAGACAATGAGCTCCCTCAGTTGGAAGACCCCATAGATACACAGCAGCTGCCACCCTGGACCTGAACATCTCAATGATTATGAACCCGGTCCAGGACTCGTCAGCACTTGGCTCTGTTGCACACTGGCTACAGCCAAGCAGAGCCCACACAACTCACAGTTAACAGCATCTACACCAAAGGGTTACTCCAAGATATCTGCAAACCTCTAATAGCCCAGCAAGGTCAGAGGTCAAGGTCGATATTTTACCCAGCTATGGGAAGAAGATATACAAGGCTCTCCAATTAAAAGAAAAGAGGAGTGACAGCATAGAGAAGCACCAGCCTTACACCTGTCTCTGCTCTAGAAAGGCCTTCATCCCAAACACCAGCTTGACAGCCTTTCTCCCATCCTCCTCTATCCCACCCCACCCCCACCCAAGGATGTGTTACACGCTCTTATTTCCAACCTGGCACCCACGTAGTTAATGCTGCGCCATTTGCCGTGTGAGGCTTTGATTCTGCTGACTTTATTTCAAGCAATCAAAAATATCTAATTTGCATTCACATTCACATCAGTGGCCCATATGTTAGCCCTGTTTAAAAGCTATAGGCTTGCATTCATTATGAAAGACTTGGCTCCCCTTCCTTATCTTTTTCACTTGAAAAATTATGGAGATATTGTTGCCACAAAGGGTTATATTTAGCAAAGACACCGAGTCTCTGTGTGCGCGCAGGAATGTGTCTCAGCCATGTCTGTGTGTCTGAAAGAGAGCTGGTATTTGCAGCTTCCTTCAGGATACGGGCTAACTTTCAAATCGGGAAGAGGAAGAGGCACTTCCCTCTAGTCATTTGGTATGTGACAGCGCAGTCCTCTAACCCAGGTCTCATTAAGACACGGCGTTGCAATATGTCCTTGCACACAAATCTAGACCACACACTGAGCCCCAATAAACAGGCCTCTCTGGACAGCTGCAGTGAGAAATTCAATTCTTGAGAAGGGGTTCAGCTGAGGTTTGCTCCTGGGATTCAATCACTTACTTCTCCATGAAAGTCCACTCATCAGTGGGACAGGCTTATCTGGCTTGTACTCTTGTGTTTGTCAAAAATTAGCTGACACCCAAACACAGTATAAGCACTTGTCTATGTGAAGTCACCGGGATTTGAAGGAGGGACTTCTGACTTGAAGGGGGCGAGGTTGAATGTGAAGCAAGTGTTAAAACTTTGTCATAACCATTATGTCTCTGTCAGGAAATGCCCAGACTCTCTCTAGAAGGCAGAGGCGACCTGCCCCTGTGGGTTTCTGAGGCTGTAAATCTTTGCAGGTGTTGAAAGCATTGTCTTTTCCCCTTGAGAAGAGACTGCTAGTCTCAAAATGCCAACCTTGCAATTAGCAGTCCACCTGTAACCCACCGCACCACGAGTCAGAGTCTATTCAATGGCAGTGACTTTTTTCTTGGTTTTGGAAAATGCTCACATAGGCATTTGCCCCGCACCCATGGATGGTGACATTGTGTTGGAGTGTAGGTGGCTATGATACTGATAGCCGTGTCACTTCAGGTGCCAGCAGGGTCTTCACTGTGGAAGACTGGCTTCAGCTTGAGCTTTCAGAGCAAGACAGTAGAGGAACACAAGCCTACTGAACTACCACTGAAAACCTTGTAGATCGCAGTGAGATATTGCTCAAGCACAGTGCTAGAAGAGAAGCCTGCTAGGATGGAAGTCACTCCAGGACCATGTGACCTTTTCAGAGATCTCAAGTTATCCCATGAATATGAGCTGCCCGGAACTAGGCACTCTCACGTTCTATGGAACATGAGGTTGCCATGAGTCAAGATGACAGGCTGGCATGCAACTCTACCA
Source organism: Nesogale talazaci (assembly GCA_004026705.1). NCBI lineage: Eukaryota > Metazoa > Chordata > Mammalia > Afrosoricida > Tenrecidae > Nesogale > Nesogale talazaci. Next base: position 124,237 of record PVJH01001309.1, on the reverse strand, counting down.
GTGGGTGCCCCATGCTAGAGGTACATTCATGGAGAATGAATCTTCAGCATTTCCTGAAGATTCAGAGACACGGACAGTGCTCAGTGGGCTGGGAGCAGCCACAGAGCAAGGCATCTTTGACCAGGGGCTGAGGAAAGTGATTAACCTTTCCTCGTATGAGAATCAGAAGCACCGCACAAAGCAGCAAGGACTTGGAGTCACAAAGCATCTTGAATTTACCCAGACAGATACAGTTCCCACTAACACCCTTCTCCCACCATCGTGGCACAGACAAAAGAGGAGAAGGCGGAGGTGTGCAGTATCACCATCACCACCACCTCCTCCTCTACCACCACCACCACCAGTCTCTGTACAACAGAGGAACATCGTGGCAACTGCCCAAAGCCACCACGTGAGCCAGTGACACAGAAGTTGAGAGATGTCTTTTTATTATTACTCGATTTTATAATATAAGCTTTTATCCTGCTGGGTGCTTCCTTATTTTAATCTTCTTTGTAGGCATTACTATTTAAAGAGAAATCTGGAAAGATCATTTGAATCGATGAATTCTAAATAACATTCAATTTTTTTAACATTACAAAAGTTCATGAGAGGAACGGTGTCCTGACATCATGTTACAAAGAGTAAATAAGGTAAAGGCAGTCAGGAAGATGCAGGGGTATTGTATGGTTTAATTAGCTGTCACAATAGATTCCTGCAAACGGTTAGGAAGTTCAGCTAAAGGTTGGATGCTTAAGTCCATCCAGAGGTTCCTCACTAGAAAGGCGCAGTACTCTACTTTCCCCAAGATCATCCCTTGAAAATCTTATAGAGCATACTGCTACTCTGACCTACATGTGGTTACCATAAGTCAGAGATGGCTTAAAAGCAACTGGCTGGCTGGAACTTCCTCTGCTTGTTCAGCCCCTGTCTTCCCTTCCCCTTCCACACTGTCTCTATGGTAATATGGAGGGCAGCCTGCTTCCCCTGAAGTGAAGGGCAAGCCTCCTCATTTAAGACAGCCTGGGAATCCTATCTTGTGTTCATCTCTTTGCCTCTCTTTTCTCATCTGGAAGACGGGAATGATGACGTGTTAGCTCATAGGACTGAATGAGGTGACACAAGCCAAGTGCTCAGTGTGGCCCTGGAAATACCAGCACCGACACAATCCGTAGTAGATGTTCCCACGCTGAGCCAAAACCGAAACAAGAAAACAGCTCTGGGTCACTCTTGGCATTGAGCATTGAGATGACCTCTGAGACACAGGCTGGCTGGGCCTGGGTACAGTCTCTGCCTGGAGCTCTGCGGCCAGGTTCAAAGGAGGATCCATCTGAATTAGAAAATCTCTTTTTGCGTTTGAACCAAGTCACAAGAGGAGGTTCCCAGTGACAGAAGGTCGCTTCATCTTAGGCCTCATAGATACTCAGCGATAAAGGGAAAGCTGAGAGTAGAGGTTGATGCAGACAACTAGAGAGACTGAGAGAGAGAGAGAGAGAGAGAGAGAGAGAGAGAGAGAGAGAGAGAGAGAGAGAGACCTTGCAGCCTCTGTGGAAGGTGGCCCAAGTTCCTGGCCACTATCCAGTCCTCAGTTCCACTCCCTAGGAATCCTGGCTGCCGTTTGGTCCCTATCCTTTGATTTCTGTAACCGTCCTTTGTGTGACTTTTTAATACATGTCCCTGTTTTGAAGCTGGCTTGAGGGATTTTGTGTTCCAGGCACAAAAGTTAAAAAAGAGAAAATCTCAAATATGAATTCAGTGTAGGCATGTGTCTCTCTTTACCTCTAAACTGACAACTGTGAACTCCTAAAAAGGAAAGGCAAAAATCACTATTTTTAGTTTTAAATATTCAAACATATAGGAAAAAATTGAATAATTAATGTGCATCTGTGCACCCAATACCTAGTTTTAACAATTGTTAAACTAAAGATATTTGCCACATTTGCTTCATGATTTTTAAAGAAAGAAAACCTTTTGGGACAGATGACACCCCAGAGAGCTTTCTCTCCAGTCTTCTTTCTCCTATCACCCCAAAGTACCTACTGTGTTGAATGTGGGGCTTATCAAGCAGATGCAGAGCTTATCTTTTCATATACTATGAATTTACAACCTTGCTAACCCCAAGGTCGGTGATTCAAATCCACACCTGCTCTGTAGGAGAAAGATCCAGCTGTTTGCTTTCATGAAAATGTATACTCTTGGAAGTTCTAGAAGGCAGTTCTACGTTGTCCACCAGGCCACCACGAGCTGGAATGGACTCGACAGCAGTGGGTTTGGTTTCATTGTGGATGTGCAGATACACTGAGGAGGCCTGATATCTGTTCACTAGAGGTTAGTGGTTCAAACCCATGACCTTCTCTGCAGGAGAAAGATGAAGCTGGCTACTGCCTTAGAGAGTTACAGTCTCAGACGCTGGCTGTAGAATTCAATGGCAGTAAGTTTGGGATTTTGTTATATATACATGGCATTATCTTATCCTGTTTTACTTAAAAACAATTGTATTATTCCTCAACTTCACTAATTCACTCACTACTAGGTTTTTGAAAATTACTCATATATATGAGTCCATAAGACTCAATTATTTTTTTTATTAAATGATCACTTTACTGGGGGTTCTTACAACTCTTGTAACAATCTATGGATTGTTGTACCATCAGTTCTACCAAGCATATTTGTACATTTGTTGCCATCATTCTTTTCTAGACATTTACTTTCTATTGGTATTGGCACTTCTTTTTTATATCCCCAACCTTATGACCACTTAATTAATTATAAATTATTATTATTTTCCTAAGACAGACCACTGTCTTCCTTCTCCCAGGGTTTCTGTTGTCTGTCCCCCTGGAGGGGCATGTGTGTGTGATTATGTGTCCATCACTGCGATTGGTTGCCCCTTACTTACCTCCTCCTACCCTTCTGATGGCACTATTCCCATTCTTGTTCCTGGATTCCCTGTGTCATGACCTCTTAGAATAATGTTTTTCTGGTTTAGAAATTAGAGACCCAATACCGAAAAGGATGCAATCTTAATACAGAATGGAGAGACACATTTAAGTTTTATAAGTATACTAATGTCATTTAAAGCCACAATACTAGATAACATCAGTTGGGGTAGGAGTATAAACAGAGAAGAAAATAGTTTCCTGTGCTGAGCAGGGTACCCCAACATTAAGCTGTTTTGGAGATAAGGAAAATCCAAAAATGAAACCCATCTTAAGGTTTTTCCAATTAATAAGAAGAGAAGCCAGAGAGTGGGGCATATTGGAAATAAAATTGAGACATGAAGAACATTTCTCCAGGAAGAAAGAGTAGTTGCTTCCAGACTGTTGGTGAGACAGATGGGAGATGGGGAACAGGCAACTGGAGTTAGCAATGTGGAAGGCATCAATAATGCCGGCAAAAGCAAATTGGAATAGTAATAGGGAAAATATTCTTATTGGATGACTGGAGCATATTCAAGAAAGGTGAGTGGTAGAAATTAGAAGTGTATATAGACAACTCTTTCAAAATGTTTTATTGGGCGGGGTAAGGCAGAATAGACTGGTATCTTAAAAAATATGTATTTAACAGAGGATATATACATATACATATATATATACACATGTATATTCAAAGTAACAGCATATTGATATGTCAATGGAGATGATGATCCAAGAGAGGGAAGTTATGATGCTGGAGAAGTGACGGAGATTTCTGGAGCAAGGAAATGAAGGGTAAAAATGAAGGTTTTGATGCTACCAGAATGCATGGATAAAAGAGGCAGGTAATATGTGCACTATGGAGACAGGTGAACAGAGAAGGGAATGGGGTTTCTCTTCTGGCAACTTTCATGTTCTCCTTGGAGTAAGAAGTAATGTCATCTGCTAAGACAGTGAAGGATGAGTTTTAGAGTTTTGAATAATGGACCCTTCTAAATGCCTTCAATAATTGATCCAGATGAATTGCCAACTCCTTCTTCAACCTGATGAAGGCTTAAAATGAATCAAAAAATGTTCTCATTGTTCTGACACTATCTGAAGTTTAATATCTTGAAAAGATTAAGCCAATTCCTTAAATTAAATTAAATTATAGGAATAATTTTACTGATTTATAGATTCATTTATTCTCCAAAACTATTTCTTTTCTTTTTAAAATCATTTTATTGGGGGCTCTTATGGCTCATAACATTCCAAATATCAATTGTACCAAGCTTATTGGTACATATGTTACCATCATCATTTTCTAAATATTTACTTTCTATTTGAACCCTTGGTATCAGCTCCTCTTTTTTCCCTCACTATCCCCCTCCCACCCTCGTGATCCCTTGATAAATGATAAATGATTATTGTTTCCATATCTTACACCAGTAACTGTCTTCTTTCACCCATGTTTCTGTTGTTCATCCCCCTGGGAGGGGAGATTATGCATCACTCATTGCAATCTGTTCCTCCTTTCTCCACTACTCTACTCCACCTTCCCCCTACCCTTCTGGTATCACTACTAGCATTTCTGTTCTTGAGGGGTTTATCAGACCTAGATTCTGTGTATCTTGAGCTTTCATCAGTACCAGTGGAAAAGCTGCAATCTAGCCAGAACTGAAAGGCATGCCTGGGGTCATGATAGTGGGGGAATGAGGAAACCTCAATAAACCAGAGTAATATTATGTATTTCATAGGTGCTACTTTGCTCCCTTCTTTGAAGCCCCTCTGTGAAGATATGTCCTATTGTCTACAGATGGCTTTGGGGTGTCTCTGCTCTGACTCCACTTGTTTTCAACAATGTCCTTTTTGTTTTGTTTTGGGTCTTCTGGTGCCTGTTACCTGATTCAATCGACACCTCATGATCACAGAAGCTGATGTGCTTTTTCCATGTGGGCTTCCTGCTTCTCCACTAGATGGCTGCTTGTTCAACTTCAAGTCTTTAAGACCCCAGATGCTATAACTTTTGATAACCTGACACCACCAGCTTTCTTCAACACTTTTGCTTATGCACCCATTTTGCCTTCAGCGATCACATCAGGAGGGTGAGCATCACAGAATGCCATGTTGTTAGAACAAAGCTTTCTTAGGTTGAGGAAGGGCTTCAGGAGAGACCCAAAGTCTCTGCTCCCTCAATATACTGCCTTATAAGTATATATGCATAGGCCAATACCACTATTTTTATAAATTAATTTATTTACATAAGTGCACATCTATGTTCATACCTCTATCTAGAGCTTTGATTCCTAGATATTTACTCTGTTTCCTTTTACCTTCCTCCTGCCCCACCATCATGCTTACCCTTCTTCTGCCTCTTAATAATTCTGCTCAGTTAGATTGCTATTGCTCTAACACCACAAGAATCTCTACATCCTCTTTGCTGTTCCGTTTAATTCCCTAGTTGTTCCCCTGTCTATACGGTTGTTTGCTCACTGCTCCTTTCCACCATTGTCTCCTCCTATGCCCAGGTCCCCCCAGAACTATTGGTCCCATTTTTTTCTCCTCAGGCTTGCTTCCCATGTCTATATTATATTAGTAGGCAAAACAATAAGAGAGACAAAACAAAAAGATTGAATAAAAATAGAAAATGAAAAGAAAGGAGAAAACTAGCAAAAGAACACAAAGACATACATAATTCCAGGTCTGTCCACTGACTTGTATGTTTATCTCCTCGCTGTTCCTGGGGGTTTCTAGGAACTTCCCTTTCAAGCCTGAAGTCTATTTAGGGATTTCATGGCTTTGCTTTGCCTCCATGGCTGATCTGTCATGTTCCCTTCTTGGTTTATCCTATCATGAAGATGGTCAGGCCAGACCCACACCCTGCCATGTGTCCCCAGTATTGTCTTTTGTCATCCTGCATTGCTTCCCTCAGTGTCATTCACTACTCTCTAAATCTCTTACTCAACATCCGGTTTTATTTTTTTTTTACTGTCACCATTTTTTTTCATTTCCCATATATTTTCAGAGGAATGAAATAAATTCTTCCTTGGGAAAATATAATATGAAGAATAGCCTTTCTATTCAGATGGACCTGAGTTTAAATATCACAATAGCCACTTCTTACTGTCAGTTGGTCACACAGTGGAGTCGTGAGTGTTGCTGTCATGCTGAAAACTGTGCCATCTGTATGACACATCAGCAGGGTCTCCCTGCTGGGCAGGATTTGGTGAAATTTCCAGAATAAGACACACACCAGGAAGGAGAACTGGGTGATCTCCTTCTGACAAATCAGTGAGCAAAAATATAGAGCAACAACAAAATATTGTCTGACATAATACTGAAAGATGAAGTGCTCAAGTTGGAAAATACTCCAAATATGGCTATGGAAGAGTTACCTCCTCAAAGGCCTTAATGGCTTGAAGTAAGTTTATAGTACCTTGATTTTCTGACTTATCATGGTTCAAAATAAGAAGAGATAGCTGCAAACACCTGTGAATAATTGGAACACTGAATGTACAAAGAATGATGCTGGGAAAATTGGAAGTCATCAAAATAAAATAGAATATATCAAGTCCATATTTTAGGTGTTAGTGAGCTGACAAGGAGTGATGGTGCCATTTTGAGTCAGACACTCATATTGTCTATTACACTGAGAACAAGAGATTGAGAATAATGTCAAAAAAGAACATTTTGGGATTTATCTTTGGATATGTACATGTATCTGTGAAAGACGATATTCATATTCATACATACAAGGAAGATCAGTTAATATAATTATTGTTAAAATTTACACACCACCATAATGTCAAAATGAAATAAGTAAAATATTTTAACCAATTTCTTAAGCCTGAAATGGATCACACATGTAGCCAACATGCACTGATAATTGCCATTGATTTGAATTTCATCCTGAAAACAAACTAGAATTAGTAAGTGAAAAATATGCCCTCAGATATAAATACAATGCCTGAGATCACATAAAAGAATCCTTCAAAGCCAACTTATTTATTGAAAATATCTTTTTTTCCCATAGCATAAAGTTGATGTCATCAGAATTGGATACATAGAAGTCAAATCAACTACATCTGTGACAAGTGTCAATGGAAAAGTTCCATGTCATCACCAGTCAGAATAAGACTATGGGATTGGCTGTGAAACAGCATTAATTGCTTAAGAAAGTTCAAGTTGAAAGTAGAGAAAAATTAAATTAGTACAACATTGAATATATTCATCAAACTTGGAGACCATTTCAAGAATAGATATGACACATTGAAAACTAATGAATAAGGACCAGATAAGCTGTGGGGAAACATCATATATGAAGAGAATGAAAGATCATTAAAAACAGGAAAGAAAGAAAAGATGAAATGAATGCCAAATGACACTATGAAACTTACTCTTAAATGTAAATTGGCTAAAGTGAATGAAAGAATGGATGAGGTAAAAGTGCCAAATATGTGTTTGAGAGTTGATTTTAGAAGATTTTTCACAGTTACGTATATATATATATATAAATTATTTATGTATATATACATTCATATATATTAAACCATGAAAAGATCCGGAGTTAGAAAACCCCAAAGAATCACCACACTCAACATTTCTCAAGATGACTGAATTGTAAAAAAAAAAAGATATCAATCCTCAAGTTGCTATATTGAAGGATTCTAGAGTCAAAAGCAGAGAGTACCAGAAAGATGTTTACTTCTGTTTCATTGACTATGCAAAGGCATTCAATTGTGTGGATCACAGTAAACTATGGATAGCCCTAAGAGGAATGAGAATTCCAGATGATGTCATTGTTCTCATGGAGAACCTATACATGGGTCTAGAGACAGTCACGTGTTTTAAAAATCAGGAAAGTGTGCATCAAGGTTGTCTTCTTTCACCACACATTTGTTTTGTATGATCAGCAAATAATCAGAGAAGCTGAGTTATAAGAGAAATAATGTGGTATCGAGAATAAAGGAAGGTTTATTATTGACCTGTGATATGCAGATGACAAAACCTTGCATGCTAAATGTGAAGAGGGCTTGAAGCATTTGGTGATGAAAATCAAGGGTTTTAGCCTTCTGTATTGTGTTAATCTGGGTAGACTAGAGAAACAAATCCATAGATAGCCATATGTGTGTAAGAAAAAACTGAACATTGAGGAAAATCCCAGCCTAGTCCAGTCTAAGGTCATAAGTCTGACATTAGTCCATATGTCTGATATTAATCTATAACATCCTATTGAGATTCATGAAGCACATGCAATAGTGCCAGTACAATCACAGTCCAGTGGGTAAGAAACTCATTGGATCCAGTAGTGGTAGAAGCATCTCAGCACTGGGAAGGGCATCTCTGAATAAGGACCAGAAGTCATCTCTGTGGCTTCTCAAACATCTCAGTACTGACAGGAGTCTCTACATGGCTTTTCCGGCTTCAGAGATCTGGTTCCATCAGGGTAAGTCCATGTGGCTTCTCCTCCAGGGTGGCTCACAGGAAGTCAGCCTTTTGTCTTGTCAGTAGAGCATCTCCAAGGGACTGAGTAGTGAATGTCTCACATCCAAGGGGTAAATATGGCCAGATTTCCCATAATTCTCAAGAAAGAGCCATGCCCACACAGAGATCTCATCAGTTATCTCCAGATTGACAGGCTAGCCTCCATCCCTACACCCTTAATCCTCAAATTGGCACCAGATTGGGTGACTGCCACAAGTATGGATGGTGACATGATTGAAAGAAAACAAAATTCCTCACATGTGGGCCAATAGGTAGCATCATCATAATTGGAGAATAGATTGAAGTTGTCAAGAATTTAATTTTACAAGAATTTCATCAATGCTCAAAAAAACAGCAGTCAAGAGACCAAAAGACACATCGTATTAGATAAATTTGCTGACCCTTTAAAATCTTGGAAAGCAGTGAGGTTACTCTGAGGTTTTATAGGGCACCAGCCTGACCCAAACCTAGTCTCACTGCCTCAAGTTTATGGCAACTCAGAATTACCCTGTAGGATAGGGTAGAACTGCTTCTGAGAGTTTTCAATACCATAATTCTTTAAGGGAATAGAAATCGCCATCTTTCTCTCATGGAGTATCTGGTGATGATTTTAGCCCAACACCGTAACCAGCCTTCAGGACTCCTTTGGCAAAAAGTCAGTGTCAATAATTGGTAGCCCATATTCTTCATCTACCTTGCCATACACTTGAAGTCACACAGCCTCTAGTTACATAGACTTATTGCCTCTTTTGAAATATACTCACTTTTAAAAACTCTCTGCCTTTAGTCACAGTCTGAACTCCAGAGAGGAGATAATTTTCCCCACCTGGTAGATAATCATTGTGCAAGATTGAACTTGAACATCATCTTCTATGAAATCTTCAATAACTAAGTCCCCATCGCTTCCAGTCTGGGAGAGTTTTTTCTTCTTGAGCTCAAGGAATAGTTGCGCATTCAGCTATAGTGATGCTTAACATGAGACATTTAAAGGATTCGTATGTGTGTGTCTGATATGCTAGACACTGAGAAGTTCAGGAGCAGCTGTTCATAGGGTCTGTCATATAGTGTATGTGAAATGAATCGTTTCTGAATGAAGCGTGACTTCGAAGCACTGCTAGGGAGAAATATGCTACAACTAAGAGATATCCTGAACTCTCTTAAAATGTGTGGATGTAAGGTGAGTGTGCTCATCTGGGTAGACTAGAGAAACAAATTAATTAACACTCATACATGTATAGAAGAGAGCTTTATAAGAGCAGTTGAATATGAGAAAAACATCCCAGCTCAGTCCAGGTCAAGTCCATGCATTCAATATTAGCCCATATGTCCGATACCAATCTATAAAGTCCTCTTCAGGTTCATGAAACACATGTTCTGATGCTGAATGCAGAAAGATCTCAGGCCAGTGGGTGAGAAGACTTGTGGAGTCAATGACATTATAAGCTTGTCAGCGCTGGCAGGGATCTCCATGCGGCATCTCTGACTCCTCAGGTCTGCCTCCATTAGCCTTTTTCTATGGGTTTTCTCCACAGGAATGTCTCACAGGGACTGAACAGAGAGAGATAGTCTCCCAACTCCAAGGAGGATATTGAAGTTCCAGAATTCTCAGGAGAAGACCATGCCCACACAAAGGCCTCATTGGTTAGCACCTGATTGACAGACTAGACTCCACCCCTTCACTTTTAATCTCTCAAATTGACAAATTGTGGGGGAATTCCTGGCAGGACCTGTGGATCTTAAAGAAAGGTGTAGAAAGTGCAAGATATTGCTGTCTCCTGGAACGGTATTGAAGCCGCTAGCTATCCTTACTCTTAGGTGTCTGGAATCCATGCTTCCAAGTCTCATGGATTATTCTGATCTTAAGTCAGACAGAAGCTGCTGGGTATCCCACTTTTCCATGACTTCCAAAAAGAACTTCAGTTTTGAGGCAATAAGACCCCAGACCAGCTCACCTATTAACCTTCCGCTTTTAATCTCTGAGACACAGCCTATCAGAATGCTTCTAGCTTCCCCATCGTAAGAGCTAAGCTCCTGTAATACTACTGGATGATAGTGTCCTATAATGCAATTGGATGGTTGACCCTGTAATGTGATTGGACGAAATAGTCTTGTAAGACAACTGGATGGGTGGTTCAGCTAGCCATATCTCATTTACATAACTCAGATGGAAACACCTCATTTGAATAGCCCGCAGTATGCGCTAATCGTTTTTCAGGCTGCAAACTGATGACCTAATAAGGATATGTTTGGAAACCAGAAAGTATGTGAAAGAGGTAATCTGATTGGTCAATGAAACCTATATAAGACTTGCAAAGGCTGTAATAAAGTGAGATCTGCGCCTTTGAGCCGGTTTCCAGAGTCTGTGTGCATGATTGGTTGACTCCGCCATCCTTGCTTCCCTGCATGCCACACCTATTCCCCACAACAAATGGTTATATAACTACCATGGTGAACTTAGGAAGTGCACTCTTGAAGAATCCAGAGGGAATAGAAACCCTAGCCTATGCCTTTAGCTTCCTTTTCGCTTTGGTACATTCCAAACAAAGGAAAGTAGTCAACCCAACCACTGTGCTGAAGAATAACTACAATAGAAGCTCCTCCTGGCTGACAACACACTAGTTTGCATCTCATTTTACTTGAACAGTTCCTTCCAGAAGCACCCAGATGAAGAGGAGGGACAACTTGCGTCAAATACCATCTATTTCAGAAACCACCTTTGCAGTCAATTGGATTCACTAGTATTATCTTATAAAAGCCATATAAAAATCATATTTATTGAGCACCAATTCTGTGCCCAGAACTATAACACATGCAAGATGATGCCCTGCAGCCACTGAGTGTACTGGGTGGAGGGTCAGGGTGTGTAAGCACACAGACATTAGAATAAAGTAGATCAGGGTTCAAAGCTCAGTTTTGCTCTTAGTAGTGCTCTGTGAACTCAAACCAGGGCCTTAGTCTCTTTCACAGCCGGGTCTCTTGCCATAGAAATGGGAGGTGTCAATGTTGTGAGATGTCAATGCAAAATATATGTCAGGGACCTCAGAGACAAAATGGCATGCAATAAGTGGTATGCAAGAAAAGGAACAATAAGAAAGCCCACGGAACTTTAGTTGAAGATGGAAAGGCAGGGAATTCAGTGCATCACCATTCAAAGTCAACTGATGACCCCAGAGACTTACAGGTGAGATAGATTACCTGGATGATGACTCCTCATCCAGGCGTCTACATCTCCAGGAAGAACGGATGTGCATGGTCACAACCCACACATGGAAATGGCTTCTTATGCAATGTATTAATGTATACAGAGAAATGCATCCATTAGAGTCCAGAAGTCTCAGCACAAGACTGATCAGAATTTGAACAGATGATTTAGTGCTCAGTTATTAATCACAAATCTGGAGGGTTGAATTCTTTAATAGGCATCAAGAAGAAGGGCATGATGACCTATTTTCCAAAGAGCATGCACTTCTCTCAGTCACTTGGTCACCGTGAGTTGAAATAGACTCTGTGACTATGTATATACATACATATATATATATATATATGTCAAAATACTGGCACTGGAGTTTTACTTCACATAGGCATGGGTTTCTTCCAAACAAAGCATGCTTCAACCTATGTCTATAATCTGTGGACAGCTGCAGGCAAGTGCTCTCAATACTATGTCCTTTCATTAAGATGACTGCAAAAAAGGTCCATGAACTTGTGGCTTCCGAGGGCATCTGCTGGGCACTTCAAATGATACAAGGCAGAGGTCAGCTGAGGTTATGGTGCCAATTTTCTGAGATGCCATGGGTGCAGTGTGATTAATTTTCTCCAAGAACACAGGATTATCACAAGGTTGTCATGAAGAATTTTTTGAGAATATCAAAAATGGGATATCTGCTCCTTGCCCTTTCAGACTTCTCTTTTCTTGCCCATACTCAAGTCACATGGAAAGAGAACATGATTTGAGTTCCTCAAGATGCCCAAACTGCCATTTTAATGTGGAGTGGCATGGAGAGTGCAGCATTCTTTGGAGTAGGGATAAAAAAGTTCTAACGGTTGCTTTGAGAAGTGTATAGGCCTAGTTGGGGAATCCATCAAGAAAAGGGTAGCTTCACTTTTCTTTTAATGAGCGCTTCTCTGATTTTGAGCAAGACTCCTTGAGTTTCCCTGGTATCTATACAAAACCAAGGACTCACATCCCTACGTCTCTCTTCTCATTGGATGAAGTCACCAAGCACACAATTCAGCGTCTGGTCCTTGTTCCCAAAGGAATCAAAACAAGGAAGCAAAGCCGAATTGTGGAGCTGAGTATGTTGGAGGAGGAGAGAAACCCAAGGGAGGAGGCCACGAATTGATCCAGGGAGATCCACTGGAAGGTGAAATCTGAGAGGAGGCTGCAGCATCAGCAGCTCACAGCCCTTTCTCATTCTGAGGCAGGCAATGTTGTCCTGAATCCTTGAGAGAACAGCTTGAGAGATGAGGTTTATGTGAAATGACAGGAAGAACCGTTGTAGCAGAGGAATGGGGCAGAGTAAAGAAAAAAATGTGAAATGTCTGTTTGGTGCCAATTTGAAGGGAGTTTCACAAGCCAGGCAGAGTGTTAGACGTAAAATATGATCAGAGAGTCAGAGCCGTGAACCCTCTTATTGGGAGGAGGATAGCATTTAAGGCAGTAAGGTTGCCATTTATAGGATTGAGGGAGATGGCAGTGAGTAAAAAAGCAGAGAGTTGGAAGTCTCAAATTAATTCAGATGTGACAGGTTGAAAGTCTGCAAAGGAAGTGAGGAGGAAAATGGTTTGAGGAGAAACTTCAAAGGAACAACGACTCAGAGGATGCAACATTTCAGTGGGTAGAGATGCTCCCAAGGTTTTCTGCTGAGCTGAGTGAGAAATGTAAGGAAGGGAACACTGAAGTTCTGGGTTTTGCCTGTAGAGTGTGAGAGGGCCACAGTACATTCAAATAACGGTGCCTACCAGTTTGAAAGTTAAACCTGGAGCTGGACAGAGGTGCAGTGGGGTATGATGAATGTATAACTACAGGCTCAGGGAAAGAGAAAACAGAACAACTACCCCCCAGAACTCCCCAGAAAGAAGAAAAGCAGACACCCGATGTGTGGTGTTGAGGGGCTAGTTTGAATCTGGAAGACTGGCTGTTCCTGGATACAAAGTTGACAGAAGCTGCACTAAATCTCTTCCCAGGAGCCAGTGGGAGTTGATCCCGCCTCACCATGGGAAGTTGATAGGCATGGACCATTGACCGTCAATGGGGGGTTTCCATGAAACCGTAGAAATCCCCTGGACCTGTACAAGTCTGGGACTAGGACAGAGGATAACTGGACACCTAAAATTAGTATGACAGTTTAGAGACAGGAAAAACATCAACAACTAAGCTGAGCCTTAAGGAGCACACAATTCCCCTTGAGAACACATGGGTAGAAAAATGATCTTGGTCATAGAACCTCCCATTCTGCCACAATCCGGATTTGCCTTCTGTCTGTCATCCTTGGGGACCAGCACCAATTGCCTCAAGGGGCAAAGATCCTCTGAGATCTGTTCCATGTACTTCTGCAGTGAATTTGTAAAAGAGGGCTATGATCCTTGTGGTGTCGATACCTGGTATCCTGAGAGAAAGTGACCAACTTACACACACCCCTCCGCACCACCCTCAGATTCCCCTCCCGTGCCTGGAAGAGAGTAGGTCCTGAACACCCAACAGCATCAACATGGTGGTGGTGGTTGGCATTGCAGTTGGTGATTCCTTACCCCTCAGGGCTGCCCTGGAACCTTGGCAGGTTACACTTCCACCTGGTGGACATCACATGGCATGTCACCACAGCCTCCTGCACAGCTTCAGCCGCAGAGAATGGAGCGGTCAGGGAGTTAGAGCTTCCACAGGCTTCCAGCACAAGGTGAGTCCAGCAGACATTTTTATTTTATTGATATAATTTTTTTGTTGTTGATATAAATTTTAATGATGTTATAGTTCTCAGTAATCCCAAACTCACCAAGTTTGCACAGCTCCGTTCTTGGGAAATGCAAGTTCCCTCAAATTCATAGTGGGTGGCTAAATGTCCCCCAAATAAAGTTCCATTCAACTACTCTTTCAGTCTCCCTTCTTGCTCTAAGCCAGCCACTCCCAACCTGTGGGTCGTGACCCCTTTGGGGGCTGAAGGATCCTTTCACAGGGGCCATCTAATTAACTGGAAAACATGTATTTCCTATGGTCTTAAGAACTAAGACACCGCTTCTCCAGGTGGGTCCACCCACATGCAGATACATAAGAGTTACCAGCATGAAAACTGTTACCTATGCTACACCATGCTTCAAGACAAAATTTCATTTATTTGTCATTAGAAATAAACATTTCACAATATATAATTACATATTGTTTTGTGGTTAAACACTATACTTTCATATGTTCAATTTGTTTTTTGGGGGGCATCACTGACCTCTGGTGAGAGTGGGAGGCCCAGTCTTGCTCCTGGAGAGTTGCTGCTGGATTTGAACCTCCAAGCCAGTGGGTGGCAGTCCCACACTCATCCACTATGCCACCGGGGGCTCAGCCCCCACATGTTCAATTTGTAACAATGAAAATATATCCTTCTTATCAGATAATTACACAATGATTTATAACAGTAGCAAAATTACAGATATAAAGTAGCAATGAAAATAATTCTTTGGTTGGGGGTCACCACCCCATGAAGAGCTGTGTTAAAGAGCCTGAGCATGAGGCAGGTTGAGAACCACTGCTCTGAGCCCACCTTGACCTCGCTGAGAAAATGTTTGCAGGGAAACATTTGCAGCTTTGTGTGGAAATACTAGTTTCTACCAACCAGGTCTGGAGATGATGTCATTGTCACCAAGTTATTTTTCTATATCGCATGCTCCTCCCTACTGCTCTGTGAGTAGTCAGTGTATCCGTAAAGTGACCAGATTTTAAGCAGGACAGCATTGACTGGGGGGAGAGGGGGCTCTTGATTAAAAATTTGGTCTATTTGGAGCAACAAAAATGTTCATAGAATGCAAAAATAGTACTGTGATATAATTATTTAATTTTAAAATGCCATGGAACGTGGGACAGATTGTTAAAAAGCAGGATGTCTGGTCACCTTAAGGGATCATTTGTTTTTATTTGTGCAATCTAAATTAAACGGAAACACCACACACATTCATCTACAAACACTTGCAGAGACGTCCTTCTCAGTTGCCATGACATTCTTTGGTTGATATGTCTTCCCCCCCTTTGGGCTGGCTTCTGTGTCTGGTCTTCTCTACTTAGAACACAGAAGTGATTAGATTCAGGACACATCTTACACTTTTATAGCCTCATTAATGTTAACAAAGAAATCCTTGCTCTCAAATGGGGCTCTATCCATAGGTACTGGTATTAAGATTCCATTGGGGGGATACAATCCATGCAACAAGGCTCCTCGTCTCTTTAATTATGAACACTTGTCTGCTAAGTGTAAGGTCAGCAATATGAATGCACTCACCACTTCTGTGAGAGGCAGTGGTGACTGTTTGAGTCCAACCAGACTGATAGAAACCAACCGAAAATCCTGTCCACAGCTACCCTGAGTTGGATTTCAGAGTGGTGAGTTCAAACAACTGACTTCAGAGGTAGCAGCCCAAAGGGCATCCCCACTACTCTACCTGGACAATGTGGAAGTTCTCCTCTGTCCTGTGGGATGAGCAAGAGTAGCCACCGATTCTACAGCAATGGGTGGATTTGGTTTGGTGTAGTTAGTCCTGCCCTGGCTTCTTCTCTCCTCTCTGCCTCATAAGTCTTTCTGGATGTGTTCCAGTTCATGTCCCTCCCTGCCAATCTGTTTGGGCTCAAACCACTAGACCATCCATTGTTCAGGAGGTACATCAGGAGATCAAAGCCTGTCCATGATCAGGAAGAGAGCAGACAACTGGGTTCTGGGGTAGATGGGCTTGACAGGAGGTGGGAGCTGACTTTCAGCAACCGAGAACATCCATAGCTCAGCAAGAAAAGGCTGGAAACAAATGTCCCATTTTCAAAGCAACACATAGGACCAACATTTGGGATGATGCAGGTAGAGACAGTCAGAAAAAAAACATGGACATTGCTAACACCAGACAGATAAAAAAACTCAGAAGACGCTGAGTCTGATTGTGAACAAGTTTAATTTAGTCTGAATAGAATTTATTCATGGATGTATACCAAACTAAAAAGGGATATATACTGTGTGGGAAAAATTGTTTAGACCTAAAAATGTTTAAACCTTATTTTCTTTCCACCTAGAGAAAATACAATTTTCAATTGGATAAAAAAGTATTCCATCACAGGTTAGTTAACAGCTTTTGATTTTTTTCTTCGTGGTAAATATTTACAAAGGTGCATTTTATGTTCCATGGTTTCTTAAAATGATGAGATTTGGAATTACTGTTTGCTCATGGACTAATATGTCTAAGGTCGCAGAATAGGACACATTCGGGGCCAGAAATCAGATTCCCTAACCCCAGCTGATAGCCTCCCCATGCCTTATCAGAGCGTCCGTGCTAACCATCCAATTACTAAAGGCAGATGCTCTGGCCTTATGAGAATCCAATGCAGACCCTGGGAGTTACTACCATTCAATCTGTATGTGCTGAGTGACTCTCTCCTCGGCTATCTTAAGCACTCGAGGTAGTGGGCTCTTTGCTTTACAAGAGCAGAAGATAACAGGGAAGAACTGAATGCAATTTTTGATAAAGATGAAGGACTCTTTTCTCCCACAACAAATCAAATGAGACACACATATAAGTCGTGAGGAAGGTTGTTGTTCATGGAGACGCCATTGTTCAGGGTTAATTGAAGAACAAGTATCGAGAGGAAGCAGTGCCTTTCGCTGCACCTAAATATAATGTGCAAAAAGGCTGGCACTTCATGGTGTGAGACTATCATTTCTTTCAACATGGAGGAATGCACTCGTCCTTTAATTGGTGCATGGAATAATCTCTAATGATGGGAGGATACACCAGCCCAACTCAAGATAAATTCAAACCAATACCCAAGACACTCTCTGTGCCTTTCAGGAGGTTCATCAGTGATGGAAATTTGTCACTTTTGCCAAAGGCAATGTCATTGCTCAGGGGGAAAGGAAAGCACAAACGTTAGGTCAAGGGAGTTGTGTACACAGAACACCCACGGGCATAAGAGGTTTCTTCAAAGAAAAGTGGAAGGAGAACGATGAGTGAAAGTATGCAAATTGCCTTGAAAATGAGATGATAAAGTCTTTGAGAAGGATGTGAAGCCCTTGATACACCCAGAGCTCTGACGCCTCATTTGCATGCCAATTAATTAGAGAACCCTTTTAAGGAAGACAGAAGCTTTGAATGGAAAACAAAAACTGTAGCAAAACTTGGGCCTCAAATCAATAGGCTCACTCCTGGACCGATGTAAAGATATTTGCGCCTCAGATTTGAGGGAAATTCCTTTTACAGAGAAAGAGAAGAAGAAAAACATTGCAAACCTCACTGGACCATCAAGGCGAAACTAGAATACCCAACTTACCAGCAGGCCTTGCTTCCCACAGAAAGTAGTCAACTGGCTATGTGTACAATCAAATTCACTAATGGCCTTATCCTCAAGTCCTGGGGTAAAGACTATGGGAATGATTTTCATCCCATTTTCATAACTTCCTTTGTAAAAAGGCTAAATCATCATCCTCCCTCACCTACTGAAGGTTAAGAGACTGGTAAGAGTTGAAGATGAAACAAGGATTTGTAGATTTGATGACTTAAGAGACAAGCTCACCTCCTGTCCTAACAGTGTGTGTTGCCTTGTCTACCAGGTGGGTGGCTTCCATATTGCCATGATTATGGGAGTTACATAATTTCCTGTCAACGTGGAGGTATATAAAAGTATATGGGAGGTAGTCAGTTTGTCAAGTCACAGCCTGAGGTGCGTCTTTGTGCGCTTCTCATAAGGAGGGTCCAGGAAATCTCCCCACCTCTCTCTGACTCCTGCTTGTTGACACTGAGGGCTGCTGCAGCTCTTTGATGTTTTCCACCCACTTTGGCTCCACACGACATGGCACCCACTGGCCTCTGATCTGCACTACTGCATGTGACTGTATGTCTGAAGGGCGACTTTTGGACTGGTATTAGACTCCAGACTTACATTGGACTGGGATGGGATGTTTTCTTGATATATAATTACTCTTCCAGAAAGCTCTTTCTTATACATGTATGTGCCACTGGGTTTGTTTCTGTAGTCAATCTGGCCTAACACAATGGTATATTAAATGATAGTAGTCTCCCCAGATGGACAGTTTTCAGTGCTTTCCAACTAATAGAGATTAGGATGGAAAAAACCCAGGAACCTACTTCTAAATATTTGCTGAAAAAACCCCAAATCTACAGACGAAAATGCATCTTCTGGTGCATGGCTGGAAGATGAGCCTATGAGGCTGGAAGGCACTCGAAGTGGGCAGCAGCCGTAACGCTGGGCTCCAGTATATCATGCGTGATGACGAATGGCACAGTGTGGACATGGCTGCTTGCAGCAGGGCACACTTGAGTCTAAGTGCCCCTGACAGCAACGGAATAGTTGCCCCTGAATAGCAACAAGATATATCTGCAGAAGGAGAACTCGTTCAAAGAGGAGATCATTGACAAGTTTCATGGCCCAGGTGCCATTGGTAAGGGTTCAGCCTTTGGAGGAGTGGGGAAAATCCTTTCAGGTAGAAGGTCGCAGTGACATCGTTCTGAGAAATGGAGTGATTTCTGTGAGGAAAAGGCTGGAGAAGGAGTAGGAGGGAAGGTGAAAACAAAGATTGGTGGGTTTCCTCCTGTGTTGGGAAAGCCAGGGGTGTCAGCTGACTTGATCCATGGGGGCACTGATGGGAGCCATTACAAAGTCCTCTTTCTGAGTGAGAAGAAAACAAGTGCATAGCAATAAAAATATGGATGAAGTCACATAACAAGTCAATATGAGGGACATGCTATGAACTCATGTCTGCTTGAATCAACACTTTAACAAGGACCTAGAGTGATGTATGGTGGGCCTAGAATGTGGAAGGGTGCGGAGAGGATACAAACGGTTAACTGAAAAAAAAAAAACAGTTAACTAAGCTTCATCCTTTGTGAGTTAGATCTTGGAGTATGAGATGCACCAATTCCAAGACTATGAGCTGGGCCTCCCTGGAGGAGAGTTATGACTGCTTTACCATGCCTCCCACCTGAGACAGTTTCCTAAATCCCCAGTGGGTTCTGTCATAGGAGGGGATGGTGGAGGAGGTATCAGTGTGGATCCAATACCTGTCGGCTCTTTCCTCATCACTTCTTCCTGACTGCTTTGGGAGGCTAAGACAAGCTAATGCTTGGATTCTCTTTGATAGAGGAGTATCTGTGGGGCAGGTCAAGGCTGTCCATGTAGTTAATCAGTGGTTAGTCAGTGACCTGGGCACTGTCAGGCTCCTTTCTGCTTTCTCCTTCCCATATTCTTAGATAATCACCTCTTGAGTGAGCAGGCCTCCAAACTTATATGGGTTCTTAAGTTATAGAGCCATTTATAGATGACCCTCAATGACATTCAGCCATGCTAATGTGTTTTGGGGAGAAAATTGAAGTATAGAGGGACTAATCAATGGCCAAAGGTAAATGACATAGAGCGTCATCTATTGGGAGCTACAAGAAAAGCCAAGTGTGGCGGTCATATATCTATGTCAATTTCATGATTGAGATGTAGGGGTGGAGTCTGGCCTGTTAATCTGGAGATAACCATTGAGTAGCCAATGATGCTTCTGTGTGGGCATGGCTTTCTTCTGAGACTTCTGGGAAATCTCCCGATATTTCCCTCGTGGAGATGAGAAGCTATCTCCCCAGTTGTTGGAAGTTAGTCTCTGATATGAAGAATCATGGACAAGACAAGATGGCAGCGTCTGAGAAGCTGGAGAAGTCGGAGGAGGAGCCACATGGCCTTACCCTGATGCCTCCAGACCTCTGAAGCTGGAGAAGCCACGTGGAGCCCTGCCAGCGCTGAGTTGCTTCTACCACCACTGGATGCTATTGATGGACCCTGAGCCCTGGAAGTGAGGAGTCATGGGGAGACTCCTGCCAGCACTGGAACTCTGCACTCACTGGCCTGTGACTTCGTGAGTCAGAAGGAGACTTTATAGACTGATATCAGGCATATGGGCTAATAGACTTATGACATTGAACTGGACTGGGTTGGGATACTTTCTCAATGTTTCCATTCCTCTTGTATATAAACCTTGTTACCCTTATATCCATATGTGTGTCCATGAATTTGTTTCTCTGGTCTACCTGGATGAACACACCAAGAAACCCTTTCCTGGGGACTGTAAGAGGCAGTGGGAAGGGAGTTTCAGGTAAAATGGAAAATTGTGGCTGGTACTCCCTTCAAATGTTTGAAGGCAATCACAGCTGTCATATATAACAGATGGTAGTTCTGATCACCATGCCATCTCTACATAAGAACAACAAAATCCTACAGACAGGAAAAAAGAGAACTTCCAACTCAATATCAAAAGAATATTTCTAAAATGTTGTCTACTTACTGATGAAATATTTCATGGAAATTTTCATAGTTCATGGAAAATGTAGGAAGCAAGGAAAGCTAATAAGAAATGATTCATAATCCTATATCCCAAAGGGGAACAACTTCACAAATTTCAGCTTAGTTCTATCCAGTATGTTCAATGAGCATGCATGATTAAATAACTGTGATCGTACTGTATATAAAATCTTGCATGCTTTTTTCACTCACTCAACATGATATTATTTTATAAGCATTTTTCAGCTCATTAAAAGCTCTCATAAACATAATTTAATGACTGCATAATATTCAATTGCATGGTCATACCACAATTTATTTAACTAATCCCCTATTTGGGGCATTTATGTTATACATAATTTTTTGTTATAATTAAATAATATACAATAAAACTCTCTTGTGCATAAATCTACTTGCACAGATTTTAGGATTTTATGGGCTGGAGTTCTAGGAGTTAGATGACAATAATAAGATGATTATATTTAAGATTTTGATGCATATTAGCATATTGCATTAGCAAATATGATGAAGAATGTGGATGGTACCTGGCTATTTAAAGATACAGCATCTGGGGTTTTAAAGAATTGATGTCCAACAAGCACCCATTCAACAAAGAAGCAACAAGTTCACATGGAAGAAGCACACCGACTTTGTGATCATGAAGAGTCATTAGGACCATGGACTAGGCATCAGTAGACACATAACAAATAAACTAAAACATATCGTGGAGGTGGGGGGAGGCAGAGCAGAAACCCAAAGCCAATGTGTAGACAATTGGACATTCCCACCAGAGGGGCCGGGGGAAGGGATGAGTCACCCAGGGTCCAGTAAAGCATCAATGAAACACACTACTCTATTTCTCTGATTTCTTGAGGCTTCTTCACCTCTGACTATCAGGATTGCAATACTGTTTCTCAATTCAGACTAGACCAGAATATGAACACAGGTATAGGCTCACAACACACAGAATCCAGGAATAGGAGTGGGAATAGTGATACCATAAGGGTAGGGGAAAAGGGGTGAGGGGAAGGGAGAAAGGGGAATTGATCACAATGATTGATACATAACCATACATCCCTCTCCAGGGAGGAAGAACAACAGAAAACACGGGGAGAAGGCATACAACAGTTGGTATAAAATATGAAAATAATAATAATTTATAATCTACCATGGGGATCCGAGGGATGGGGGGGGGAAGGAGAAGCTGATACCAAGGGCTTAATAGAAAAAAATGTCTGGAAATGAATGAAGGCAACATATGTGCAATCATCCTTGATGCAATTGCTGTATGGATTGTAACAAGAGAGGTAAGAGTCCCCAATAAGCTGATATTTTTTTTAATGAAGGAAAATACACAATGAATTAAGCCTCCAGTGAGTTCCTTCTGACTGTAGACCAGAGATATGAATAACCTTGCTGTGATGTATAATGCTTTGAAAAGTGGATTATGGCAGATGCAGTTAGGCTGAAATTTAATACCTTATCATTTGAGCACCCTTTGACCCATTTTAAAACTGTTCTAATTTTTAATATTTCTGAATTCCATTTCATTTGATTTTCTTCTGTTTTATTTTGTTGTTGCTGGGGGAGGGGTTCTGTTTGTATTTTTTTTTTTGCTGTTGTTGCATGTATGTTTTTCTGTTTATGAAATCTAGGATAGGTCGATCTACAGAGACAGTAACTGGATTGGTGACTTCTTGGTGGATGGTGGTGGTGGACAGACTGGAAAAATGAGGAGTTAACAACATTGAGTACAAGAAAGAAGAAAACTGATTGTGGTAAAGATTGAACAACTATCCTTGATAAGACAGAACTTTTGAATTGCATTACATGTGGATTGTGTGCCAATAAAACTTTTAAAAAAGAAAACAAAAGGAACAACAAGGAAGTTGATGTTTCAGAGTGCGATAGACGAGGTGGAACTGGGAGGAGATGAGAATAAAATGACTGCGAGGCAGAGTGGGATCAATGCCACTGAGCTTGCAGACCACTCTGGAGGCCATGCCTGTCCACCCTGACTTACTCCTGTCTACGTCTCTCTCCGAGGCAACTCATAAATGTCCTCAATCATTCTAAAACCCTCTAAAACCCTCTCTCTCTCTCTCTCTCTCTCTCTCTCTCTCTCTCTCTCTCTCTCTCAGATCATGCAGGCATTCTAGTGATTTTCCATTTTCCAAATCCATCTGTGAACCTCCAATCGTCAGTTTTCACCCAGTTCCATTCCCTGAGAGATTGGATGCCGTATAACAACATCCCTTGTTACAACCTGGAAGGTTGGGAGGAATAGGAAATACTAATAACAACGGATGTAAGAATGAAGAAATTGTTCCACGATTGCTTGGGGTAGTGATTGCACAACTCCTTTTGAGGTGTTTGATTTTTATGATATGTGAATTGTGCAAGAGTGAAATGTTTTTTTTTATGATCCCTTGTTTTCTTGCTTCTAGCTATATTTGACCACTTGGGGTAGGAGTTGCTTGATTTAATAAAAACTAGAAGAGAAGTACAAGATTCCTAGTTTATAAAACAAAACAAACTCACTGCCATCGGATCAGTTCTAACTCACAGCAACCCTAGAGGGCATGTTGGAGCTGCTTCCTGGTATAGAAAGTCCATCTTCCTCCACAAAGTTGCTGGGGACTTCGCTCTGTTGAAGGTGGCGATCATAGCCCAATGTGTAGCCACTGTGCCACCAGGGGTCCTACGTTACCTACACAGAAGTGTGTGTGTGTGTGTGTAAAGGTACACACAGAGATGCACACACACATATGTGCATTTGTGTGGATGGAAAATGATAGATAGATGAAAGATTAGATAGATGATAGATAGATAGATAGATAGATAGATAGATAGATAGATAGATAGATAGATAGATAGATAGATACCCTGGAGGAGTAGCTGTTACAAGTTGGGTTGTAATCGACAAGGCATGGAGTTCAAAACTATCTGCCTGCTGAGGGAAAAAGATTGAACCATATAGTCCAGTAAATAGTTACAAATCTTGGAAACTCACAGAGCAGATCTACCCGGTCCTACAGAGGTTCCTCTGAATGGAAACTGACTCGATGGCAATGTACACTCACACACACACACACACACACACAAACACACGGGAGTCCTCCCCCTTAATGGAATTTTTTCAAAGCTATGAATTCTATTATTATTAATATTTTACAAAACAACCATAGCACCTTCAAAGTACTCTCCATTACATTTAGTACATTTGTCATTCTTGGAAACATTTTCAAACTCATCTGTTTGGATGGTTGACAGAACTTCCCTTGCTTTTTTCTCTTCTATACCATCAGAGTTCTGCCCTTTCATGTCCTTTTTCAATCTCTGAAACAAAAAGAAGATGCACAGAACAGTGTCAGGTGAGACGGGTGCATGGGGAAAGAGAGACACACCATTTTGTTTTGTTTTGTTTGACTTTGTTGTTTTGTGCACTGATATAGCTGTGTGAGCACATATATTGTTTTACTGGCTAAACCAGTCCCCTGTCTGTCACAAATCAGGCCTTTTTCATCACAAACTGTTACACAACTTTTTCAGAACTTCTACATAGAAAGCTTGATTAATAGCATGATCAGGAGAATCAAACTCTAAATGCACAATTCCCCACCCTCCTCCATCAATCAATAAATGAGGATGGTTTCAGTTTCACTTGACCAGCTACTTTTGGTTGAAGTGACAATGGCATCTTCCACTGCCTTCATTGATGTTTGCTTTCAGGGTCATAAGAATAGCACCATATCTTCACACCAGTAATGACTTTTTAAAAAAGTCTGAGTTGTTTCAGAGTTGTTCTTTAAAAGTGTGACATGTTTCCACTGGGTGCTCTTTTTCCTGGTCAGTCAGAACCCAAGGCACAAAATTTGCAGTGATTCGTCTCATTCTCAAACCTTCTTTTAAAATTCGCTGAAATGACCTCCAAGATAGT
This sequence comes from Nesogale talazaci, assembly GCA_004026705.1. NCBI lineage: Eukaryota > Metazoa > Chordata > Mammalia > Afrosoricida > Tenrecidae > Nesogale > Nesogale talazaci. The sequence goes on along the minus strand of PVJH01001309.1, from coordinate 99,426 downwards.
GGAGATAACTGCCCATCTCCTCAGTGGTTTGTCCTTGGTCTTTGAGCACAAGTGCACAAAGTTTATCAAAATTTTTGTATTTCTGTTAGTTGATGGACGTCCAGAATGAGGTTTGTCGTCAATTGGCATTTCACCTATTTTGAAATGAGAAAACCACTCATACACTTAAATTTTTCTCACAGCTCTGTCCTTGTAAGCTGTGTTTAATATGACAACACTTCCTGTGGTATTTTTCCCAGCAGGAAACAAAATTACACAGCTGCACTCTGTTCTCTGAAATCGGTCCTCACAAAAAATGCGTTTGAAGTAAAACTGCTTTTACAAAAATAAAAACACTGACTATAAAGAACCTTCCCAGGAGATGCCACTGGGTGCACTAACTCAGAGCACGTTGCTCAATGCTCCCTTAGTAAGAAAAATAAATACTATGAAAATTCCACTCAGTGGAGCTTTATCCGTTGCTTTTTTGGGGGGAGGGAGATAACCTCTCATATCTGTGTGTGTCTCAAGTGTTGGACTTGTATTTGCATTTCCTCTGAAATTGAAATTTAATTTGACATACTATGTTATGTGACATTCCTATGAGGGACGTGGAGTGTAGGGAGTATCTACAGTCCATCAGTCAGCTGAGGTCATGGAGTAGTGTGTTCTGACTCTTCTACCTTCAAGTTAGTTCCTGTCAGGCAACCATTCCCATACTGCTCCAGCGTTCACTGGTTCTGGCAGCAGTTCATTGTCTGGCCTTGGAGAGGAATGGAGGTGACGAGAGTTTCTTGCTGCTGCTAATTCCTGAGTGGTTTGCTATCACGGTGGTTCCCTGAGCCCTCCCCATATTGCTGTAAACCTCCTGCAGCCAGTTTTTTCCACTCAGATCTGACTCACAGTGACCCCATGAGTGTCAGATTAGCACTGAGCTCTTCAGGGCTTTCAGTAACTGGTTTGTCAGTAACTGGTTTGTCATTTATTTCATCTGAGGTTCTTTGTGATGTACTAGAAGCTCAGACCTCATGGTGAGCAGCGTGTTAGCCATTTGAACCACTCTGGGTGTTTGCCACTTCCATTAGCCTCCCCTAATTAACCATGCTTCAATTATTCATTGTGAGTGTGCCCTGCGTTATCTGTTATGATGTTTACTCATACAATGCCTAGCTTATTCTACTTCACTGGACAAGGAAATACCACATGGTTTAAAATCAGGAAAGAGATACAAACAGATTGTATCCTCTCACCATACTTCTTCAGTCTGTATGCTGAGAAGCTATCAGAGAAACTGGATTATAAGAAGCAGAATGAGGCATCAGAATTGAAGAAAGGCTAATTAACAACTTTTGATATGCACAAGGCACAACTTTGTCTGCGGATATAACATTCTTATTTAAGCCTAAATGTTTTGTCAAAAAAGTTAAACTCAGGCTGATGTCTTATTTAACAAAATAGATGGGTTCATGGGTCTACTGTATCCATTTGCGTCGCCATAAGGAGGCATTAACTCAACAGGAGGAAATCCAGACCCCACCCTCGACCCCCACCCCCTCCACACACACACATCTAACATGTTCCATGAAAGTTTCGCTGTACAGTTCAGAAAACAGGTAACTTCATGCCAGACACCTTAGTAAACTTACATAACCATTGACAATTTGCACAACTCCCCCCCTCCCCTTGTAGCAATTGCAAATTAGGGACTCCTACATGAATTTGCTTTCAGTCTCATAAATTATTTTTTAAAGTATACAGTTTCAATATTGTGGCGTTTCAGCAAAGGAATCCAGCTTGATCATATTTATTGAAAGTGGGAAAGATCTGCTAGTAGTGGGCTTTAGACCCACATGGTAACTACTGAGTTTATGGTTCTCTGAGGCCTTACCATCCCCTAGAGTCTCCTTGACCTGGCAGCACATGGCATTCCTCACGATGTCTGCACTGTTTCTATACTTTTATTGGAATAAATATTTTCTCTACCAGATCTTGCTGAGCAACTGGAAACAATGAAACACATGAACTAATGGACCAAAAGGAAACTAAGCTCTTCTTGATGAAAGTGACAATGATTCTTACATATTTGAAGGAAATTATAATGACATTTTCTTCATCATCATCATCACCGTTATCATCACCATTATCTCAGTGTCCATTTGAATTTGTAGTCACTTTGTACAGGAGTCCTTACGTGGTATAAACAATTAATACACTCAGCTTCAATCAAATGTTTGTGCCACCCAGAAGCACCTTGGAAGAAAGACCTGGCTGTGTGTTTCCTAAAATTTGGTGATTGTCAATGTTATAGAGAACAGTTTAGAATCAACTCAGTGGCAACTTCCATACAAGACACTGATTTATGGTTCCGGGTCTCTAATGATTACCAAGTAAGGAATACAATCTAGTGTGTGTAAACAAGGCTAGGGAGTCATTGAGTCAGACAATAATGTTCATGGTTACCTCTGCCATTGCTCTAAGCCAACACTTCCTAAGTACAGATTAATATGCTTTCATAACTTTAAAAAATGGCATGGGCATGGCATCTGACCTCCACTAACTTCCCCATGGGGCAGGAGAACCACCACTACCATCAGTCCAAGCCGATTTGCCTATACTCTCTAAACTTATTGCTGGCTCTGACACCAACTGTCTCTGGTGATACTCTCTACAGACTATACAATTTGGGGATCTATTGATAACTGGTTATAAATCAGGTTTAGGATCACTCAGGATACAGTTCTTTAAGCAGAATAGTTTCTTCAATGTCATGCCCGAAGGCAAGCTAGTCTCCTGCCTCGGACTGTTTAAGCACATGGCCCTTTAGACCCTGCCTTGTTCAGAAGAGTTTCACAAAGCTAAACTCAGTCACTCCACCCTAAGCCTCTGACTGAAGGCACCATTTTTGCTCCGTGGGCCAGGAAACCCATCACTCTGTCTCTTACTGGTCTCCCAGTTTTACTGGTTCTGCTGTCACTACTTTTCATACAGTCTCTTGCTGTCTTTTGCCATCTCTGAGTTCACAGCTCTCTGTCCCTTGGATCAAGAAAGGCCAGTACAGGAATCTCCGGTCCAAAGGGCACATGCCACTCCTGATTCTTCTTCTTTCCTGATTGTCATGAGGCTGCCAGAATGGTTGGCTATAAATCTGCTATTCTGTTCTTAGCCATTGAGTCTTTCCCCACCTCCAGCACCCTTATGCACAATAGAATGAAACACGGCCTGGTCCTGGGCCATCCTCACAATGGTTCCTCTGTCTGGGCCTATTGTTATCGTCACTGTGTCATCTAACTCTTCAAGTGCCTTCCTCTCCTTCACAGCCCCTCTACTTCACCAAGCAGGAGGTCCTTCACCGGGGACTGCTTCTCCAGCCACATGTCCAAAATACATAGCTGAAAGCTAGCAGATGGAAAAATTGATCAATCTATACTTTAGCGGTCTATACATCTTGGTGGAATGATTGGGCTAGTTGCAAGGTTGCCAGTTTGATACCACCAGCCACTCTGAGGGAGAAAGAAGAGGCTTTCTACTCTCTTAAAGAGTTAAGGTCTTATAAACTCACAAGGTCAGCTGTATCCTGCCTGATAGGGTTGCTGTGCATTGTTGTTACTGTCTTGTTGGCAGTGAGCTTGGGTTTTGAGTTTAACCCCACAAGGGTTTCATGTATCATATTCACATTATTAGAAAGCTGTTTTGTCCTATCCCCTTGGCAGCCCCAAAGCACCTCACAATTGCATAACACATCCCAGTCATTTCAGGGGAGTTACAATGATGATCATAGGAATACCAAGTCATTCACTGCATCCAAGTTCATTTGTGATATGAATTCTCAGGGTATAAGAACTGTGATGTTACTTACTTTTGCTATGCTAGTAATATCATTTTGCTGTTGAGAAATCCATGAGAGTTCATTTCTTTTAAAATAAAGAAGCTAAACTTTTGCCTTTGTGCATATTGATATTTTCCTGAGAAAGTAAGTGGGGGCAGGGGAGCTAGATAAAGGAAAAGAGTACAAATAGAATGGAAATGATGGGAAGGCTGACACACTGGGAAAATCCTAACCATGGACACAGAGCAAATTGTATAGAATGTGTTAAAGGGGAGTGTAATTTGCTGCATAACTTTCACATAAATTTGCAATAAGCTATCATTTAAAAATGAAGAGATAATTCCAACTTGAGCAAAAGTTCTAAAATGTTATTAAATTTTTTAAGTGTTGAATATGTTATGTCTTTAATATTTTTGCCATCCAGGCATCAGTTTGAAAGAAAAAAATAAGGGAAAAAATAAGTAAGAAAGTAAGTGGTGTGCTTTGTTAGGGATTTTAGTAGCAATTCCTCAAAAAGTACTCATTTGAATTATGATGATAGAGAGCACATCACTTCACAATGATGGAATGTGATAACCGATGATCACTCTGAAAGAATGATGTCACTCTGGCACATGCTTTCTGTGACATGTGTGTACATTTTCTTGATGTTGTTTCCTTGAGTCTCCTCAAGTCTTTTAGAGAGGAATGGTTCTAATTCTACAAACTATTTAATGCAACTCCTTCTTAAGCAGAGAAAAGGGGGAAGAGAAATGGAGGGACGAAGGGAGAGAGAGGGAAAAAGAAAGGACAGCAGAAGGGGACTAACATTCAATGTGTTTCTATTAAGTAAAAGGAATTCCATTTCACAATGTCGTGACATTTTCTTTTTCAAGAATTGATTTCAGCTCATTTAGTAATCATATGAAATGATTTTTTTTTCATTTAAAGAAAAAACTTGACTTGTAACACATAGTCACTGTCCGTAAAAACCCAAACCAGTTTCCATCACATTAATTCCAACTTTTGGTGACCACCTGTGCTCCATCGGCTTTTTACTGGTTGGTTTCTCTGACAAAGATGGCCAGGCTTTTCTTCTGCAGCACATGCTCCTAGAGGGATTGACAGCCTCAGAAACTCTGTCCACAGATGTGCATCAGAACCTGTTCAATGGCAGTGGGGATCAGAGGGCAAGAAACTCAGGGTTGCCCTCTGTGGTTCTCCCTGCTGGGCAAAGTGGTTGAAAGTGGATTGCACCAAAGAACACCTTTGTTTCCAAGCATACTTAGACAACTTCCTCGGAGCCCATTTTGACTCACCGTGGTTCCATGGGTGTCGAGTCAGGGAAGATGCACATTGGAATAGGGCATTCAAAGAAAGGGAAACTTGTATAAATTAAAAACACCCATTGCCCTTCGGTCCTTCCTGATGAATAGAAAGCCCATAGGACAAAGCAGAGCATCACCCTGGGTTTCCAGGGCTACAAGCTTTTGGGGAGCAGGTGGCATCTTTCTTCTGTGCATTGATTAGTAGGTCAGAACCCCCAGCTTTTTAGTGGGCAGGTAAGGAATCTGACTCCATTTTGCTGCCGCTCTCTGCTGAGGGGGGAATATTTGAGAGTGTCTTCTCTGATAAGTGACTGCCTTACATGGGTTCTGGCTTTCACAGCATTCTCACTTACTCAGCTTGAAGTCAGAATACATTCACACTTTATTTTTGACTCGCATAAACTGACTCCAGGCTCAATCTCAATTTTTCAATGGAAGCTTTCTAGTTTTGAATGATTCAGGAGTGAAGCTTGCTCTATCAGATATCAAAGCTACAGTAATTAAAAAAAAATCACTCACCTCATACTGCCCAGGGGCCCTGGTGGCATAGTGCATTGTGTACTGGTTTCCTGCTCACAAGATCAGCAGTTTGAACCCCCAGCAGCTCTAAGGGAGAAAGATATAAAATCTCAGATACCCACAGGGGCATTTTACCTTGTCTTATAGGGCCCCTATGTGGAGGAAGGGACTTGATGACACTGAGTTTAGTTTTGAGTGTTGTTGTAACAAAGATACCACACGTGATGGTTGGAGGAACAGAAGATGATGCTGTCTCCATTCTGGAGGCTGAAAGTCTCAATCAAGAAATAGTTTCCCCAAGTCAGTTCCCTTCTTGTTGTTAGCCCCAAGTGTTGCTTGCTTCCTTAATTTGAAGACATATCTTACATGGCAGCTGCTGTCCCTATGTGTGTTTATGTTCATATTTTCACAACTTAGAAATAATTAGGATTAGGACCCACCTTAAAATGGTATAACCTCAGTGCCATAACAAAGGACAATCTTGTTTCCAAAAAGTATCGTATTCACAGGCACAAGGGTCAGGAATTCACGTAATTCCTTTCATAACAGATACTATGCTCTTCTTCATAGATAGAAACTTTAAGGTATAGAGTAAGAAAGAGAGAAAGAAAGAATTTTAGCAAAACTGGGTTCAAAATAAACGCTAGCTATATGGAAAATGCTCTTGATTTACTTGTTTAGCCATATATAAAATATACAACACTTCAATCTTTCTTAAATCTGGAGAGTTGGCAAACACAGTTATTTTTTCAGTTTCAATACTTCCTTTGTACCTTAAATGGTTTTAAAAGATATACTTCAATAGGAGTTCTCCATAGCCCTAATGTTCCCCAAAATTTAGGAAATTAGCCTCTTGGCAGGACTGCTCTGCTTACATCACTACCTCAAGGAGACTAAGGGGTGAGAAGTGTCCTTTCCCTTCTTGACCCATAAGGAACTCCACTGAGCAATTGCAACTACGTCACACTCAATTCCCATGGCATTCCATTAGGTAATTCTGTCTTAGTTTTGGCAGAGCCAGAAGTATCCACCCTCTTCTTCACCTGCAAGCCCTGTTACAACTTATATCCCTGTTCCATATAACTTGCAAAACTGCAGGGGAAGAACAAATGCCCAAGTTCCCCAGGCTGCTGGATGCAGTTGCTCCAGTCCCCCAACACGTACACAGCTTCTTTCCCCAGCATTAGAACACACATCCCCAAAGAAGTGAAGGAGAGAGGGCATGTCAGAGTCCATCCATCACATCATCTTAGTACTTGTCCATATTTATGTCTTTGTTTCTCTTCATACCTCCTTGCATACCCAAATTCCTTGAAGACCTCAGTTCTTAAGTGTCCCCAGCTCAATCTCAAGGTCCCCTCTATTTCTTGTCCCACAAGAAGTAACAAAGCCCTAAAACAAACAAACAAACAAACACTAAAACAAATGCCGCCATTGGATCACCTCTGGCTCACTATCCTCTATAGGACAGAGAAGAAGGCCCCTGCAGGTTTCCCAGATTGTAAATCCTTAGTGGGGGGCAAAAGCCTCATCTTTCTTCCTCTGAATGGCTGGCTAGCAGCTGGTGGCTTCACCTGTTGACCTTTCTTTTAGCAGCCCAACTCATGCCCCAAGCCACCAGGCTTATTAACACTTACCAAGGTGCGAGTCACCTAGATGGCTCAGTTGCTGAATGAGAAATCAAAACATTCTCCAAGACTAGAAGAGAGGAATCCCTCACCAGTTTCCGTCACATCACTTCTGGCTCATGACCAGAGTAGTCCTGACTCCAGAGGGGTTTGAATGGCCAGTGCTTCCAAAGTAGATTGTCAGACCTTTGTTTGGTAATTCCTTTGGGAAGACTCCAACCTGTAATCTTTCAGTTAGCAGCCAAGTGCTTAAACCTTTATGCTACTCGGGAAGCTCAGCTTCATAATTAAGAAACATGTCATTAAATACAAAGACAAAATTATTTTAAAATGAGGATCGGATCAGGTAGGGACTCACCATCAGATGCATCCAGCTGCTGATAATTCTGGAAGACCCACGTTAGGACTCTCACCTGCTGATTACCATGATTCTCTTGAACTTTTCTCACCTGGAGGCAGACTGGAGGCTTGGTCTGGATGGGAACTTTAGACTGACTCATACAGAGAGACTTGGTGACATCATCAAAAGGCATTCCCCAGTCTCAGGCTCTGGGAGAAGGCTCTGAAATTCCCTGACTATTCAACATGGGCTCAGAAGCTCAGTATCAGTCCCTTCCTGACCCCATATGCTCTCCCTACTTGCTTCTCTGATGAGGTACGGGCTTCTGCCCAGTGTAGTACCAATCAATTTCTCTTCATCTGTTCTGTTTTGCCCTCTTGATCTGTTCCCAAGGTGAGTTCACCATACAATCATTGACTGGGTACCCTGTAAATGTGCTCCAGGTCTGTGAACAAAGCTTCAGCTCTAAGCTCCTCTGAGCTGCCTGTGGAATTCCTTGTTCTTATTTGGTGACTGCTTCTTTTTCACAGGCCATTGTCAAAGAAAGCCAGGCCCTCTTCCAGGATCCCTGATGGCATAACAGTCCCGCTTTTGGCTTTGACCCAAAAGATCAGCAGTTCAATACCCCCAGCAAATCCTCCGGGTACAGACAGGGTTTTCTACTTGCATTAATAGTTCCTGTCACAGAAACTCACAGAGGAAGGTCTGACCTGACTTTTAGGGTGGACTTAATGGCAGTGTAGCAATCATGTACTTTGGTGTCACTTTCATGATTGGCAGTGCAGGGGTGGAGTATAACCTGTCAATCTGGAGATAGCCAATAAGACCTCTGTGTGGGCATGGTGTTCTCTGAGAATTCTGGGAAGTCTAGCCATATTTCCCCCATGGAGATGAGAGATCATCAGCTAAGTCCCTGTGAGTCACTCTATTGACAAGATGCAAGGCTGATTCCATGTGAGTCATTCCAGAGGAGACACCACATGGGCCTACCCTGATGGAACCAGCCTCTAAAGCCAGAAAAACCACATAGAGGCTCCTGTCAGTGCTGAGATGCTTGAGAAGCTACAGAGAGGCCCCTGCCAGTGCTGAGATGCTCCTACCACTTTGGATACACAAGACTCTGCACCCACAGGCTGGTGATTGTCCTGGCATCATTGTATGTGCCTCATGAATCTGAAAAAGACTGGTATCAGACATATGGGCCAATATCAGACTTGTGGACTTGGACTGGATTGGGTTGGGATGCTTTCTCAATATTCCACTCCTCTTGTATATAAACCTCTCCCTTATATACATATGCATGTTTATGAATTTGTTTCGCCAGTCTACCCAGACTAACATAGGCAGTGATTTAATGTTTGGGTTCTTATTCTCACTTGAGGCACTTACCTTATCATTTCAATGATGTCCTCAGCTAACTTCTAGGATGTACTGTAATTATCAAGAATCAACTCTCTGCTCACCTTTCTGGCACAATTGCTGAAGGTAAAGAGGGTGCATAAGCAAATGTGGTGAAGAAAACTGATAATGTCTGGCTACCAAAATATATAGTGTCTGGGGTCTTAAAAGCTTGAAGGTAAACAAGTGGCCATCTATCTCAGAAGCAAAAAAACCCACATGGAAGAAGCACAACAGTCTGTGTGACCACGAGGTGTCAAAGGGGACAGGTATCAGACATCAAGGAACAAATAATAATATTGTAAATGAGGGGGAGTTCACATTGGGGACTCAAAGCTCATTTGAAGGCAACTGCACATTTTCTTACAGAAGGATCTCAGGGAGATGAGCCAGTCAGGGTGCAGTGTAGCAATAATGAAACTTACAACTTTCCTCTAGGTCTAAATTAAAGTGACCAGATTTTAAGTGGGACACCATTAACTGGGGGTGTGGGGGTGTGGGGGTGTCTTGATTAAAAATTTGGTCTATATGGAGCAATAAAAATTTTCATAGAATGTAAAAATAGTATTGTAATATATTTATTTTAATTTTAAAATGCCACAGCACATTGTTAAATTGTTAAAAAGGGGGACATCTGGTCACTTTAGTCTAAATGCTCCCTCCTGCCCCACCCCCCCAATCATGATCCCAATTCTGCCTTACAAATGTGACTAGACCAGAGGATGTACAATGGAAACAGATAGGAACTGGAAACACAGGACAGATGATCCCTTCGGGGCCAGTGGTGAGAGTGGCTATATGGGGGGGGGGGGGGCAGAGGGAAGGTGAGATAGATAGGGCTAGCCGACTACAAGGATCTACATATAACCTCTTCTCTAGGGGATGGACAACAGAAAAGTGAGTGATGGGAGACATCAGACAGTGTAAGTTATGACAAAATAATAGTAATTTATAAATTATCAAGGGTTCATGAGGGAGGAAGGATCGGGGAGGGAGTGAAAAATGAGCTGATACCGGGGCTCAAGTAGAAAGTAAATATTTTGAGAATGATGATGGCAACAAGTGTATAAATGTGCTTGACACAAGGGATGTATATATGGATTGTGATAAGAGTTGTACAAGCCTTCAATAAAATGATTTTTTAAAAAAATCATCTCTCTACTATTTCATAGCTCAAGAAATATTTTCCACCTATAACCTTAGGTTATTTTTTTTTCAAAGCAACGGTCATATCCACATATACTTTCAAACTGAAAGTATGAAGTTGGTTGGTTGGTATCAGAATCATCAATGTCAGCATTATATATATGTTGATAAGTCAGACCCATGTAGATGGTAATGTGATCATGCAGACTTTGATAAGAAAATACCAGTAAAGTGTTAGCATATGACATATGAATATAATTGCAACATAACCTTTAAAAAGCATCCGAACACCAAGAAATATCAATGCATTCTAAAATAGAATCTGAATGTAGAGAATAGCACTGAGGGATCAGGAGAGTGGAGACTAAAATACTTCCAAGTCACAAGATATTTTTGAGGTGGGACTATCTTTTCATAGGTCAGTTTACTTGGAAGCTGGGTAAGATAAAGAAGAGAGAAATGGCTTTCTTTCACTGTAAGCTTTCCTAGGTGCATTCTTTTGCACCCTGATTTTACTGCTGCATAACTAGATGAGCATAAGAAGTCCTGGCTGTACAGAGGGTTAAATATTAGGATGATGATAAGCAGCACGTCAGTGGTTAAGCCCACTAACCATTCCACAGGAAAAAAGATGAGGCTATCTGTCCACTAAAGATTTGCCATCTTGGGAACCCAAAAAAGTAGCTCTACTTTGTCCTGTAAGATCCCTATGAGTGAAAATCAGCTCTAAGGTAATGGGTGGGTTTAGCTATATGAGGTTAGGTAGGTGTCTTATTGTTTCTAGATCTCGAGATCTAGAAAATGAAGATAAAATATCCTGAGCTCACAGGGTTATCTTCAGGCCTATTAGTGCTGAGAGAAGCACTTGGAATGGTATTGATGAACAAATCCCAACAGTCTCTAGCGGCAGCTCTCAGGAGCAGCGCTGGGTAGCTCCCATGACCGCCAGAGGGCAGTGATGCTCCACCCCCCCCCCCAAAAAAAAAAACACCAAAAAAACAAAAATGACAACAGTCATCACTGTCATTGTTCATTGTCAAGGACAATACAAAGGCATCTCAACAGTCAGCTTAGCACTGCTGCACACTCGAGGCGTCAGTGTGGAGCTGGTGTCTGAGCCTGGGGGAAGGGGCCAACAAAGGCTCTCCAGGTGCCAAGCCTAGTGGGGAGCTGGCAGACTGGACAAAGAAAAAGGGCCAGAGTCTCTGCCATAGTTGGAAGCGCCTTCGGTAAATGCGCCTTAGGTAAATGGGTAAATGGGTAAATGCCCATGGGAGACGGTGCTTGATGTCCTTCACCGGGGACTGTTCTTAGTGATGGTAAAAGGGGCAATGTCTTAATCCAGATTTCTTAAATCAAGTAATGTGAACGTCCACCCCCACCCCAATTCTGAGGGGACTCATCTGCCCCACCTTGCACAAGCTATCTCTCCCACATAGAGAAGCCTTATGTTTATAAATTGGGTTATAGGGCACCTACCTTTCATCTGTAATTACATAAAGATCAATTCAGCCAGCAGAAGATCAAAGTCATATCGGATCCCCGGGCACACAGACAGCAGAATTTAAAGTCAAGGAACATGGGGCCGAAGGTCACTGCTGGTGACAGTTACATTCCCACCCCTTTGGCAGAGCATGCAGCTCTCTGACATTTCACCAAAGCTAAATGTTCCATCTCCAGAACATGACTCATTCTTTACTATTTTTATTGTGCTACAGCTTAAAAAAAATTGCCAATTAAGTTAAACTAAACTGTCACACAATCAGCTTCTATAATTACCAGCGATGGTTTATGATAGGTTCAAGCAAATAGAGGGTTTGATTCTTTTTTATTTTTTGTTTTGCCAGGGTAGTAGTTTCTTTTCGCAGAAGCAATTATCAGAGCGGTGCTTCCTAGCAAGCGGAAGACATAGCCTGGGGCACAGCATACTTCATTGTCAGTCCAGCAATTTTAGAGGGTTCCTGCTTTTTGTTACTCGTGACTACGTACTGGGAGGAAAAGGCAAGCCAAGGCTCTGGAAAAAGCATGTTCTCTCACGAAGCAAGCAGGGAAGCCCCCAGCATGGAGCAAAACAGAACAGAGCTGCCCTATCACGTGGTTCCCATAGTCTGCACATGAACATGCATGCACGAGAAACCTACTGCCATCGAGTTGATTCTGCCACAGTGCAACCCTGCCACACAGACTAGGACTACCCCTTTGAGTGTCCCAGATTGTACATCTTTACAGAAGAAGACAGCCTCATCTTTCTCTTGAAGAACAGCTGATGGATTTGAGCTCCTGTCCTTAAGGTCTTTATGGCCAGGGTCACATATCATGACCAAACTCTATACCCCATCTCTGGCAATAGATGTCACAAAGTGTCAGAAGAACAATTCAAAGTTAAATTAACATGAGAAATTAATGACATGGTATGTATAGTTATTAGTTCATAGGGGTTGCTCTAGGGAGCCCTGATGGTGGTGTGGGGTCAGCATTGGCTACTAACCACAAGGTCTTTGGTTCAAACGCACCAGGCCCTCCATAGAAGATGAGGCTGCCTGCTCCCATAAATATTCCCGTCCCCAAAACCCATGGCACCGTTGTACTCTCTCCTATAGGATAACTATGGGTTATAACCCAGCTCATGGTAGCAGATTGGGTTTGGGGTTTAGGAGATACTTTTAATCAGAAATGACCTGATGGTATTGGTTCCTTTGTTTGGTTACAGGTCACAGAACTCTTTCTGGGTCTAAAATCCTGTTCCACTGGTTGGGAGCATCATGTGAACTCATGGAGAGTCCGTTTTCCCGAGGTCTAAAGGGTGGTTGTAGCTGTTGGGTGCCATGAAGTCCCTTCTGACTCTTAGCAGGCCTCTGCACAACAGAATGAAATGCCATGGTTTCCTGAACCATCTCTTTGCGGGCCCTCCTCTTGTGCACTGCCTCTTCACTTTACCCAGCAGATGTCCTTCTCCAGACCCTGGTCTCACCTAAAAATATAGTCAATGTTTAGAAGATGAAGTCTCAGCATCCTTGCTGTGAAGGAGCATTCTGGCTTGACTCCTACCAAGACAGATGCATTTGTCCTTTTAGCAGTCAATGGTACTTTTGACATTTTTCTCCAGAACCGCATTTCAAATGCATTGATTCCTCCTCAGTCTTCCTTATTCAGGGTCCAAGTTTCACACGCAAAGGAGGCAATTGAAAATATGGTGGCTTAGGTCAGGCGTACTTCAGTTCTTAAAATAACATCTTTGGAGCTGAGCCCCAGTGGTGTAGTGGTTGTGTGCGGGACTGCGGCCCACAGGGTTGGCAGTTCATATCCAACAGCAGCTCTCCAGGGGCAAAGCTGGGCCTCCTACTCCCACCAGGGCAGTGGCGGCCACACAAAACAAACAAACAAATAACATCCTTGCTCTTCAACACTCTACAAGAGGTCTTGTTCAGCAGATTTATCTAGTACTACACAACTATTGATTTCTTGACTGCTGTTTCCATGAGCATTGATTGCGGATCTAAGCAAGACAAAATCCTTGATGACTTCGACCTTCTCTCCACTGATCATGAAGGTATCTATTGGTCCAGAGAGTTTGGGACTTCTTCACTGGTAGCATTTACTAAGAGAGTTGTCCTAAAAATTAGTTGAGTGAAGAATATATTCATTACTTGTTTAACAAATATTTATGGAGCAGTTACTATACACTGGCTCTGTCCCACATGCAAGGACTACAACAATGAACAATGGGAACAAAAAGAAAATTCCTAACTTAAAGGAGTCTAGCAAAGAGTGACCACAGAGGAACACTTGAGAATGTCTACAGGGCACAGAATAAACACAGGATAAATGTCTGCTTCTGTTTTAATGGAATCCCTGGATAGTGCAATTGGAAACGTTGTTGGTTCAAGTAGACACCCCCAATATATTGGAAGAAAATCCTGGCTATCTATTTCTGACAAGAAAAGAAAAAAATCAGCCACAGACATTCCTATGGAACATAGTTCTACTCTAATATGCATGCAGTCTCCCCAAATTGGAATCAATTTAACAGGAATAGGTTTACTGTAGATTTATGGTTTCTACATTGGTATTGTTCTATCAATCTACGTGATTGTTAGAGCTATTATTATCAGCTATTATATTTTACTTTCCCAATGCTATCATGTTACGTCAGCAATGATCTGATATAATATAAGCAGGATGAAAATAAAATGATCAGAAGGCTCCTTAAAGGCCAGGATAGCAAGATCTCATTTCACATACTTGGGACATGTTCTTAGGAGAGACCAGTGCCTGAAAAAAGGAGCTGGTCAAGAAGGAGGGCAGCAAAAAGGAGGAAGACCGTTCATGACCATCCATCACCCCTTAGCTACAACAACGAGTTCAAACATAACAATAGCTTTGAGGCTGGCAGAGGACCAGGCAGTAATTCATGATATTGTGCATAGGGACTCTATGAGGTGCAACAGACTTGATGACATCTGACAACACCAGTGATATTACCTTCCCCCACTTCAGACGCAAGAAAATGAACGTTTTAGAGATCCAAAGTAATTTTCAGATGGTTTCTAGGTGATCATGTTAAAGAGTCCATTTGCATGCTTACCAATTTTCTGACCTGAGTCCATGGAATTTAAGAAGCAGTACTCGTTCTAATGAATCCAGGTGTCTGAGACTTTCACGGGGCATTTCATCTATTGGTCCATCATGCCCCTTGCTTTTGACTTGATCCACAAGCATTTGGAAAATAACCACAATCTTAAATATTCACTATACTGGTGAGTGACTGCTGAACACAGTTGACACCCTCCTTTTCCTGGTGATAGAATAAGGTGGGTGGATAGAATTAAAGTCAAGGTTTACTTCAGTTATTCCTCCGAGAGAACACTCAATTATTAAAGTAATTAGGCTACAGAATGGGCTCCTCTTTTTACCCCCTCCTGCTACTGCGGCATGGATGCTGACTCATGGGCACACAGGTGTGTCGGAGTGAAGTCGTTTTCTGTAAGGTTTGCAATGGTGGATTCTTTAGCGGTAGATCACCAGGTCTTTATTCCGTGGTGCCGCTGAGTGAACTTGAACTGCTAGACTTTTAGTTAGCAGCCAAGCATATCATTTATACCACATAGTGGTAGCAGATTTTTTGACTTTGAAATATATAGCAAACATTGACTTAAAATGTTCTCCAAAGGGTTAGGTATTCAGTAGGGAGTGGAACATAATTTTCGGCTGTCCAAATTTGTCAAAACACTTGATAAAAGTAAAGATGATTTTGAGCCACTTCCCAGCAGAGTGCTTGAATATCTGGAATGCAAGCCAGGAGTCCAGGCTTTCAACAGTCCTCCTAGATCTTCTCTTAACTTGGTTCAACCTTAAGCTGAACCATAGATGCTTGGAAGCATTATGACCTTCAAAGTCCTCAGGAATAGGATCGTGAACACACACTAGATAAGCATGCCTTGACTGATTTTGAATACCTCAGGAAGCTTCCCTGAGTGTAGAAACACTAAAGACAAAAGAGTGCCTGGCAGCTCTCTAGACATGCTGTTAATTTCAACTAGACTGCAGATTTCTCCTAGAAATAGAGGCCCATGCTTAGTCCTAGTGTCTATATAGTTTTGTCCACCACTTCATAGCAAAACCAGTGGGTTACCAAGAAGAGTTCAGAAAGAGAAGAGACCAATTAGGGCCATGTTTTCTAACTTATCAGATGATAAGGTTCATCCAGAACCACTTCTTAAAATATGGATTCTCATTATCAGGAAAGAATCTGGAAATCAGCATTTTTATCCAGCCCTTTTTTCAGGTGATTGTGATGCCAGGTAGGATGGAGACATACTGAGTTAGGCCTACTTTATGAACTAGGCAAGACCTGAGACATTTTTGTTCCAGATTCTGGAGACTCTCTCTACTAGGGGAAGATGTGCTCCCAGGAGGGCTGACCATGGGAATACTGGTCCAGAGAAAAACTCCCCCTAGAAGAACAGGTGTAGTGACAAAGGGCTTCACTCAATTAGATGCCTGAGCCTAAGTAATCCACCTTGTTTTTCCTTCTCCTTCTCCTCTGTGGCAAGCATCAACTTTAGAAGAATCTCCAAAAAGGTTTCCTTAAATGTTCATTGTAAGGAGATGAGAGAAGCTGTAAGAAGTGCTTTTTTTTTTTTTTTTTTGCTTCCTGAAATCAAAATCTGCCTTTTCTTCTTTTCCCACTGATTAGAATCTCAGCATTCCACGAAGATGATCTCCTAAAAAGGAAAAGCAAATGAGTCGGGCTGCTTCTGAGGATATGAAATACTTTACAATTAAATAAGGGACGGTCGGGCTCGGGGCTGATCATCGGTGATGGGTAGGTTTCTGCGAGCCTGCAAATGAATTCAGCGCAGGACAGCGTTCCAAATGGCTCCTACAAGCTTTCCCTTTATTATTTTTATTTGGTTATGTGCTGACTCTCATCCAAAATTGCACTTAATGCCCTCGTCTGAAGTTGTTGAAATAGCCCCCCATGGCACAGTGTGACGGTGAAAGGATATTGCCTTTGGAAGCTGCTAATGGTCCATGAAAAGGAAACAGCAGCAAACAGGAAAGCGACGCTCCAACATCATGTCAGATAAAAATATTCCCATCGCCTTCACTCCCACCATCGGCTTACTCAGGAAGGGATGGGATCTCAGGGCGGGAGGGGCTTTGAAAACCAGTTAAGGTTCAAAGAGTTCAGGCATCCAAGGTGGAAAAGATACCCACACTCACAAGTACATTTTTTCCACAGTTCTTAATTAAAAGGCAGGATTTACATTTGGAAACTTAATTGAGCTCCAAAATCTAAATGCAGAGGGGAGAGAGCTCTGGAACTATAATGGTGAGAATAGCTTTCAAATGCGGACAGGGTCATTAATTCATTCATTTAACCAGTCTGCATGGGGCACGTCCTAGGTGCCAGGCCATGTGTTGGGAGTGAGGCAGAAAGAAATAAGGACGGTGGTTCCTGTCCAGAAGGAAACACAAATGTGCACCGATGATGGTAACGTGGCAAGTCAAAACCACGCTGTTAGGGACCCGGTAAGCAGGGAAGATGCAAGGAGGAGTTGACATTAGATTTTGTGCATTTCCAAGAACAGACCAGGGGAGTCCTGGTTGGGGAGGAGGTTGTCAGAAACTTCCTGAGAAGGGAAAACTAGGTGCTAGGACTCAGCATGGGAGAGGGATTGGTGCACTGAGAGAGATTTGAGAAATCTGATGTGGGGGGAAACAAGAGGTGTTCATCAAAAGAGAAGGAAGGGAAAGCTAAGGCTGCATCTTTGGGCAAAGGTTGGAGGTAAGGTTTAGGTAGCAACCAACTTCATCAGACTCCATAAAGCTCTGACTGGCTCCACTAACCAATAAGTTCTTCTTGGTAACTGAGGTGTATTTGGCTCTTGATGGAAGTCCTGGCCTGCATAAAAGCTTCTAGAAACTCACCCACCGTTCAAAGGCTGATGGTTCTAACCCACCCAGATATACCTTACAAGGAAGGCCTAGGTCCTGGGCCTAATGGTTCCAGGGTGTCCTTGGGTCAAATAAGTTTCTTCCTTATAGATTCCTTTTCTTCAGCAGTAAGATGTTATGAGACAGATGCGTGGTTGCTGAGTTGTTCTTCACCTTTGACCCAGGGACTCTACGGATGTCTCTGCATGACAGGACAACTTTCTACCCAGGAAGCAGTGTTACTGAGGGGTTTTCTTAGAGACAGGATGGGTGGCGTTATGACAAAGAGGGAATCGGTCATCTGACGATGTCTAAGCTTTACCTAACCTGATCTAGGAGCCAGGAAAACAATACTCAGCCCTGATTTTGCACTCACAGACACTGTTTCCAGCGGCTCACCAAAGAATGCTGGAGCAATCATAGCAACGGATATTTATTATAATCATACTGTGTGCCAGATTTTGCACAAAATGTTGTGATTAGTCAACACAGCACCATGATAAATGGAGAAAAAGATCGAAGTTGTCAGGATTTTTCTCTTGCTGGAATTCACATTCTAAGTTCCTGGAAGTAACAGTCAAGATATCAAAAGGCTACTTGTATTTGATAAGACTGCTCCATGGGACCCATTTAAAGTGTTGGTAAGCAAAGAGAATAAGGTAATAGGACCCAAACAATGGTATTTTAAATAGCCTCATATGCATGTGAAAGCTGCGCGTTGAATAAGGAAGTCCCAAGAAGAACTGATTTATTTGAATTGTGGGGCTGGCAAAGAATATTGAAAGTACCATGGTCTGCCAAAAGAACAAACAAATCTGTCTCGTAAGAAGTACAACCAGAAAGCTGCTTGGAAGCAAGGATGGTGAGACTCTGTCTTGTGTGCTTTGACCATGTTATCATTTGAGGCCTGTACCTGATAAAGAAAATCATGCTTGGTTAAGGAAGACTCTGGAGAGGATTGACACAGTGGCTGTAAAACTGACACAAACATAAGAAATGGTGAAGATGGTGCAAAACTGGATGGCATTGTACAGAAAGCCACTGTGAGTCAGAACCAACTGTGGTAGGCAGGGTAGGCTATCGAATCAAATCCAGGGAGAATCATACGTGTCTAAGAAAGAGCTTTATGTAAAGAGTAATTGCATATTAAGAAAACATTCCAACCCAGTCCTGATCAAGTCCATAAGTCTGATATTAGCCCACATGTCTAGTACCAATCTACGAAGTCCTCTTCAGATTCACACAACACATGCAGCGATATCAAGTGCAGAATGATCACAGGCCAGTGGGTGGGAAGTCTTGCGGACCCAGTGGCAATGGAAGCATTCTACAAACATTTTTGTTACTCTTTATAGTCCAGCTTTTTAATCAAGAGCCCCCCTCCCCCCGGTCAATGGCGTCACTTTACAATGGCGACCAACAACAATAACTGAGCTGAAAAAGCACCGAGGAATTCTTGAAGCCATGAAGTCAAAATACCCTTTGAACTTGCACTGGAACCACTCCCAGGGGTCAGCTTTCATTCCCATAGTAGGTTGGCTGGTAAATGAACAACGGTGACTGTGACTACCGACTTCCCTTAGCAATCAACTATGTGAGTGCCAAAGTGTCAACCAAAAGAACCGAGCTCCCTGCCATCACATTGACGCCGATGCACAGTGACCCTGTAGGAGAGGGCAGTACTGCCCCGCGAGTCCCTGAGAAGGGTCCTCTTGATGGGAGCAGGACAAGGTGCTAGAGCAGTGGAAATGGAACGAGCAGAATGTCAATAATGAGAATGCTGACACTTTGAAAAGTGCAACCAACAGAACAACATGTCTAATAATATATATGTGTGAGTGCATATATGCCTGATAACAACATGTATACACTGGTTAAATGGAAAAATGCAAATGGAAATTTAAATAAAATTCAAATGAGAAAATTAAGTAAAATGAAGAACACAGTTTTCCAGTGTAAGTATACGCAGTGGTTTTCAACCATGAAGATCTTTCTTCCTCTACAAAACAACAATAATTAAATAACCATTTAGGAGGAAAAAATATTACCCTAAGAGACAGCCATGTTTACTGTGAAGAGATTTCCCAACAGAAATAAATTCCAAGAAAGTTTATATTCAACATTTAAAGAAGGCAGAAATAATTCATGTTTTTATATCATCAGCACCCTATACTGCACCAGGGTACCTGCAATTTTTGTTAGTTTATCTATTCTAAATTTTGGTTCCATTGTTTATCACCACATTGTTTCTGCTTCTGGTCCAAGGAGGTTATTCAATAGGATGATGTTCAATGAAAATATGTTCACTTTTACCATTTGTCTTAGTTGTCTAATGCATTTTTTCATCATGTAGGAGGCTCAACGTCTGAATTCAGAGACCCTACACCAGGGGAAGACGCCGTCTTTGGTCAGCTCTGGGGTAAGGTCCTAGTCTCCAGCTTGTTCCCTGGTTCTTGGAAGTTCTCCACCAGGCTTAGCCTCCATCTTCTCGCCCCTCTGCTACTTTTGCTTGCTTGTTTAATCTCTCATGTTTCCCAGGAGACTAATTTAGGACACACCACACCCTAGTCTTGCCTCATTTCCATAACAGTACACCTGGAATTCTAATCAGGGACAGAGAAGCTAGAGTTTCTAACTCATACTCTTTGGAAGACACCATTCAATCCCTAGCACCATTCAAAACTGTTTTTAAAGTGGTTAATCTCATTGCTGCAGGCTCTTACTTTTAATGTACTATGGACATACGTTATTTAGTCACTGAGTGTGCACCAATGAGCAAACATTCTAAGAAAAATAAATCCCGAGCCCTCAGTGAATGACTGAGCAGCTTCTCCTTTCACACCATGTGACTGATTCATGGAAGCTCTTAGGAGAAACTGACTCAGCAAAATGTCCTTGCGAACATCTTCAACATTTGGATTCCAAAGTCCCCTCAATAGACTGCCCAGTGTTCAAAACAAAACAAGATGAGTAGGAGGTGTGTGTGTGTGTGTGTGTGTGTGTGTGTGTGATTTTATTTTCACCAACTTCTCCTGTTGCTTTTTTTGAAACATTCATGGAGCCTATTTCTATTGTGAAGCTATCTTCAGCACTGGCCTGCATGCTACATATTCATGACACATGTCTCAATAGATTTACAAGCAAGAGCCCAGGGGATTTCCAGAAGGTAAGCTGCAAAAACCTGACTGGTTTCATCACAAAATTTGCAAGCGGAAGATGGCGGTTTTAGTCAGGCATGCTGCCTCAAAGTTGCAAAGACTAATATCCACAATACTTTCCTCTAAAAAAGGATATGTCTTTTCTCAAGCTTTTAAAAGTCAAACAGGGACATCAGAGGTAAGATGTCAAATTTTAAGTCAAATCCCACCTATTGTATCAAAGAAGAAATGAATGTTTTAATGGTATCCATAGTGTTCTACGTTTTCAATAACTCTGGAAAAAGTAAGACTTAGTCATCAGGGAACAAGTGACCCCCACGGCTCTTTGGGACTGGTAAGGTCACTGACTGCCACTACCACTCGATCCTTCTGCTGGGCTGTAATACTATGGTTGTAATGAAGCTGGAAGCTATGCCACTGGTATTTCTTTTATTTTGAGAGGATGGGGTGTGGGGGCTTTTACTGCTCTTTTCACAATCCATACATGCATCTATTATGTCAAGTGTATTTGTACAAATCTTGCTGCCATCATTTTCAAAACATTTTCTTTTCACTTGAGCCCTTGGTATCAGCTCCTCAATTTTTTCCTCCCTCCCTCATCCTCCCTCCCTCAGGAACTCTTGATAATTTATAAATTATTATTTTTTTTCATGTCTTACACTGACCTCTGTCTCCCTTCACCATCTTTTCTGTTGTTCATCCCCTTTGGAGAATGTTATATGTCTTTCGTTATGATTGGTTCCCCATTCCCCCCCCCCCCCACCACCTTCCCCTTCTTCTCCTGGTATCACTACTTTCATTATTGGTCCTAAGGACTTTATCTGTCCAGGATTCCCTTTGCCGCTAGCTCTTATCTGTACTTGTGAGCATGCTCTGATCTAGCTGGATTTGTAAGGTAGGATTGGGGTCATGATAGTGTGGGAAGTGGGGAGAAGTATTAAAGAAATAGAGGAAAGTTGTATGTTCCATTGGTGTTTATGCTACACACTGACTGACTCATCTCTTCCTTGTGGCCCTTCTGTGAGGGGATGTCCAATTGGTTACAGATGGGCTTTGGGTCTCCACTCTGCCCTCCCCCTCATTCGCATCAATGTGATTTTTTTGTACTGGGTCTTTGATACCTGATTTCATAGACATATCATGAGCACACAAGCTGATGTGCTTCTTCCATGTGGGCTTTGTTACTTCTCAGTTTGATGGCCATGTGTTTACCTTCAAGTCTTTAAGGCCCCACATACTATATTTTACATATGTATATGTGTGTGTATCAGCTTTCTTCAACACATTTGCTTATGCATCCATATTGTCTTCAGTGATCATGCTGGGAAGGTGAGCATCACAGAATGCTAGGTTATTAGAACAAAGTGTTCTTGTGCTGAGGGAGTACTTGCATATAGGCCCAGAGCCCATCTGCTACCTTAATACCTAACATATAAATATGTGTACATAGATCTATTCCCCTATCATTTTATATGTGTTTACACAGTCCTTGGTATTTCAAATATCAGAAGGTTAATCAATGGTGGATAGCTACAAGGGGGAAAACATCTGATGATGTATTTCCCAAAATTAGCCAATATAAAGCCTTTGGATTAAAGTAGAATGCCATGTACTTTAATGCTGAAAGATGAGACCCCCATGGTTGAAAGGCAATAGTGGAATCCAGATCTGATGGTCATAGGGCAGCAAAGAGCCAGTGGCATCTTGTCCTTTGTGCATGGGATTGTCATGTGATGCCATGTTGTATTTGAGATTGTCCTGGGGCTGCCGACTCCACAGTAATGAACGATCCGGTCACTGACTCCACCCTGATAGCTCCATGAGAACAACACAGCAATGCCTCTAGGGATGAACACAACCCAAGGTTTTCCTATGACAGCAGAAGCCTCTCTAGTCATCACTACCTCCCAGGGATCGTGCCCCTCGTGGGAACAGTGAGGATGAATGGAAATGTATGGCAGAAGTGCAGGAAAACAGCCGAGAGTCAATGGAGCAATGTGACAGGAGAGACGCCTCTTCTGCCTACTGAAGGCAACAAACCCCAAAGCTTTCTTGAGAGCTCTACAGCCCCCACCCCCCACTAATGTGATTTCCTTATGTCTTGTTACAATTGTCTGAGCATGGATTAGTCCCCCTCTACGGAATCCCAGACGCTGCTGAGCCCTTAAAGAATCCATTGTCCTTGCTAAGTTGCCATTTTATTTGAAAGGATCAAGAGCTCACACTTTATGTGCCTATGAATACAAACCTTGGAAAATATGAGACTGAGTGGGCTTAAAGCACTGTAATAATTCCATTTTCTTAATCCAAAAAGGAAAATGGCTGTAATTAGGCGGAGATGTCTGCCAAGTTTCAGCCTGAAGGGACAATTTTGGCCAAGATAGAAACCCATGAGAATAGATGCTTATAAAGGATGCATCAAATCACACTTAACAATGGCAGAATCAGGAGCTGCTTTGTAATGCACTCACTCACGGTCAGGCCTGATGTTCGCATTCCAAAGGAACTAAACACCATTTACTCCTTTTCAGTATGACCCTCTTTTCAGACATTATTGTCAGAGAAGACACACAGATTATCCCCTCAAAATCGATAAGATACAGAAATGGGAAAGAAGAAAACAGTCCCATCCCATCTCCACTCACAAAAATACCTGCACCAACATGAACAAGGAGGTAAAAAGCACAGATCAGAGAACACTTCCCAAAGTTCCAGGGCATCCTGCCTCTCCACGGTATGAACTTGCCTAAGTTTCTTCCTCAACCTCCACGAGGGACATGAGGAATTTTATATCTCCGTGAACTTTATGTGTAGTTTAATTAATTATAGCTGCAGAGCGCTAACTGGAACCCTTAATGACTTGAGAGAATGAATTCACCTCCCAATGAGTCTAACCTCCTCTCAGGGAAAATTTACACAGAGGGAAAATCAGGATGATTATTAAATGAAATCGTCTAATACATTCGCAGAAACTGTGGCATATGATACTCTACACATTGCTTCTAATGAAAACTTCCGTTACAACCTGGCCCCTGGCCTACAGCTCCAAGTGTAGCCTCTTTCAACTCCCTGAAAAGCCTAGGAAGACCCTAAAATGAAAACTCAAAATTAAGAGAGCTAGATTGAAGGAAACTTAATTTGGGGTATTTATGGAAAACTGACATGTGTTCTACGACCACCTGCTCTCTTAAAAATTAACTGCCTCTGAAACCCCAAAGAGCAATTCTCTATATAAGGATTCCTGGGAGTCAGAGTCCCTTCACTGACAGCGGGTTTGCTTTTGTGATTTGGGGCATGTACTTTGAGTAGGATAATGTTCAAAACATTTATCAATCAGACAGAGGCAGAGACAAACCAAGACAGACACCAGCCATGAACAGCTTCCATGGCCAGTGTGGGTGAACTAGCTGCCATCAGCCTCAGTCAGATGGTAGGTAGAACTGAATGGAGAGGACAGAGAGACCATCAGCAAAGATGAGCGAAAGATACACTGTACTTACTCTTCATCTGTTTCCTGATCTAGAGATCTAAACACGGCATCAGGGAAGGGACAGCCATTAAGTCCTCCTCTGTATCTCTCAGAGTATTCTCTGAAACATCTGGAGGACACCTCTTTGTTTTCCTAATCTTTTCACATCCATGAATCAGCCGAGAGAGAGAGAGAGAGAGAGAGAGAGAGAGAGAGAGAGAGAGAGAGAGAGAAAGAATAAGAAGGCTGATGGAGATGTGGTATATTTAGAGAAATGGCTAACCAAGCAAAGCCAGACAGGAAGAACTGCAAGAGGAACATGTGCTAAAACTGTTCAAATATATGATTTAATGCTCATTCTAAGATCTGGGAAAATAGGTAAAGAGCATAGCTCAGTAGCAAAGGGAAGCATGCAGAGGGAAGCTGAGAAGACAAGAAACTACGAATGAGCACAACTTTCTGCCTTCCCCTTGAGATTTCCGGTGGCAAAGTGCCCAATGCAGAGAGGACAGAGAAGGACCAAGCATATATCCCAAGCCTCCAAGTTCTGATGAACACCAAACAGTAAAGGTACAAGGAAAACGGAATACATGCAACGATGCGCCTCTGTGCAAACCATGGAAGGAGGAGAGAAGTACATGACTGTACTTAACGAAAATAGTTTACTCCAAACTTAAAAGTGTATGTGTATGTATGTGTGCAGGCACATCTTGAAATGAACATTAAAATGACTTCAGAAAGACACAATGTCTTTTCAATCAAAAATAGATTGTCCTAAGGAGAGAACAAAGACTCACGGTAGTGTGTATTATTATCCTGATCAGTCAATAGGTAGGATTGCTGAGTCTACTCAGAGAACCAGAAGAAAGAAATGGGGATTTACATTTTAAAAATCATCCATTAAAATCCAAAGGGGCAGAGTCTATTCTGGCAGACACAGGTCACCACAAGTTTGCATCAACTGACTGGCGATTGCTTTTACAGGTAAAGATGGAGAAGAGGACAGAGAATGGGATGAAAATGATCAAGAAAGGGAAGGAATGCAAGGAAATTGAATATACAATATGATAATGAAATCCACTTTGGAGGCGGGATGCAAGAATTGATATTCTGGAAAAGTACATCCTTGATTATGATGTTCATCACTTTCATTTATTTGTTGAAATCTCTATTCTAAGTATTTTATGTGCTACCAAGACAAGAGTATCAGTCATAAGACAGGTACCAAAACATGTGATTATAGATGAGGAAGCAGAGACATGGGGAAGCTAAGTAACTGATTCAAGATGACAGAGGTGGTGAATGGTAGAGCTAGGATTTTCCGTTTCACTAGTGATTTCAGACATGATACCAGTCTACCTGGGAAGTTCTATCTGAGTGAATAGGAAAGGGCTGAGGGTGGAAAAGATCGTCAATAGGGTTAGGAGACAATGAAGAGAATGCATACATAAATTAGTGCTCCCAAATGAGATTGTGGCAGGCATAGAGTGGAAGTAATGCTATATGGAAGAGAAGAAACACTGCTCAAGTGAAATGAAGACCTTGATATGCAGAATGTTAGAGATTAAACAGCATGTTTTACCCAATCCTAATGAAGACACATCCTCATCGGACAGATTCTACTAAAATCCATGAATGACAAAAATGTTTAAGTCTCAGTAAACGGATAATAAGGGAGAGCGGGTAGGGAGGCCACTAGCTCATATTTATCTTCTGTATTCCTAAACTGGAGAATAAGCAAATTAATTACAGAATAACTTCACACTAAGTGAAAACAGAATACTTTCACCCAAAGATCAGATATAAGGCAAAGGTGTCCCTTTCACATCTGATAAATAGTTGGCTGATATTCAAAGCAGGTAAATTATACAAGAAAAATAATAAAAAGCATTCAGATTGGAAAGAAAACTTTCTCTACTTTTTGTTTGTTTTGTTTTGTTTTCCAATAATTTTATTGGGGCTCTTACAGTTCATAACATTCAGCCCATCCTTTGTATCAAACATATTTATACACATGTTGTCATCTTCATTTCTGAATATTTTCTACTTGAGGCCGTGGTATAAGCTCCTTGTCCCCCCTATTTTTTTTTTAAATCATTCCATTGAGGGCCCATACAACTTCCATCACAATCAACACACACATCAATTGTATGCATACCACATTTGCACATATGTTACCATCATCACCCCAAAACATCCGCCCTACATTTAAGCCCGCAGTACCAGCTCCCCATATTTCCCCAACCCCACCCCCTTCCCAATGAGCCCTTAATAATTTGACCATTGTTATTACTTTTTCATATCGTACTCAGTCCACTGTGTCCCTTCACCCACTTCCCCACTGTCCATACTCCAGAGAGATCATATGTAGATCCCTGCAACTACTTTTTTTTTCTCATCACTGCCCTGGTTGGAGTAGGAAGCTCAGCCTTGCTCTTGGAGAGCTGTTGCTGGATTTGACCCATCAACCCCAGGGGCCGCAGTCCCGCACACAACCACTGCACCACCAGGGCTTAGCCCCTGCAACTACTTTTATGGTCTGTTTAGCTACAGAAAATTCTAAGGAATTGAGTGAAACAGCCATTAGAACTAACAGGTGGGTAAACAAGGATGGCAGAATATTAGATCAATAGCAATAACTCAACTGTATTTCTGGATATGAGCAACAAGTAATCCAAAATTGAACAATAAATCCACGTATAATGTCAGTAAATGTAATACAATATCTATAAATAAAATTTTAAAAGTTTAAGATTTGTACAATGAAAACTGTAAAATATAGCTGAAAGAAATTGAGAAGGATCTAAATTGAGTAGGATCCATGTTTATGGATCAGTAATTAGTATTATTGAGATGGTCATTGCATCCAAATTACTTATTATTTCAAAGCCACCCTCATCAAAAATCTCAGCTAATATCTTTAGAAACTGACAAAGTGATCCTAAAATTCACATGGAAATTTAAGACCCTAAATAGCCATCGGAGCCACATAAAAGAAGATTGGAGAGGAAGAATATGGTTTTCTCATTATGTGATTTGGAGCCCACATAGTAACCTAGACCACTTATCTCCAGTCTTATATGAGAAGTATTCTTCCTTTTCTGGTTCTGTAACCAATGTCTCAGCTTCCAATTTGCTATTAAAGTAATTTTGGGAGAATTCATTGGTAGAGAACATCTCAGTAATATGCTCCAAATTTCTAAACATGCTTTCCTTTGGCAATGAACTTTACTTTTTTTTTTTATACGGAAAAGGGCCAGAAAACATTTCTTAAAATTTTCCAATTTCTTTTTTTAAACTATTTTTATTTACTATTGGGAGTTAATACATCATATCATTCCACAGTTCAATAGCATCAAACATTAGCATACAATTGGTACCACAATCAGTTTTGAAACATTCTTTTCTTCTTGAATTCCTGGATGTTGTCTTCCTTACACCTCCCACCACCACCTCTATTTCCCTAGCCCCGCACCTCTGAAACCCTTATTTTACTTGCTGTCCCTATAAGTTTAGTAATCATGAGTTTCATGTATGAAAAACCAGAAAGACAGCTCAGAAGGCATGAAGGAAAAATGATAACAAGGAACTCAAGGAAGATATGGGACATACAATCAATGATGACAAGCAAAATGTGTATGAATTGTTGAATGTAAAATTGATTTTCTATGTAAACCTCCATCCTATTCATAACAAAATATCTGAAAGAGTAAGTGACACATAAAATAAGAAGAGAAAATCAAACAGAACAACACTACTGATAAATAAATCTAATAATTGATGCTTTGCCAAGCTACAATGATGAGAGAAAGCACAAAGACACATTTAAAATTAGGTGGTAGGGTAAAGAAAACGATTATAATAACTACGAATGAATACTAGCTACAATGCTTTGAAGCTAAATTTGGAGATGACTCATTTTCTAAGAAAGTGTAAATTACTAAACCTGACTGAAGAAGAGAAAGAAAATGTCAATGTACCAATGTTAGGGAACAGAATGAAAAACAAACCACAGCTGGCTTTCCAGGCAGGTCATGTGTCCCAGAAAACCCTGGTGTTGCAGCGGTTCAGTGCTCAGATACAAACCCAGGAGCTGCTCCTTGGGAGGAAGTCATCAGTTCTGTAAAAGTTGAAAATTTTGGAAATGGAAACATCCTTGGACAGTTCGACTCTGTCCTGCGTGACCACTAGGCATTCAAACAGACTAGACAGAAATGGGGTTGGTTTTAATGGGCCTCTGAGTGGTAAAAGCAGTTGACATTTAGCTGCTATCAAAAATGGTAGTAGCGATTGTACAATCCTGCTTGATGTGATTGAATGACAGAATGGTATGATAGCTGTAAGAGCTCCCAATAAAGTAGTTTTAGAGAAAAAAAAAGACCTAGTCCACTCAGTAGCTCCTCAGAAGGAAAGTCCCCTAATCTTCATCTGTAAAGAGCAGTGTACAAAAAACCTTAGGGATTATCTACTCTTTTCCCCCAACAGCTTCATTGGCACATTATCCTCATACCATATAGTTCTATGGCTCAATCACATCAAGCAAAGTTATGCAATTATCACCACAATCAATTTTAAACTATTTTCTTCATCTTTGGCCTCATCTTTGTTAGATTTCCATTTCCCCCCAACCTCCCCTGCCATACCCAAAGAAATGGAGTAGGTCTTCCGTTCGATACATGGAAGTCCAAGGAGTTGAAATTAACTACAAGACAAAGAGTGTTTGTTTGTTTGATTGGTTGATTTTTCCATTATTATTGATGCTAATTCTGGTCCCCAGGAGACAGCATCTATTTTATTGGGATTATCTTTGTTGTTCTTTGGTGTCATTGAGTGGACTCAAACTCATAGACACTCCATGTCTACCAGATAAAATAGAGGGAAGCACCATCTGATCTCACAGTAATTTATAGATTTGAACTCCTTTTGTGTAGTTACATGATTATCTATCTCATATTTTGAGTGCCTTACAAAGAGAGGGCCTCCACGTCTGGTCCTCCATCAGACCACGTTCCATGGCTGTTAATAATTTTTTTAAGAAATTCATCTCCAGGTCCTTCTTCCTAGTCTGTTTTGTCTGGAATCACCACTGAAACTGAGCCATCGGGGTGACCCTGATGGCATTAAAAATAATAATGGCATAACTTCCAGCAGCATGGGACCACACAAGTTCCAAGAGGGTGACAAAATGGCAGTAGAGTGGTGAGAATTCCCCTTGGGATAGAGATAGCTTTGCTATTTAGTTTGGATCTTAATCTGTTAAGAAGGTAACTCATAGTGGACCTCTAGTTGGTTTGTACCAAACAGATGGCTCAGAATTCAAGCTGACTATGCCAGAACAGACCAGCCATGTGATCAGGGGATTGGAGCTTTGAGCTACATAGTATCGGCCAGAGCTCCAGGCAAAGAGGGTGTCTAGAGACTAGGCCAATCACAGGGCTACTGGTTCAATCAACAGGCTTGTGGAGGCCATGTGCTTACGTTAATTTCATGATGGAGATGTAGGGGTGGAGTCTAGCCTGTTAATTTGGAGATAGCCATTGAGTAGCCAATGAGGCCTCTGTCTGGGCATGGCCTTCTCCTGATACATCTGGGAAATCTCGCGATATATCTCTCGTGAAGATGAGAAGCTATCTTCCCCAGTTGTTGGGAGTTAGTTTTGGAGACAATGAATCACGGACAAGGCAAGATGGCAGCATCTGAGGAGCCGTAGGAGAAGCCACATGGCTTTGCCCCAATGGAGCCAGACCTCTGAAGCTGGAGAGGCCATGTGGGTACCCCTGTCAGCAATGAGTTGCTTCTGCCACCACTGGATGCTATTGATGGACCCTGAACCCTGGAACCAAGGAGCCATGGGGAGACCCCTGCCAGTGCTGGGACTCTGCAGCCACTGACCTGTGACTTCGGGAGTCGGAAGGAGACATTATAAACTGGTATCAGTCATATGGGCTAATATCAAACTTATGACTTTGAACTGGACTGGGCTGGGATGCTTCCTCAGTGTTCCATTCCTTTTGTGTATAAACCTTTCCCTTATATCTATATGAGTGTCTATGAATCTGTTCCTCTAGTCTACCCGGACTAACACAAAGCTTCTATAAGAAAACTACAGTGTCATTCTGGGCACAGAGGTAGAGTGGGCTTGTCTGGTTATCACTTTCGTGCAATATCACAAACTGATATGCCAGGAGGTTAATAGAGCCTTGGTATGAGGGACCTTCCCAGACCTGTCTGCTTGGTTGGTTCTGATTTATATCCTTGAGCTGTCATAAAAATTCAATATCATGTATGTGTTTGGAACTTCTCTGACTTCCATGGGGTATTATCATAAATTATGATCATATCTGAGAGTGATCATGGGAATCTTGGCATTTGTGTCTAGCAGATCAAGAGTGAGGTGACATTCATGATTCTTAAATTATGTCTCTGAACTGTACCTCAAAAGCCTGAATTTGGATAACTTACAGAAGTACGCAAGGCATGCAATCTTGTAATAAACAGATAATCTTCTATAGTTTAAAGTTCCAGGACATAGAATGGGTTGGATATTTTTAATGAGATTATTAAATTAGCAAAACCTTGATCCTAAAATCTAGTTTTAAATTTAGTTTCAAATGGATTTCAGGTAAATGCCATTTTCTAATGTGGATATAAAGACAAAACATGAAATTTTAATGAATAAAATTCATATATGTGTATATATATAAAGGATTTATCCAACCAAGAATTTAAGGACAACATCATTTTGAAATTAATGAATTCAGTCTCTGAGTCTCTGATAATAATGAGTCCTGGTGATGTTGTCAGTTAGGTGTCCATAAATGTACCCTTTCAATCTGCTAACCTCAAGATCAGTGGGTCAAACTCATCTGCCACTTTGAAGAAGAAAGATCATGCTGTCTTCTCCCATAAAGATATACTACTGTCTCTGAAACCTTAAATAGTATATCTATGGTAGATAGATTAGGTAGTGGATTAGGTTTGTTGGGTATGACAATAATAGATAAATTACAATGTACATAATTATCATGAAATGTTATGAGAAGATATACACTTGTTTAGAAATAGGGGACACACTAAATAAACAGAATATAGGAAAACACTTCACACACAAGGCAAAACCCCAGGGTGGTTTTCACTGGTGTTGCTAATCTGATCAGTTGATAAGTAACTGTAGGATTTGAAGAAGTTGAAGACTGATGCCCCCCAAGACATCAGGTTCTACAGAAAGAGTTCTGACATTGAGTCTAGTTACTGCTTACCTTTGGGAAGATGTAGAATCAAGAGTATGCTCTACTTTCTGGAATCCATGTCACATTCACTTGCTATACTCATGAAAGTGATGATCTGTGAAAAAAACAACTATCTGTCATTGGACTGGAATATATGAAACTATGGTGCCATAATTTCTATGGCTGATGCTGCACTTAGTTTGACCATAGAATGTGAGCCTATCAATCACAGTAGTTCATAAAGCAGAGGAGGGCAGATATAACTATACATATAAAAATACAGCATATATCTACAGTGGTGAGGCAGTCATGTAGCACCATGGAGAGAAATCTCTGATGAGCAGATAAGCCAGTAGTCATCCAGTCAATGGTGATCAATGACACCCCAGGTATGTCAGAGTAGAATTAGACCCATAGATTCCATTGGCCACTCTTTCCTTGATCTTTCTTTCAAGGTACCTCTAGGTAGGCACAGACCTCACTCTTATGGGTCACATCCTAGCTCATTAGTCTGTTTGCACCAGCAAGGGACTCCTAATGAACAGGCAGAAAAAGGAAGGAGGACCTTACCCTGTCCTTGCATCTTTAGATTTGTTGCTGATTCCTTGGGGAATGAAGCACTGCCAGCATCAGTGTGAGCCCAGAGTGTCCTCCTAGACAAACTATATTTCCAAGAAGTGACAGACTCATAAAGCTTGAGAAATAGCAAGCACGTGTAAGTCAATTTGTCATTACAGGAAGAACAAGAGGCAGCAAGGCAGAGATCCTGGATGCTGGTGTTGTCTTTGATGCATATCTTCAACAGCATTTGGCTTCTGTGATAATCACCTGAACATAAGGAGTCTAAAATTTCATGTGTTTTTTTTAATCTAACATTTAATCATTCTGTATTATATAATCACATTCTTTTACTGGCAAAGAATAAATGTACTTTCTAGTGAACGGAGTCCCAAAATGGTTCACAGGAAAGATCATCAAAAACTTCCCATCATTACCACATTATCCTCAAGAAAGTAAAAAGGAGATGGCTGTCTCAATCCCTGGTTTTGCTAGATAAAGACTTTTCACATAATCGGTGCTAAAATGTGTTGACTACTGAGTTATTATCTGATGTAGTTTTTAAAAAATTATTTATTGGGGTCTCACTGAATGGAGTTCTATGTGTATTTGGCAACTGTGTCTCCTTTTTATCATACATTTGTGCCACTGATTTTGGTGTTTGATGATGGGAAATTTGTTTCTCAGAATTGTGACTCAGATGTGGCGTACCCTTCCAACTCCTAAATTCAGGACCACAATTTGAACGATGATGCCTACTCAGTCTACAAATGAAAATGGCAAATAATTAAATCAACAGATACCTGCTGTTTCCAGGTGGGAAAGAAGAGAAAATCACCGCCTTTTCTTTACTGGCCCCTCTCAATTACTACAAGATAATCATACTGTGTCTGTGACACTTGGGACTTATTTACCTGACCTTCCAAACACACTCTTAAAAGCACTGCATGCATATATGGATTAATATATATCCCTCTACTGCTTTTGCATTTCAGAAAACATCTCGAGATGGTAGGAAACCTTGGAATGCAGCAAAGCTAAGGAATAATAATGGTATTACTAGTTCCCCTTTCATAAGATGCTATAATTGTAAGATATGCCTACTAATTCAGATATAGGAAACAGAATTCAGCTCTGCCATGTATTAGTTGAGTGATGAAAGCAGAACAGGACAAATACGTCATGTTCTCACTTGTTGCCAGCTCACTTGCATTGGTTAAGTCAATAGTGACCAGAAGTCCCGCTTTTGGCAGGACAGTCCTGATTTTAAATAATTTTCCCCGCATCCCACAGTGTTTTTAAAAAGTCCTGATTTTTGGAAAGAATGCACGACAAGCTAGGGAATAGCGGGAGAATGGGAAGGGAATATACCCCCTCCCTTCTATAGCCCCTCCTCCCCAGTCAATGGTGTCCAGCTTTACCAATGTTAAAATCTGGTCACTTTATTTTAGGTACCACTTGCCGAGGTGACCTTGAAGAGCTGGCACCAAGTCACCCTTGTCCATGAAAGCCATGAAACCCTCTCCTTCCCTTGGAGGGTCGCAGAGACTCATACTTTTCCCAGCTTATTGCCCTTAATGAGCTTCGATATCACAATCATGAACCTGCCAGCCATTCTTGAATCTCTCTGCCCCTCCATCCTTGGGATCAGATCCCGAGGTACCTACCAGGTACTGGTCCCAGGAATGGAATCAGCAGTTGGTGATCTTTGGAAAGTTATTTGGTCTCTCTGTGCCCCAGTGTTCTCACCTGTCAATTGGCACAAAAAGAACAGTTATATAAAGAATTGTTATTGAACAACAATTAAGGGAGACCCTTGAATGACGCAAACAATCTAGTGCTTGACCACTCACATAAAGATTGTCAGTTCAAATCTGCCCAGAGGCTCTTCAGAACACAAGCCAGGCCCTCTGCTTCTTCTGAAATTTTACAACCTTGAAAACCCAATGATAGCTCCCCTTGGCACAGATGGAATCATCATGAGTGGCAATCAACTAATGGAAAATTAACACACACACACTCACACACACTTAGAGCAGGTTCTAGCCCACAGATTCTAGTGGCCACATTTATGTGAGTCATCTTCTTTGTCCTCATATCAGCCCCTGCAGGTAGTATACATAAGGGTCTTCACTTCACTGTCCAAGAAGGGGTATAGGATCACCTGAGACCACCCAGACAGGAGAGTCCAAATTCTAAATGGGAGGTTGTTCCCAGAGTCAGCAGTCTTACACATTGCACTTTCCTATTGCCTATGGCCTCCTTCTGGAATTTTCACCCTACTTGGGTCACTAGTGCAGAGTATAGTAGAACTCTTAATGTAGGCCTGAGAAGAGGATCAAACCCAAACAAAATCTATGCCATTGAGTTGGTACTGACCAATACCCAATAGGACAGGGTAGCACTACTCCCATGCACAGGCTTCTAAGACTGTCACTCTTGGCAGAAGTGAAAAGCCTATCCTTCTGCTGGGGGGTTTCAAACTCCTGACCTTATAGGTCTCAGTCCAGCAGGTAACCCCAATGCTATCAGGACTTTGAGACAGCGGGCTTCTGGATGGCATTTCTGATTCATCAGATTGGGCACTGAAATCATGAACTATTCCTTTTTTTGTGGGACCAAGACACACTCCCCACACCCTCCCTCTTCATGAACCCTCATCCCAGGAGGCATGCACAGTTCCACCAAGATTTATTAAGTAACAACTTTGGGACAGATCCTGTGCTGGGTTTTAAGCTTTAAAGCAGAGAAAGATAAAATATCTGTCTTGTGGGTCCTCAGTTTAATGCGAGTGGGGAGGAGGCAAGAGGTTGAGGGGCAGAAGGAGGGGAGAGAACTGTAGCACTTTGTAATAAAACTCCAGTATAGAAATATGTATATATTGAGCAATGTGTGTACAAATGAGAAAAATCTCTAGCTTCCTTTCTAGAATCTTCTGTATAAAGCTAGAAAGAAAACAATATCATCAACAACTCTTCCCATGAGGCCCCCTATGAACACCTAGCCACTCTTCCTTCAAGGGAATTCATCAGGAAGAGGGGAGACCCCACCCAAGCGCATTCTCTGATTCTTGGGGGCTTTTTGCTATTCACAGTTATTGCTTGGGGAGGGAGATCCAGAGGCCGATGTCCTGTAAGCTGTTTAATATGAGAGCTTTCATTACCACAGCCTTTCCTAAGTTCCTCAGACAAAGCTTTATGAATGTCTGCAACTTTTCACCAGAGTTTCACTTTTGAAATTGTTCATTTTTTAATCTGCTTCTCAAGTTATACCAAACCTTCCATTTACTCTACATTTGAAAACCCAACAGAGAAATATTTCTTCCAAAGTGTGATGGCAAAGATAATCATTGGTATACCAGTCATTTATAGGTCACAATTATCAATTAGATGGTGTCGTCTTTTCTGTTTCACAAGATATCATATATATATATACATATATCCATACCATGTGTAAAATACAACAGAAAGAGGTTCATAAACATAAAAAGGTATATATATAGATGTATATAGATGTGTACACTAAATAAATTAAACTGGTGCATGTCACTATGTAAAGTTGGCAAGACAATGTTATTTTTGGAAAAAGAAATAGACATTTAGACAAAAAAGAGAGCGATAAATATGCCCATTCACATATATCTGTTTGCTCTTCTGGAGAAATGTAACAGTAGAGCAAGTTAGTGAGGATGTCTGTCTTATATGAGAATGTCAAGTATTTATTCATAGATAACATAAGTCCTATATGACAAAGATGGCTGCTATCAGTTGTGACTCTTATCGACCCTCTGGAACCTGCACCACCCTCACACTCTTCCCCATGTTGGAGTGCACTATCATAGCCGCAGTGACAGTCCACATTATCGAGGACCTTCCCGTTTGGGACTGACTCTCGGTTTTGCCAAATATGATGTCCTTCTCCAGCAACTGATCTCTGCTGATCAGATTCCAAAGCTCAAGAGACAAAGTCTTACCAAGGCTCCTCTCTACCAAGGAATCTTCTAGCTGTTCATCTTCTAAGATGGACATGTTTGTTTTTGAGTTCTGTTAGCTAATCCATGAACCCTTGAGGTGGAAAGTATAAATGCGTAAGTCACAAAATAAGAAGCAACAATAACAAGAGACCATCATAAATGAGGAATTAAATATTCTAAATATTCAGGAGAGCTAAATACACCCTGGAACTGGAGTATCTATAGGATCATAGGGAAGGAAGGGGAGTTATCATGGGAAAAAGTAGGGAAAGACAGGATTTAGTTGGTTCTGCCCCCTTCGTGCACCTGTGGTTAAGAAAAATACCAGCTACCATTGTGTCAGTTCTGCCATGCGCATACTATGCTGATTGCTCAGAAGTGGATTGCCAGGACTTTCTTCTGCAGTACCTCTGGGTGGACTTGAACCTCTGCCCTTTGGGCTAGCAGCATTAACATGGGCACTATCAGCACCACCCAAGGGGGTCTTGTTCACTCAAGATTTTCACCTCACGGTTTGCCTGCATTTGTTTTCAGTTCAGTTATCTTAGTTCATGAATGATCCTTTGAGGTGGAAAATGTGCCTATAGCTGAGAAAAATTGGAGAAGTTAAATGCCTTGCCTAACATCAATCCAACCACCCTTGCAGGGTCAGGCTCTATCCTCAGGTCTGCAACCCAAACAGGGAAACAGAACCCCTGCCTTCTGTAGGTTATCAAGCGCAGGCAGGAGGTCCCATATGCTAGGGTTGCACTTGGCTGACTTAGAAGTCACTAGGTTCCTCTTAAATGGGTGCCTGAAGATAGAGACATGATAAAATAATTGATTATGCCCCAGGACTTAACATCCACTCTCCCTTAAACAAAGTTTGTGCCCTCCCTGAAACAGGTGAAAAGGCTGACAGTGACTTTGTATGGAAGTAAGGAGAAGTGCCACTTTCCAAGTCAGAAAAGCCCCAAAGATCTGCCTTAGCAGAATGCATGTGTACCTGCAATAGGTGTCCTCACATAACAATGGGGGAACAATGCTGTCAGATATATTGTTTGTTAATATTTCAGTTTTACAAGACAATTAGCTGCAAAGAACACGGCCATAGGAAATGAGGTGTCATTGTTTGATGCTGCCTTATGGAGTGGAAACCGTCAATTTTAATTCCATGACCCAAACGATGCCAAGGGAGACAGTAGAGAACGAGCTCTCTGCCTGATGTTTGGAAGCAGCTAGACAAGCAGAGGAGTGTAGGAAACCAACGTGACAATGGAAGCAAGTGCTAACAGTTGTCTGTGTGTACAGAGAACAGCTGGCTGTGCAGAATCTAGGCAGAACCGATAAGAGCAGACAGGAGGGAAATGATAGAACCAATCAATTGTGCCCACTGCGTTGAGCTCACTTCACTTCCCCGCCTCTGTCCACACGATGCTTCCCCGATCCATAATGAGTTTGTGCGCTGAACGGCCCGAAGGGCCCACTCACTCCTGACAGCAAACTCTTAAAGGAATATATCCTCATATGTAAACATTGAGGGCACTGTTGGAGGAAGCCCTGGCACCATTTCGCACCGTGGGTTCACACAGGATCAAGCAGTATGTCATTGTGCGTGAGGTCTCTATAACACGGAATCAGCTCAATCGCAGCAGACAACAATAGGTTGACACCAGAAATACTTGTCTTCTCTAATGTCATTATGGGAAGTAATCTGTACATGCGTGTTGAGTTTCCTCAGTGAACTGGCAGCTGCTAATTGCCACCCAGAGTCCCTTGGTGGCTTAAATTGGTAAGCAACACACTGGGATGTTAACTGAAAGGTAGTCTTTGAAACCAGTACTTTAGAAACAAGGCATGCCCATCTGTGTCTGGGAGCTCCCAGATTTGGAAGCCCGATAGGGGGCAGTTCTGGTCTGTACACATGGCACCGCCATCCATCCAAATTGACTCAAGAGCAACAAACTACGAGTTGGTGTCTACTTAGTGCTGACTCACAGCAACTTCATGTGTCACATAGCAAAGCCCTGCTCAGGCTTGTGCCCCCTCGTCCACCCCCATGCAGAATTCCCTGGCTGTTTCTGACCATCTACATCACCAACCTCCATGTCCTTTTTTCGCCACTGGTCTTTCCTGCTGAAAGGCACAATGTAAGCAAGAAGACGTTGCACAAGCCAGGACTGCACCTATTGCTGGCCAGTCAAACTTCCACTCACAGTGATCGGGCACGTCAGAGCAGAACTGTGCCATCAGGTTTCTATAGATGTAAACCTTGGCACAGGCCCAACCCCAAACCCAGACCCCCTGTCATCCAGTTGATTCTGGATCAGAGTGACCCTGCAAGGCAGGGAAAACTTCACAGAAGTCACAGATAACCCTGATGGCTGGCCTGTGTAGCTGATGGTGGTTTTTAATGGCTGACCTTGGGGTGGGCATCACTGCATAGCTCTTAATCACGAGTTACCAGGCTTTCTGAAGCCCACCGTCATTGAGTGGATCCCAGCTCATACAGACCCTCTAAGACAAATGAACGACTCCTTAGCGTGCCCGAGTCTGTACACTTTTGCAGAAGCAGACAGCTTCCTCTTTTTCTGGACAAAGAGCTGGTGGGTTTAAACCACTGACTTTGTGGTTAACTACCAATGCCTAACCCATAGCACCACCAGGGCTCCTTAGAAGGAATGCCATATGTTAACAATGCAGCCCTGATAAAATTCATATGCATCTCTTTTCCTTTTTATTTGTTTTGTATCTGTAGAGGATTAGAATGGTATTTTCTTAATAGCCTTTCATTTTGAGTAAGACTTCACTTTATACTATTTCATATCTTAAAGTCCAACCTTGACTGACATTGACAGAACTGTGCTAGCTTCCTTCTGAGCATCTTTGGTTAAACATACATCTTTTCCATCTTTTATTTCCTCTTTCTACATATTGTTTAAGTGTTTCAATTCTCCTGATGGTTCTGCCAGGTAAGGACTGGACTCCTAACCAGTGGGCAATACAAACCCGCCAGAGGCTATCTGCTCCTACGAGGATTTATCATCGCAGGAACCCACCAGGGCAGTTCTACAATGGCGTTAGGGCTGCCTCGTGTTGGGAACCACGTGACAGCAGAGTTTGGTTTCTTGGTGTTTCCTAAAATTTCCCTTCAGAGATTTCAAGAACTTCCTTTGCTAGTTTCCTATTTGGACTATAACTTATAAGGAAAACACCAGAGCCCTGTATCCTGTCCAGCAACAGGCCTGTTCCCGTTTCATTTCTGGAAGCAGGGTTTGTTGGTCACAGTACATCTCTTTCACCTATTGTTTTGTATGTGTGTGTGTGTGTGTCATCATGGTAAGATAAGGCTTTCCTTTCCCAGATATGTTCCAGCATGAGGTTGGAATATAATTGTCCTTTCTTATATTGTCCATGTGTTTGCTTCTAGCAACAGTATTTTATTTTACGTTTTGGGCACCAAGCTCACATAGATAGGTAGAGAGATTTTCCGTTCTTTCTATTTCCTGGAGCAGATCCTTTCTTCACTCTTGAATGGGGTTTAACCCATCTGGGAGTGGTGCTTTTCAAAAGTGGGCTTTGACATTAAATTCTTTGAGGGAGGCTATTAGAAATTGTCATTTATTCAAATACATTTCAAGCTAGGTATGGGAGTGGCTCATCCACCTGAATTGAAATACATTGGCATAAAGACATTTCCTTATGATGTATCTAATTTGCATGAGAGTTGTGCTTTGTCTGCATTCTTAATGTTATCTATTTATGATGCTTTTCTCACTTGAACCATCTTATCAGCATATTTTCTATTTCTTTCTTTGAAGAATGAGGTTTTAATTGTATTAATACTCTCTATGCATATTTATTTTCTATATCATTAACTTTTGTTCTCACTTTCAACTAATCAACTTTCATAGATTTAATTTTGAATTAAATCAAAGCTGATTGGCTTACAAGCTTTCTTCATTTCTAATATGTGTATTCAAGGCCCTATCAAAATAGTTCATTCAAATGAGTTTATTGATAAGAGATTAGTAAAGGAATTATTTGTCAATTATGGGTAGAATTAGCAAGTCTACTTCACACAATGAACTCTAAAGTCAACCTATATATATAAGTATCTATTGTATCATGCCAGAGTTTGTGGAAGCTTTATATTAATATCTCTTTTCAATTTTCCACATTATTCTCATCTCACATTTTAGTTCTATCTTGTTGCTAGCTAACTGAAACCCCAGTATAGCTATTTTGTTATAATTTGACTCTTATGCTAAGTTTTAACTGAGACTTACCCTTTTCTCTTCCAAATTTCCTTCTTCTTCTTCTGAGTCTTTCTTTGTCCAATTTTGTTCTTCCTTAATTTCAGCCTGGAGTAACTCCCTTAATGGGGTGGAGATGAATGGGAAACTATGCCATTAAACAAGATTCTGATTATTTTGTACTCACACTAGTATGACAAGCTTTTATGTTAATGATCAGCGTGGTGCTTCCCCACAATGCTTTCTCTCCACATCGGGCCTCTCATGTGTCCCTATGTAGGCATAAGATAACAAGGCCTAGTGATGACTGTCCTCTCTCTGAGCAAATGATGCTAGTGCTTCATCAGGCCAGTGAACAGTGGTTTACCAGATGGTGAGGGCAGGAGCACCTTTGAATCAGAAATCTTTAAACTTGGACCACTAGTTTCACCTCCTTGCTCTTGAAGGCCTATTGGACCCTCTCCTGCCAAGTGTAGACATTCAAGTTGCAGACTTCGGTCCTAAGTGCTTCTCACCTGTGTCAGTCCGGGTAGACTAGAGGAACAAATTCAATAGACACACATATGGATATAAGGAATGGGTTTATATTCAAGAGGAATAGGACATTGAGAAAACATCCCAGCCCAGTCCAGCTCAAAGTCACAAGTCCGATATTAACCCATATGTCCGAAATCAGTCTATAAAGTCTCCTTCTCACTCACAAAGCCACAGGTCAGTGGGTACAGAGTCCCGGCACCGACAGGAGTCTCCCCATGGCTCCTCGCTTCCAGGGCTCAGGGTCCATCAACAGCAGAAGCAGCTCATCGCTGGCAGAAGTCTCCATGTGGCCGCCTCAGAGGTCTGGCTCCATCAGGGCAAAGCCGTGTGGCCTCTCTGCCGGCTACTCCAGCCTCCTGGACGCCGCCATTCTGTGTTGCCTGTAATTAATCATCTCCGAGACTAACTCCCAACAACTGGGGAAGATAGCTTCTCATCTTCACGAGGGAAATATTGCGAGATTTCCCAGGAGTCTCAGGTGAAAGCCATGCCCACATAGAGGCCTCATTGGCTACTCAATGGCTATCTCCAGATTAACTGGCTAGACTCCACCCCTACATTTCAATCATAAAATTATCATAATCACCTGACTGCCACATCACCAGACAGCCCAGGGCAGCTGCAAGACTAACTTGCCTTTGATATTCTCACTTCATTTCTCTTTGGATTTTGTCACCTCTTCTTTGCACTAAACAGAGTACATATTCACTGATGTCTGGTATGTCCTGTACAGTCAATGCATGATTGTTATACATGATTTATTTACCTATCCTATTAATCGACATTTCAGCTATTTCACAGTCAATATATAGCAGCCATCTTGGACAAGCCTTGTGTACATTGCTAAGAACTTTCTGTAGGGTATAAACCAAGATATGAAATCACCATATCATGAAGCACGCACCTGTTCCACTTATTCAATTTTGCCATATTGCTCTTCTAATTCAGTGGTTCTCAGTCTTCCTAATGCTATGACCCTTTAATACAGTTCCAAAATTATTTTTCATTGCTATTTCATCACTGTCATCTTGCTAGTTATGAATCAGGCGACCCCTGTGAAAGGGTCCTTCAACCCCCAAAGGGATTGCAACCCACAGGCTGAGGACCATTGTTCTAATTGGTTGTCCCAATTGACAGTGCCTTCAGCAGTTATATGGACCTTGTTTTATTCCATTTTCTTGCCAATACTTTGCATTGACAGTTCTTGCCAATACTTTGCATTGCCAGTCTTCTTTGCCAAGATTATGGTTGGGAAATCTGTAGCCAACACTTCCATTTTTCTGATTGCTGATGAAACTGAATATCTTTCCATATATTGCAATTCTGTTACTTCTTTTCCCACAGTTCCAATATTAAGTTTTGCTTGTTGATTTACAAGTACCATATTTATTAAACTGGTTGAAAATATTTTTTCAATATGTTGTGTTTTCACCCTTTATCTCTATTGTCTTTTTTGATTAAAAAATTCACACAAGATACTCAAACATTTATCTAAGTGTCTACCCTTTATATATTCTAAGTACATTTCATTCAGCCATCTTTATATTTT
The DNA here is from genome assembly GCA_004026705.1 of Nesogale talazaci. Classification (NCBI taxonomy): domain Eukaryota; kingdom Metazoa; phylum Chordata; class Mammalia; order Afrosoricida; family Tenrecidae; genus Nesogale; species Nesogale talazaci. The sequence goes on along the minus strand of PVJH01001309.1, from coordinate 57,135 downwards.
GGGTCTTTCAAATTTTTCATTGTGAGTTGGGTGAAAGATTATAGAGCAGATGATCAGTTACACATTCAGCATTTCCTACACATATTTCTGATGCTCAATTGAAATCCCCTCTGAGTGACACCACTGCTCTTATTTCCTCCCCATGTGTATTGATGAAAGAAACATACGTACAAATATCCCTAATACAATTGATATATGGGATGTTATAAGAGTTGTAAGAGCCCCCAGTAAAGTGATTTTAAACAAATAAAAAGAAATGGCCTTTACCCGAGCTTCATAAGACATCATGCTATATTTTCTTTAAATTTCAAATAGTTCTCAATCTATCTTTTGATCAGGCATGTGGTAGGAATGCAGTTTTGTATTTTATGTTATGAGTGATCATCAGCTTGTTAAGAATTGGCTTCAAGTATACAAATGGTCCTGGAGATAACAAGGAGCCCTGGTGGCATCGTGGGCTACACACTGAGCTGTTCACCATAAAGCCAGTGGTTCAAGTCCATGAGTCACTTTCTAGAAACAAAAATGAGGCTCTCTGCTTTCAATAAAGACTTAAAGTCTCAGAGGGTGAGTCCCGGTGGCCTAGTGGTTGTGCGCGGGACTGGGCCCCATGGGGATGGAGGTTCAATTCCAGCAGCGGCTCCACAGGAGCAAAGGCTGGACCTCTTACCCCCACCACCAGAGGATAGTGATGCCCAAAAAAACAAAAAAGACAAAGTCTCTGAAGCCCAAGGCGGGGCATCCTCCTCTGTCCAATAATATCACTATGGATTGGAATTAACTTCACAGGCTGTGAGTTTGGTTTTAAGTGTCTAGTACCAAGGACAGACGCATTATGGAAGTAAGTTCTTACAAACAGAAATAATCCGCTGCTGTGTGCCACGCAATCCATTCTGCCTTGTAAAGATCCCAGAGCTTGGAGTCGATTGCCCCAGGGGGTTGCCTAGACTGCAATCTTAATAGGAGCTCATTGCCAGGATTTTATTTTTTCCCTGCAGAGCTGCTGCTCAAGTGTCTTTCGTCATTTAAGCCTTTGTCTGGAATCCTTTCCCTAAGACAAAGAGATCTATAGTCCTTCCCCCACCTCCACCCCTCGCCCCTCTAACACTCTATAAATATTTCTACTCTAGTGATTTGATTTTATTATTCTTGGAGAGATCCCCATGGCCATCTAGTCCCCTCACTAAACTTGAGGCATCCTGCGAGTTTTGAGAGGGCCTTCTGATATTTGCTTCCCTGGTGCCTGACGTGCAATAGACACTAAACGTTTGGCAGAGAGAAGAATTAATGAGCATATTGGGAGCCCTCCAAGGGGAGCGCCGAGGAGCCTCGGCCTGATTGCTGAATACCAAATCGGGGTTCCGTGTAAATACGTTGCTCTTCTCCTGCCTGTGTCCAAAATTGGGGAAGAGTAAGATGTTCTAAACAACCCACTCATGAGTTCTCTAAGTGCCTTGTCTTAGGCGTTTGTGAATTAATTTGGGAAGCCGCACAATGCCCCATTTACTTTCATTTTTCTTTTAAAAGGAGACACAGGAACACCGAGCATACAAAGAACCGCATTAGGCCGAACCCAGCGCCACGTGCTGAAAGAGTTACTATCCAATCGCGGGCACATCGTTCTAATCTTTTTTCATTTGTTTTATCCCAATGATTAGTTATTGCCTACCTCGCGTTTCTTACCTGCCTTAACACGTTGGAACTCTAAAATTCTTCTCTGTACACGAATTAGCGAGAAATTTATGACCATCTTCTTTCCACTTATTAAAAGGGATGTACTTTACAAATATGAGTGCAGCACAAATTTATTATTTACATCCTGAGCCCTCGCCTTCCTCACTACTTAATATGGATAAGGTGTTTAGTTTTCCAACGGAGTCCAGCTGCATCACCAGAATCAAACTTGTAATTGCCTCTTTGGGATTTAAAACCATTATAGTTGTGCTTTTATGTTCTCTTTTGTTTTGCTTGAATCACTTTTTCAGGTCTATGAAGTACAGCTGGCACAATAAAAGTTTGATCAATGCATAACCAATGCAGTGTATATTTCTTCCAGAAATATAAAACCCAGGTGAAAAATGTTAATCCATGAAAATGATCTTTGTCAGCTACTTATTCTTGGAACTTCAATGGGCGTTCGTCTTGAGATGAGACCTGAACTTGGGCATCTGTTCCAAGGCTTCCTGACTTTTCTGAGTTTTCAAATGCTCTGGAGTCTGATGAAGGGAGAGATACCTGGGTTGCCTTCATGAGTCCCTGGACCCAAAAAATGAGGACAGTTATCACAAGCCGGCATTTGATGATCTGTAAACACTCTACCTATAAGGAAACTGTTTTCAAAAGACTGGCACTTTCACATGCAGTGTCTATTTATTTCGATGGGCCCTCAAGTCCATTCCAACTCAGAGGGTCCCCTGTGCCACACAGCAAAACACAGTCCAGGCTTCGGCCAGCCCCACAAATGGTTCTTAAGTTTGAGCCCATTTCTGTAGTCACTTCCAACTGCTGCCTGTCCTGGAGGAGATGGCATTGTACAGGGGAAAAGACAAGAAGACTACAGCACGGGGAGAAAATAGTAGAGGGAAGTGGCACTGAGGGCCAGGCAGGAAGGTGGAGAAGGGTTGCTGCTTCATTAAAAGGGGTCAAGAAGGTGGCATTGGTTGTGGTTGTTGGACATGCTGATTTCTCACGGCCATGCATGCTACAGTAAAAAGCACTGCCTGGTGCAGGGCCATCAGTCCTCACATTTGCTCGCTGTCTGACCCCATTGCTGCAGTCACGGTGTCTGTCCATCGCTGAGGGTCTTCTTCCTATGTGCTGGCCCTTGACTGCTTCTGAAACACAATCCACTGGTACCTAGCAGCAGGACCCTGCATCCATGGTTATTGTCATTGTTAGGTGCTATCCAGCCGGTCCAGGCTCATAGACAGCAGAATGAAACAGCACTGGGTTTCAATGAACAGATGACTGATGCCAGTTTGGCCCTCCACCCCCAAAAAAAGATCAGATTCAGGATAAAGATGCAGGCAAAGGATTGATGTAAAACCCATGTGCCCAAGGGAAACAGAGAGAGAGAGAGAGAGAGAGAGAGAGAGAGAGAGAGAGAGAGAGAAGAGAGAGAGGAGAGAGAGAGATGGGGGATCATTTGGACCAACTTCATCTCCACAAACAGCATCTCTATCACAGCCCAGGTTGGCCAGCAGCAGCTGTCCTTCTGTTTGAACCCATTGTTGCACCCACAGTGTCAATGCGTCTTGTCAAGGGCCTTCCTCTTTTTCAGCACCTCTCCACTTTCCCAAGCACGCTGCTCTCCAGAGACATAATGTGTATTGCGCACTGTGTGGCTATCAAGCATCTTGCATATATATCATGTGTATTGTGTATATACACACACAAAAAGCCAAGACTGACTGGTTTCGATGGAAATCAATACTGTTATTTCAAAATAGTGGGATTGTGCCTTAATCGTGAATAGATGATTATGATTAACTCTACGTGTCTTTTTTCTTGTCCCTTAGAATAAGTAGTATCATGAAGGAAACAAAAATCTGTGTCTGTGGTTCCTTTTTCAATAGGAAAAAAATAGCACACACATACGCATTGGGATATGTAAAATATATCATGCTGATGGGCAACCTGGCTATGATAGAGATGTTGTTGGTCTGACTTATCCCCAGCCTGTGTGTGTGTATGTGTGTGTTTTTCTTCCCTTGGGGACACGGATTTACATCAATTCTTTGCTTGCATATTTTTCCTATATCTGATCTTTGGGGGGGAAAAACCCCAAACTGGTATCAATCATTTGCTCATTTGGGGGAATTAAGTCATTCTTTCCAACCCTACCCCCAATGTGTTTGTACTTTATGTTTTTGTAGAATGGCTTGTTTTATCCCTAAATAACTAGGAACATTTACACAGGACTCTAGAAAGGCAGGGAAAGAGGTCAACTCAGAGTTTCCCCAACAGCAGGCAGCCATCAGGCCTACCAGGTGGTCCAGCCAGCACAAGGGAGAGGGGAGTGGGAGGTACTTGTCTGCGAAGTGAAATTTAGCAGAGAAAAAACCTCAGTAATCCAGAGATAATATTTTAGTGCAAGGTTTAAAAAATTCATGTTGGTGCCTTTTTCAGGATGAATGATGATGTCCCCCTGAAAAGTGATGCTGAGATGAAGCCTCACCTCACTTCCTGTCTGTGTGATGGTTCTCTTTCAAGATGTTGTTTGTAGAAATACTTGTCTAGCCCTAAGGGCATCAGAAAGAGTCTGAACCAGACACTCTCTGTTCATCATAAGGTCTCTGAGAAACTTTTTGTGTGTGTGAAACAGTATACCATCAGAAAGCACAGGCTCAATAAATACTGTGAAATAGATTGAATGGGTGAATTCATGACTTATTTGTGGTACCACAAACATCCCATTGTCATAGAGATCCTTTTAATGGCCACTCTTTTTGCCTCTGTTTCTCCCTAGAGAGCGCTGCTTCCAAATGGGGCTTGCTATCTTGCCAGAGCGCAGCATAAAGAACCATTTATAGTAATAAGGATAGTTTCCTTCAAGCTACCATCACATAAGTTAGATCAGCAGTTGGCAGCATGCATATAATAAAAAGTGGGCTATAAGGCAAATGTCATAAGCAAATTGATTTTAGTCACCATGTTGCTATTGAATTCTAAAACAGAGTGGGCAATTTTACTTCTGCCAATTTTGATAGCAAATTAAATTTTGGGATGACTGATATTTTCACTCCTGTAGGGTGAGATTTTTATCTCACTCATCAATACCTTGCTTGGATCACAAACAACAGCCACACTAGGCTTCAGTCTATTCTCACCCGTGCGATACTGAGAGATCTGAGCTCCTTGGAGATGATTCAGCTGTCATCTCCATGGAAACAGATCGCCTGGCTTTTCTTCTGCTGTTCCACTGAACTGCCATCCTTGCCAACTGCACAGTGCAGGGATTTCTAGCACCAAGCATGCAGTTCAATGTGTTCCACTGAGCCACAAATAAAATAAAAGAAGCCTACTTCCTGCTGATCAGTGAGGAAGTCCAACAAGGGGTAGCATGCGGGTCTAGCAATAAGAAGCATGAGTTCCCATCTCTTCTGGGACCAGGACTTTTCCTTTTTGTTCTTTACTTAAAGTGAGTTCCCAGGGCAGCATAACTCTGCCCATTTAAATATTTAAACCTGGGAAGTTGAAGCAAATGCCATGCAGGTGATTCTGGGGTTTCCATCCTTTCAATGAGTCTCATGTCTTTTATTACACAGAACGGGAGTTGACTCTCCATCTTCCATGTAAACCTGTCAGCGCCCTAGCTAGTGAACTGACTTAACACGGACACTACCTCCTTCAAATATCCAGCACAGAGAATTTGACTTTATTAGAAAATGAAAAATGGGTCTGAGTATGCATCCTAAGTCTAAGCTCTTATCATTTCGTGGACATACAAAAGCAAGGGGATCAATATCATGAGGTTCCATTGCATCCTGAAAAAAGATGGAGCCCTTGGAGGACTTTGAGCGGAAGAGAGATGGGTTCAGATGCTCTTTGGAAGGGTCCCCAAGCAGCAGGGAGGAGGGCAGCAGGAAGGGCTAAGCAGGAAGCATGGGGTGGGAGGGGCAAGGCTATCAATAAAGAGAAGGTTGCACTAACAGAGTGACTTAAAGTTAACAATTTAGTTAAGAGAATGGCTTAAGCTAAGGATGGTGGCAGTAGGAATGGAAGAGATATCAGATCACATTTGGTTTGGTGGCCGCCATGGGTGTGGGGATCCACTGCCCCCAGGAAGGATCTGCTCTGCTCCTTTTAAGATGGACAGTCTCAGAAACCCTGCCTAGAGTTGAGAGGGCGCAAATCTGCTTCAATTTCGTTGTGAGCCACAAGCTCCAGAAGAAGGTAAGCGAAACAGGAGATTGATGGCCCAGATTCTGGTAGCAGGTCTAGACATTTTCTTTTTTTTTTTCCTAATTTATTCTTGCAATTTTATGAACAATGCATAAATGGTTAATGGACAGACATCACCAATGTGATTGACCTAACTGAGCAACCCTGTGGAAAAAGAATTTTCCATTTCAACTAATTTATCAAGCGCTTCATAAGCAGGTTAAAAATATCACCTTGGACCCCAAGCTTACACGATAGATAAATCTAACTTGTTCAATCAGCCATGCATATTCAAAAACAACAACAAAAACCTCCAACAATGCTACTTTTCTTCAGTTTTTAAAATACCTGCCCAAATTTCTTGCGAAGATTAGAAGCAAAATTTATTTACAAAGAAAATGCATGATAAAAATATCCACCATTGCTGAGCCCCTGGTGGTGTAGTGGTTGAGTGTGGAACTGTGGCCCACTGGGTTGGCGGTTCAAATCCAGCAGCAGCTCTCCTGGAGCAAGGCTGGGCCTCCCATTCCCACCAGAGGGCAGTGATGCCCGAAAAAAAATCCACCATCAATGCTTTATTGATGATCAGATCTTTATACTGATGTATCAAAAATTTGGATGAGTAAAGAAAATCTACACCCATGTTCATTTCTTAAATTTCTTACCCCCTGAAGTTCACATTAATAAACCTTAAAGAGTCCATAAGAAACATTGTAACAGTGTATTCTGCAATGTACGCTATGTTGAAGGTAAATCCAATAGCAAGAACCTAAAATTTGGGAAACGCCAGTCAATTCTACTTCTGCATTACTGGTGTACACGACACTAGAAGAAAAAGACAGAATTCTTGCAATATTTCTAGGATGATACTAATTAACCTTCCCACAGTGCAACCCAGGCCAAATACACACAAATTGGCATCTCCTAGGAAAACAATAGCAGTACTCTGGTCTGTGTCTCTTCATTGTCACAAAGATGATCATCTCCGCCATGGTGCAGGCCCAACTTCCTTCAGAGGAGTTGGGAGCAGACATTCTAGCACAGAAACTGGTCCAGGTTGCCTTCATTTCTGCAGCACAGCATGTGCCAATATTTATATTGACACCAGTGATTCACCTACTCCACTGCATATCCCGGTCAAATGACATCCAAGAACATCAGTAGATCATCCCCTTGACTGTATGGGAGCCAAAGGTTGGCCTGGCACAAACTCTGAGCAATCCATCAGTTGGGAGAAGTCAGTCTGTGGCATGCTCCATTGAGAAGGCCCAGGAATCGGCCATTTTTCCGGTTCTATATTTTATCTCATTTTCTGGTCCACAATTTCCACCTCGATGCTATCTTTCAATGCCTCTAAAATGAGATTAAGGTTTGTAGTAAGAGCCTGAACTCCGTGGAAACCAGCAATCAAGGTAATAGGTAAGAAGCCTTTTCATCCATCTTTCTTCAAAGGAAGAAGTCCCGCTCCAAATTTTCTATACTGAAGTAATAGTCAATTTGGCATTTAATATACTCTTTAAGCAATGCTTCTTCCATGGTATATACCTGCACACCTGTCCCATCATCATAGTATTACATTGCACTGGTATTAAGTTCTGTTTGAAATGGTTGTTCTGTCCTTTCACCATGTTCTCGATAACCACATGAATAATTGAAATTCAAGCGATGATTTCCTCTGCCTTGTCCTCTTCCACATCCTTGTGCGTGTCCCCTTCCTCTCCAGGAACCTCAGTTGTTACCCCCTCATCTCGCACACTGGAAACTTCATCTTGATCATCTCTCTTTTCTCTCTCTGGCCTCCAAATTCTTGTATCACTTTGCCCATTGCTATGTGCTGTTTTGTTTGCTTCAGGTTGGCATCTTGCGCTGTCCCTGGATCCTGGTCTTTCTTGAAAATCTGGCCTTACATCATCTACGTGGAGTGGTGCTAACCTGTGCGTATTAGCTCTCCTTCATTGATCAGTTGACCAAGCCTCATCTTCACTGACACTCTCTCCAGGAACATCCAATTTTGCTTTCCACTTTTCTTTGTTTTCCTTGTTGCTTCTCTTTTCAACCTTCTCGTCTTTTCTTCTTTGTGTTTTCTTATTTCTTGACTAATGACACTCGGACTTCCACTGTTCACGAATTCACTTGGTGTTGGCCAATTTACCACGTCGATGAAATCATGAGCTTTATGGCTGTTCTTTGCCTTGAGTTTTCCTGCTTGTATAATTTTAGGGGAAGTGCGCTCTGACGCCGACAGTGACGAAAGTGCGGCGAGCTGGGACCGAAGGACCTCCAGCGGAGTCACTTTCACTAAGGAATTGAATTAGCTTCCTGTGGCAGATCGCTGCTGTTACTAGCCATTGAGCTGTGTCCACTGAAAGAGTATGACACTATTCAGGTAGGAATTGTGAGGTCTAGTTGGGGTCCAAACAAGGCTCCACCCAGTGTGGTCTCTAAACTCCACAGGTAGTTCAGGTGTGAAACGATTTAGTTCCGCTCGGGCAAAGTCCCACCACATCTGTCTGTGGTCTCATAAGGGTTTTGATGCTGTTTGCTTAAAGGAAATCAGCGCTCCTTTTGTTTATTTTTCTCCCTAATTGTTTGTAAGGCCTCAAGTCCCCAGAGGAACTTGGAGCAGAGCTCCGGGGGGTGCATCTCAATTCCTGCAGTGCCTCTTCCTGCACCTCCTTCCGTTCGCTCCTTTCTCCCTCCCAGCAGCCTCGCAGCCTTTCTCTCTGGGCACAGGGCAGCAGCGCTTGCCTGAGTCCCTCCCCTTCTGCAGTGAGCGCACGTGACCAGGAGAACTCATGGCCTTTAGCAGTGGTGCAGAGGCAGCAGGGCTGTCACCCAGCACCCCAAATCCCTTCTCCTCCCAACTCCTGGAGCCATCTCTCCACAGCCCCTGGGCACCTCTTCCTGTGCCCTACGTGTTGCAAGTCCAAATCTCAGCTGTTGACCCAGCCCCACCTGGTCAAACGCCACAACACAGCAAGGCTCGCTTCCTGTATCCATAGACACAGCTCTTGGACTTTGCCCACAGGCTCCCATAAGGGTTTTTAAGAATTTTTTTTAATTAACAGTTGTATTAGGCCAATCATTTTTTTAAAAGAATAGTACAATTGGAACACTTTCTTCCTGCGAGTACTTATTATAAGCGTCCCCTTTAACCTCCCCAGGTCTACCCCCAAGAGACCATTCGTCCAGTGACTGTCCCTATACATTGATCTATCCTGGCTCTCGAAGATTGGCGCTATAGGGATTACAGTGTGTGTGCACAGAGGTCTGCCTGCATCCAGTAAGGTGTTCCCGCAAGGTCCATTGCAGAAAGCCCTATTTTCTGCACACATTAAGGACATTAGGAACCTTGGTTGTGTGGTAGTTTATGAGCTGTCAATTGGAAGTTCAGCAACTGAAAACTGTGGGTGAAAAGAGAAACTTTCGATCCCTGTAAACATTTACAGTCTTAGAAACCCAAAGGAGCAATTCTACCCTGCCTGTCTGACACAACCACATCATGGCAAATCACTAAGGGTGTGCAGCAGAGCATGGAGTTCCCAATGGAGTACCAAGGGTATACTTTGTGTGGTACCCCATCTGTTTCAACCAGGCGACACTCCTGGAGGTCAACAAACAGATCTTGAACTATCTACAGGGTTTTATATTCTTATTACTTTTATTTTTTTACATATATATATTGAACATTGGGGTTTTGCTGTTATGTTGTATTTTCTTTGGTTGCTTCATTTTAGGATGCCTTTTTTGGTACATTTTGTTACCTCTGCTGGTCTATCTAGATAAGATAGGCTGGATGCACAGTCTGGAGGCGAAAACGATGGGGGCTGATGGTTCTGGGGAGGACATGGGAGAAGGGGAGGAGGGGGAAAGAGGTGGTATTGACCAGTTCAGGGATAAGGGAATAACGATTAATTTAAAATCAGTGACAAGGTAGGTGTGAGAAGCTGATAGGGGTTGATCAAGAGTAATGCAACAGAGAGTAAAGAATGAAACCCAAATGGTGGTTGAGCATGATAGTGGGACAAGAGCAAAGTAAAAGGAAATAGAGGAAATAACTAGGGGGCTAAGGGGCATTTATAGAGGTTTAAATACATAGGTGTATATATTTATATATGACATGGGGAAATAGATCAATGAGCATATACTTATAGGGTTAGTAGTAGGATAGCAGATGGGCACTGGACCTCCACTCAAATACTTCATGCAAGAACATTTTGCTCTATTAAATTGGCATTCCATGATGCTCGCCTTCCCGACACAATCACTGAAGCCAAATGTATGCATAAGAAAATGTGGTGAAGAAAGCTGATGGTGCTGGCTATCAAAAACTATAGTGTCTTGGGTCTTAAAGGCTTGAGTAAATAAGCTGAGAAGCAACAAAGCCCACATGGAAGAAGAACACCAACCTGTTTGACAGGAAGTATCCAAGGGACCCGTTATCAGGCATCAAAGAACTAAACATGATATCATTATAAATTTGAGGGAGTACAGGTTGAGGACCTAAAGCCCATCAATAGGTAAAGCAGCATCCCCTTACAGAGGGGTTGCAGTTAGGAGATGAACCAGTGAAGGTACAGGGTAGTAACAATGAAATATGCAACTTTCCTCTAGTTCTCAAGTGCTTTGTCCCATCCACTATCATGATCCCAATTCTACCAGACAAATCCAGTTAGACAAGGTGATGTACCCTGGAGTAGGAAACATGGGGAATTTAGGATAGATGATCCCTCAGGACTAGTGGTGGGAGTACTGGGAGGGTGGAGGGATGGTGGAATAGAAGGGGGGAGACCAATTTCAGGGATCTACATTTAACCTCCTCTCTGGGGCCATGGACAACAGGGAAGTGAGTGAGGGACATGAGGGACACATTGGACAGTGTACACTATGAAAAAGTATGAACAATTTGTAAATTATTAGGGGTTTGTGGAGGAGGAGGGAAGGAAGGGAAATATGGGGAGCTGGTACTAGAGGTCTAAGTGGAAGGAGGATGTTTTGAGAGTGAGGATGGCAACAAGTGTGCAAATGTGCCCTGCATATAATTAATGTATGTATGGATCATGATGAGAGTTGTATGAGTACCCAATAAAATGATTTATTAAAAAAGGGGGAGGGGGAAAGAGGAACTTATACCAAGGGCTCAAGTAGAAAATATTTGGAAATGAATACAGCAACATGTGTACAAATATGCTTGATACAAATGATGTATTGAATGTTATAAGAGCTGTAAGTGTCCTCAAAATCACTGGGGCAAAAAATGTTTCTTTTTTGACATTTACACTCACACATTCCATTCCATTGAACATGAAATTATTGGTTTGTGTGTTTGTCTTGGTTTGGAACAGTATTTCTTGGTGGAATGTAGTCATAATTATATTAAAAAGAGTTTACACCCACACACATATGTAGTGCTTCTTATATTCCACTGGTACTTACATGCTGTGGGGGTTATTGCTTATCATTTTTCCAGTTAATCACCTCAGAAATATCTAAGATCCTGCACCCACAGGAGTAAGCAAAGAGAAATGTAATGGTGACTTTCATTCATTAAACAAACCTCCACTAAGGACGGTCCTAACAGCTGGAGAGTCTGTTCAATTGCTCCCACATGATTCATTGTTGGATGGCCTCTTCCTTTCACACACTCCCTCCCGCCTCTCACACAATGGTCCCTGGGAAGGGGCTCTTCTTTGGCAGTGACTATAGATGAGGAACTACACTTTCCTGTCACACAAGTTTCCAGGTTCTATTTGTAATAACACACCATGTATCAATCAGTCCTAGAAAAGTTACAATCAAATGTTCCTTTGAGCACAGGATGGGGAAACTCCACTCCCTTACTTTGGACACATTTTAAGGAAAGATCAACCAGCACAAAAGGACAACACATTTCATGAAACACAGGGAATCCCTTTGTTTTAGTCCGGGTAGACTAGAGGAACAAATTTCAAAGATACACATATAGATATAAGGAAAAGGTTTATATACAAGAGGTACAGGACATTGAGAAAACATCCCAGCCCAGTCCAGTTCAAAGTCATAAGTCTGATATTAACGCACATGCCCGAAATCAGTCTATAAAGTCTCCTTCCAACTCACAAAGTCACAGGTCAGTGGGTGCAGAGCCCGGCGCTCGTTTCCAGGGCTCATGGTCCATCAACAGCAACTCAGCTCTGGCAGAGGTCTCCATGTGGCAGCCCCAGCTTCAGAGGTCTGGCTCCATCAGGGCAACGCCCTGTGGTCTCTCCGCCGGCTCCTCCAGCTTCTCGGATGCTGCCATCTTGTCTTGTCCGTGATTCATCGTCTCTGAGACTAACTCCCAACAAATGGGGAGATAGTTTCTCATCTTCACGAAGGATATATCGTGAGATTTCCCAGAAGTCTCAGGCGAAAGCCATGCCCACATAAAGGCCTCATTGGCTACTCAATGGCGATCTCCAATTAGCAGGCTAGACTCCACCCCTACATTTCAATCGTAAAATTAACATAAGCACATGACTGCCACACCCTTAATGAGGTGGATTGGCAGGATAGCTTCAACCATGGGCTCAACATACAGAAGATTATGAAGATGACGGGGGAGAAGGGTGTTTGATTCTGCGATGCATGAGGTCACAGGAACTCAACAGGGATCAAAGATGCCATCATTCTGTGTGGGGTATAGTTGACCCTATTCCATCCAAAGCTTATCTTGAGTCTGAGATGGAGATACTGGGTTCTGAGATCCTCCTGGGTGTGCTAAGTGGATTAGCAGAACACATAAACAAACAACAACAAAAGTCAAACCTTCTGCCATATTCACAGTGAGCCTTTATCGGGTTTCCAGGATGACCCATCTTTCTGGGAGTAGGCAGTCCCATGGTTATCCTGGTACTGACTTTCCAGATAGCAATCCAGCTTTTCCCACAGCACCACCAGGGCTCATTAGAAGAAAAATATGCACATGAATGTGTGTGTGCATATGTAATTTAGATATATAGATATGGGGGCTTCAGAAGTTTGTGGAAAATGGATGTAAAACACGATGGACTTGTTTCCGTGAGCTTTGTGTAGTCCGTGTGTGTGTGTGTGTGTTATACATGTATATTAAATGGAGTGGATTCTGACTCATGTGAACCTATATAGGATTTGCAAGGCTGTTATTCTTTACTAAAGAAGACAACCTCAGCTTTTCCTCAAGGACCACATGGTGGATTTGAACCATCATCACCCAAACACTCAAGTCTCCTCAAGTGAATTTCAACTCATAGATACCCTGTAGTACAGGATAGAAATGTTCCTCTCTGGTTTTCTAAGTCTTCAGATCTCTATAACTTCTTGAAAGCAAAGTGTCTCATCTTTCTCCCTTAGATTGGCTGGTGGGTTTGAGCAACTGACCTTGTTCTCTCTCTCTCTCTCTCTCTCTCATGTGTGTGTAGCAGCACTCTCCTACTAAGAATCTACTAAATGCACTCTAGAATCATTTCTGTGAGCTTCTTTTAGTCCCCTAGTGTGAATATATGTGATATATATATATATATCCTTGTCGTAATTTTAGTAGTAACTTTAATAGAGGATACTTAGGGCATTTGTATCACTTCCTTGCAGCTAATGCCAGCTTTCAGTGGCTGTGTGTCTGATTTCAGATGAACCCACCATGTCTCTTTCCATTTCCTGTCTTAGAGTCTTTTTCACTTAGTAGGAGAGTGCATAATGTGCAGAGAAAACTCTCCACTAACATGGGTGGGAACCAGTTGATATTGACCTCGCCTCTGCCCTTCCAGGGACACATCTGGGAGGCACTGCACACCCTTCTGAGGTCTTACCGGCCTGCAGACCTGCTGTCCTCAGTGACCTGTCCTGGCCTTTCCTCCTCCCACTCCTACTTGCAGGGGTCAGTTCCACATAAAGCATCACATTCATGACCTGGTCCCTAGCTTTGATTTGGAGAAGACCAAGGAAAGCTGACAATATTCTGCTTGAGGTACAGGAAGACCGGCTGCCAGACAGTCGGTTCCCACTCAGGGCAACCCCACAGGTCAGAGAACGGCGCCATGTCGTTTCCCACTGGCGCATTCAAACTGCCCAGCGTGCACTGACTGAGTAGGCCAATGCTCAACCCACATACCACCCAGGAGATCCTCAACAAATGTGAGACGTCTGGCCCCTCCCCCTCCCTGTGGAAGCTCAGTGACAAAGAAGAACTTGCTGAAGGCTGCACAGCTGGCGCAGGGCAGAGAGATTTCAAATAGAAGCTTCCTCCTGGGGCTTTCCATCTCTAGGCTGCCTTTTGCTCTGTCCTGAGCAAACCAACGAGGACCCCTAGTGGCGTTAATAGGGTGGACATACATGATCCAAACAGTCCATTCAACCCGAAATCTTTCAGGGAGGAGATGTGGCCTCAAGGGTAGACCCTGATTTCCCAGAGCAGTTCAGGCTGATAAGTTACAGACGGGCTCCAAACAAGATGATCCTAAAACAGCAGGTGCTCCCTCAGAAGGCGGTAAGTCTCTATTCAGATGATGTGCCCAGCATTCCTTTGGGGTTTGTGTCTCTGAATCTTCTAAGTCCCTTTACTGGTTCGAGCCATTGGAAACCGCTCTGGCATCTGAGAAAGGTGTGATCCGTTCTTTCCCAAAGCAAGTGAGACAAGTATCTTCCACAGGACTATGAGAGAGGGGTGGGGGCGGGAGATCGAGTTCAGGACCAACCTTCCTAACACTGGAACATTCTACAAACCAAGGTGGGCACGCGAGGCTGCTTACAGTTCTATCCTGCAGCAAGCCTGAACAATTGGGACTCTCCTTCCTGTTCCTACATCAGACCTGACAAGTTGCAAGCAGAGCTGGGCAGTGTGACCTGCTGCTGTCTCTACTTTCCACAGGCGTCCCTGCAGGAGACAAACTGCCACGATCTCAGCTACTAACAAAAGAGTCAGTGGACACAACCAGCCAAGAGCAACTCTACAGAAAGGTCTGGTGATCTGCTTCTGAAAATCCAGCTACCGAAACCCTGTGGAGCAAAGAATTCTACTCCAAATGCACACCGTTCGACGTAAAATACACATCGACGGGGGCTGCTCACCAGACATACACTGCATACACTGCTTAGATTTTGGTTTTCTGCCTCAACACGCCCTCAATACGTTCCTGCTCTTCCACCCAGTCAGCCATACCGCTCTTAATGTTTGGCCTGTCACCTGTTCTAACAAGGGTTCAGTGCGGTGCATGAGCCGCAGCCCCCTGTTTCACCAGCTACTTCCAAAGAACTTGAGTCTGCGGAGCTGCTGGACAGGACAGCCTCTGTCTCAGGTTGGGTTCTTTAGAGCATCCAAACCAGGGGTATGTAGATGTGTACACACAGAGAAAGATATTTGTCTCGAGAAATGGTTCACGCAGTTCCACGAGTGGGTACGTCCAGTCTGACTCAAGACCAGGGGTCAGAGGTCAGCCGAAGTCCTCTCCTAACGCCTGTGAGAGCAAGACCTGGTGGACAGAAAGCAGGAAGATGAAGCAGGGAGATTGTAGGCTGGTGGATGCCGAGCTGAGTGATCGTGACGTGAGCCCAATGCATTGAGGATTGGCATCCCCTGATGGCTCCTGGGATCAGCAGGTGATAAAACAGGGGGTGCTGCAACAAGGTGTAGAACTGAAATCCAGCAGTAGAAGTTAGTTTGCTTCTACACACTGTCCATCCACACTGAATAGGAATGAAACTGCCCTCAGTCTTGTGGAGGCTGTGACTGCATTAAGGAAACCAATTCCCAGACAGCCAGGGTGCAGTGTAGCACGGATGAAACACAACTTTCCTCAAGTTCTTTAATGCTCCCTCCCTGCATCCCCCTTTATCATGACCCCAATTCAACTCAAATCTTGCTGGACCAGAGCAGGTACACGGGTGCAGAGAAGCGATCGAACCACAGGGAATCCAGGACAGATGAATCTTGCAAGACCAATAATGACAGTAGTGATTCCAGGAAGGCAAGGGAAAGGGGGCTAAGAAAGGGAGAACCAATTACAATGAGCTACACATAATCCCTTCCCAGGGGGACAGACAGAAAATGTGGGTGAAGGGAGATATTGCAAGACATGAAAGATTTTTTTAAATAAATTATCAAGGGTTCATGATGGAGGGACAGGGGGAAGAGGGGAATAAACTGGTACCAAGGGCTCAAGTAGAAGGAAAATGTTTTGAAAATGATGATGGCAACATATGTACAAATGTGCTTGACATGATATATGGATGTATGGATTGTGATGAGTTATAAGAGCCCCCAATAAAATGACTTCTTTTTTTAAGGAGCTTGATTCTCCCCTGCTGGCATAGTGGGATGAGTATTGGGCTGCTACCCACAAGATCAGCAGCTCGAGACCATTGACCAGCCTGCAGGAGGATTCTCTCTCTCACAAAGAGTCTCGGAAACCCACGGGGACACTCCTTCCTTGTCCTATAGGCTCTCTACAAGGCAGAATCAACTTGCTGGCATGGAGATATTTGGGGTTTTGCTTTTGATTTTTTGAGAATTCTTCCCTTCTCCCCACACCCCTTATCCACTTCACCGAAGATCGCACCATGGAGCTGACCACACGATGCCAGGACATATCATGGTAGGACCCTGGCGCCTCCAAGTGACCCTAACATCTAACTGTCATGGACTGCAGAAGTGTGGGAGATGGCTCAGAGGTGAGGAAGCAGGTGAAGGCATGATGGCATAAGCACGAGGGTGCAACCAACAGGTGCTGGACCAGCCTGACTGGAGGACAGAGTGAGGAGATGGAACTAGGCTTCCCGGACTCCTTTCTCCCAGCTGGTGAAGCCACAGCCTCTCGTTGATTTGCTTCCTACCTGAAGCACAGCCCTCCTGCCAGGTGTACAAGTTCTCTCCATGTGTAGATGTGCTCCCAGAAGCTTAGGACTTTCTGCTGATATGGGAGACTACTTTAAAACAGATAGCTTGGAGGGATCTGAAAAACAAAATAAGCTAAGTGCAAAGGGTAGATACGAAACAGATTTTTTTCAGGACTCCAACTGTGAGATATTATAAGCACAACAGATTTCATATGGAAGACATTGACAAGGAATAAACATAGACCTCCTAAAGCTAGCATTTTCAGGGATTTGCTTCTTTGAACATCAGCGTTTCATGGGCCGGGCAGGGAAGGGGGGAATGTTCACGTTGGTATCAAACGGTGGGCAGCAAAATCTCTCCATCCTTCCCAAATGGCAAAGACAGATCAAACCTAGGTACAGGTTACCTGTATTTGCAAGAAGTGATTCCAAAATCCCATTTCAATTTGCTCTGAAAGCAAGTGTTGTCCTCGCTTTCTAATCTTTGTTGAGAGCTCAAAGGTTAAAGAGACTTGGCTGAATTTGTCTTCAGATATATCCTTTGTTCTGATTCACGCGTTTATTTGAATTTAATATTTCAAAGGACACTTCAAACAGACTTTCCAAAGCCCTGCTACCTCCAGGTCCTTATTTCTTATTTAATATTTAACTGGGGAGATTTGTCAAAACCCTTAAGAATTAATGGTTGCAAACTTAAAGAGTGTAAAGGTTTGCAGAGAAAACCATTTGCTAACCACAGGGAGATTATGTCCCCACAGCTTGGGCCACCATGTGAATCCACTTTCGGGGGGTTAGTGCCATGGGGAGCCTATCCACTGGGAAAGAATGGGCTTTAAATAAATATGACAATGTGCATCGTTTCTGAACTGTAATGCTTGATTTGTGCCTAAAAAGCAGGAGATAGAGAGGAAGAAGCAGCTTAAAACAAAGTTTTAAACAAACTGTGATTTCTGGTTTTCTATCACTATAGAAGGGAGACTTGCCTAGGGGTCTGGATTAATCCAAACACTTTCTGCTCAAAAGATCTTAGATGTCAAACAAAACATAGCTTTAGATTTTCAGTGTGTAGCTAACCTACTGCCATGTCCATTCCTACTCTGTCACTATATAGAGTGACACTAGATAGAATATTTGAGGCTTTGTGTCTTTACCCGGTCAGAAAGCCTTGTTTTTCTTTCATGTCTATATCCAGGTGTCTCCAAAGGTAGAGAGGAAGATTAGAAGTCTACACTTGGAAAGGAATCCCTGAGAAGTACCGATGTTAAAGCCAATAACTGCTAACCAGAACGTTTGAGTGCACCTGTAGGCACCTCGGAGGAAAGGTCTGGTGATCTACTCCCCCCAAAATTGGCCATCGGAACCCCTGTGGGATGATGTTCTACTCTGATGACATCAGTCACAATAACGCAATAGAAACTGTTTAACAATCTGTAAAAGGGGGCTTCAAAAATTTTATGGAAACATCCCACCATCTTTTGCTTCCATTTTCTACCACCTTTTGCCGTGGAGACTTCGTAACATGGTGACTGACTGGATTGCTGGTGCAGATGTCTCTGTGTCCTGAGTACTAGTGAGACCCTGGGTTTGACTTTGCATAGCTCTTAGAATGATCTACAGTGGCACAATATATCGATCAAATGCCCCAACTTCACAAATCCACATGAAAATAAAACTGGGTGAAGATCTGGCAGCTGCAGGATGTCATCAAATCCATTCAAGACAGAGCACCAAGTGCAGATTGAGGGAAGAAATATCTAGGAAGAAATATCCAGATTGATGTCAGTAAAAGGACAAACAGTCCTCGGGAAAAGGTAGATCTCCAGCTAGGGCCCACACGCGCCCTCAGATTGAAGAAGAGTCTGAGATGGGGCCAAAGGGTGTGGCCAACCATTTATTCTTGGCTTTGAACTAAAATGGAACAGAGAGGAGTGGGAGAAAGAGCAGTCATGAGGTTTGCATCAAGAGTACAGGTAAGAATATCCCCAAAGCAGTTCTAATTGAAAACATATGGGGCTGATGTAAATTGGAAGCCGCTTCATCACAACTCGTTTGGGGATTTTGTTTATTTTGGTGGAGTGGGATGGAAGGGTTTGAGGGCCTGTTTGGTAATCCATTGAATGATTAACTGCAAGGTCCGCAGCACAAACACACTGGCATCTCTGAGAAAAAGTGTTGGAACTCATTGCACTCTTAAAGATTTATAGCCTGGGAAACCCAGTATAGGGTCAGGATGAGTGTGAATTAATTCCATGGCAGCAGGTGGGGAATCTCAGGGTGGTGGCAGGCTGGAAGTTCATCTCAAGTGAATTCATGATGCCAGGACCTAGTTCAGGTCCCTAGCACAGCCTTCAGTCCTTATTCTTAGGTTGTGCTTAGCTAGTTAGAGAGCCAAGGCAATGTGGACTCACCTGACTGATTCCCATAGAAACCATGGAGCATTAAGGACCCCTCTAATCTGGGCAGCCATGGCTCCTAGGCAAGAGAAAGCAACACAGCCCTCAGTGGGGAGAAAAGAGACCCTCGTTAGCTGCCGAAGGTGGGAAAAGGGTAACAGTGGGTATCATTGCTGATGCCAGAGCAGGGCAAGTGGCAGGGCCAGGTACAAAGTGAAGCAGGGCAGCAAGCCATGACCCAGAAGCCACTCTCGTCTCTAGCATCAGGAGCACCTGGATCTGCCAACATAAGCCAGCTTCTCAGAAAGACTGTGGACAGTGTGAGATATGAAAATGATTTATAAATTATCAAGGGTTCTCGAGGATGGGAGGGGGAGGGGGAAAAGAGGGGCTGAAAATGTTATGGAAATGATGATGGCAACATATGTACAAATGTGCTCAGTACAATGGATGTATGGATTGCTATAAGGGCTGTGAGAGGAGCCCGCCAGGGTGCAGTGTAGCACTGATGAAATGTACAACTTTCCTCTAGTTCATCATTGCTTCCCCCCACTAGCACCACCTCAAGTTTACCTGACAAATCCACCTAGACCAGAGCATGGACTCAGTTACAGATAAGAACTGGAAACACAGGGAATCCAGGACCCATAAACTCCTCAGGACCAATATTGAAAGTAACTGTACTAGGAGGGGAAGAGGAGGAGGGGAAGAGGAGGAGGGGGAGAGAAGGGAGAACCGATCACAATGATCTACTGATATTCTCCTCCTAGGGGAATGGACAACAGAAATGTGGTGAAAGGAGACATCGGTCAGTGTAAGACATGAAAAAATAATAATAATTTATAAATTATCAAAGTTTCATGAGAAAGGGAGGGTGGGGAAGAGAGAGAGAAAATAAGAAGCTGTTACCAATGGCTCAAAGTGGGAAGAAAGCGTCTTTTAAATGATGATGGCAACAAATGTACAAATGTTTTTGACACAATGGATGTATGCATTGTGATAAGAGTTGGATGAGCTCCCAATAAAGTGACTTTTTAAAAAGAGCTGTAAAAGCCCCCAATAAAGTGATTTATTTTAAAATAAATAAAGCATAAGCAAACTTAAAGCGGACCTGTTGGTTTGTTCTTTCCTTTGGGTCCAGACATAAAATAGATGTTACAAGGAGCCTTTCTATAAAAGTGCTGGCACAGTCACCCTTAGGCTTAGCAAAGCCCTATCTTCACTTCCGCCCCCAGGGGTGGAAGTGCTCCATACACTGAGAAGATGCACGTGGCGCGGAGAAGTCCCGAAGCAGACTCCCCACCGGGATGCTCATCAATGTCGATAAGCGTGTTTGAGAGGAGCCGCTCTGGCAATGGGGCTGTCGGCTTTGAGCGGCGGATGCTTTCTGATGAAACACAAGTTGTTCGGAGAGGAACGTGTAAATAAAGTGGCAAACTGCAGAGAGACGGGGGTGGGAAGGTCTTTGCGAGATACTCCTGTGACGTCAATCAGTGAATGAAAGATCAACTTCAGCACTGCACCCCAGACTTCAGTGATAGAGAATGAGTAGAGAATAGATGCCATACAAAAAGCTAAAGGTCAAATGCAGGATGAGTGTGATAGAAAGAATGAAACGAGAAGGGATCCGGAGACAGAATTATGCAATCAGTAACGTCATCATTCGTGAGTAAACAAAAAGCGCAATGGAATCTGGTTTTTATGGATCAGATACATAACATATTGAAGATACGCACACACAGATTCTAGAGGTGTCTTTGTATCTTAAAGATGATTTTTTAAAATCTACATGTATTCAGATAGATTAAAAAATAAATCCACCGGGCTGAGCCCCGGTGGCGTAGTGCTTAGGTGCGGGATTGCGGCCCACTGGGACGGAGGTTCAATTCCAGCAGTGGGGCTGGGCCTCCTACTCCCACCACCGGAGAGCAGTGATGCCCCCCCAAAATAAATAAATAAATAAATAAATAAATAAATAAATCCACCAAGATGAAAATCAGATTAGAATTTAAAGCCCCCCCCCCCAAAAAAATCCAGAAATATATGTAAAGGAATTTGGAGAAAAACCAATTGACAACCATTTATATTTGAAAACAAGATTCACAATCATTAAACATATCCTAGTCCACATACCTTTTTGAAAAATGTCCTAAAAATGGTTTCAGATAAGTGAGAAGTATGCAAAATAAATACTATATACATATAATACTACTTATAAAGTCATAGTGAATATTGAACTAGAAAAGCTCATAGTTCATAGTGTGAACACCTGACTGAGGAAGATCCCAAGTGTAGTCCTTGAAAGAAGTGTTACAAATTATATTTTAGGTAAGCAATCTAAGAACTCCTTGCTTATTTCAACCTCAATTGAAAGTTGAAAGTGGAAGAAGATAATCAAAGCAGGTGGCGGGGGTAGGGAAATGAACAGAAACAATTAAAGCCTTATATCAATAGAGAAAGATAGAATGATATTTTTTCAATGTGAACACAGTGATTGCTAGAAAACAAGTCTAGAGTTCCCCAATTATGAGTGGAAGACTGGTATAAACAGAAAATATGAAAGAAGCAAAAAAAAAAAAAAAGAAATCTAGCACATAAAATAAGATATTTCCTCATAAAAATTACATCTATTCTGATTCCTAACAACCACCTTAGGACTGAGTAGAACTGGTCCTGTGGGTTTCCATGACTAAACCGTTAGAACACTAAGCAGTCTCATCTTTGTGCCATGAAGAAACTGGTGGGTTTGAACTGCTCACCTAGTTGTTAGAAGACCAACAAGTCACCAATTATGCCACCAGTGCTGTTCTAGGGTGGCATAGAAACATTTATATAAGCTAAGCAAATATTATATGCATGTGTATTTCTTGCATTTATATTTAACATTTAAATGTATATGTTTTACATTTATATGAGGGGTACCCCCCTAAAAATGGGGAAAAAAATCTCTGCTGGGCAGAGCTTTTGCAGTACACATATTCCCTCTGGTAAAGCATCTATCAACTTACTCTGAGTTAGTGCACCCAGTGGCATAGCCTGAGAAGATTCTTTTGGGTCTCTGTGACTATTTTCATAGAAGCAGCTTCATGCTAACCTCATTTGTGTGATGGTTGATTTAAGAGAACAGTGTGCAGCTATGAAATTTTGTTTCCTGCTTGGGAAAAACACCACAGAAACTGTTGTGGAACACAGCTTATGAGGACAGCGCTGTGACAAAAACTCAAGTGTGTGAGTGGTTTCCTCATTTCAAAAATGGTGAAATGTGGATTGATGACAGTTCTCATTCTGGATGCCCATCAACTTCCCAAATGGACAAAACTGTTAACAAAAATTAATGCACTTGTGCTCAAAGACTGACAACAGACTACTGAAGAGACGGGGAAGCTAGCTGGACTATCTTGGAGCTTGGCTTAGCAAATTTTAATGAAAGATTTGGGGATAAGAAGGGTCACTACGAAATTTGTGCATTAAGTTCTCACTAAGCAGGAAAAATAGTGCCCAGTAGAAACATGCCATGCTTTGAAAAAATAGCTCTGAATTGACATAGTTTTTTCCCCCTCAAGGTCATTGCTGGTGAAGGGACATGATGCTATTCTGACAACCTCCAAAGCAAACATCAAAGTATCTCTCAACCTGCACACCATGGGCTCTGACCAATCAAAATTAGCCTTAACTAGCTAGTACTGCAACAGCATCAGTGTAAACCCAAGGAAGTGCAGAAATGTCTGCAGACGAGTAGTGTGCATAATAGATAGTCACATAGATTTAGACAAAATTTTAGAGCAAACTCTGGCAAGGCTATAAGCCAAAATTTTATCCTTAGATTCTAATATCAAAGATGGTTTTAATTTTTCTATGTTGAAATATGAATATTAATGTGTTTTCAGAGAGCATGAGTTTTAAATGCCCCCCCTAATGCGGACCCCCCTACACCCCCTTCCTTGGGAGTCCAATGCATTTCTTCTTAAATGCAGAGGATCATGATTTCAGAAAAGGTGGCTAGAGTGTGAGTGTAAACGACAAAATTTAAAAGATGATACGTCATTTTGTCATTTTTGAAGCTGAAATATTCCAATGTTATTCATTAGCATCGTCTTTTTATTATTATTATTAACACCATCTTTTAGCTAGAGCTGATTGCCAAGAAATGCAGGGCCAAAAAGAACAAAATTCAGTAATATAACAAATGGGGGCTGAGCGCCGGTGGCATAAGTGGTTGAGTGCGGGACTGCGGCACTCCGGCTTGGTGGTTCAAATCCAGCGGCGGCTCTCAGGAGCAGAGCTGGGTAGCAACCACCAGAGGGAAGTGATGGCCCCAAAACAAACAAACAAACAAAATGAATTAGGGAAAAAATTCGTTGAAAAACACACCCTACCCCTTTAGAAAAATGTGAACACACAGTATGTCTAATACAAGGTACATGGTTGCTGCTAGTGGCTGTTTGAAAGTACACATGTATGTTTTGTTTTGTTTTGTTTTTTCATAGCCGCTTCAAAAACCTTTTATCCATGACATTTTCTTCTCATTTCAGCTGGTATTTTGAGGGTTCTCTTCACCAGATTTCACTCTGTATCCTTGTGTATTCTTAAAATCTGCCTCACATTCATGTCTATCAACTTAATTATGATCTAAGATCATCAACACTGTCTCACTCTCCCATTAAATATAATCAGCTGAGCCCTCCCCTTGGGGCCCCAAAGGGCAGAGTCGTGTGCCCTGCAGAGTGGCAGGGAAGACAACTCACAGGCACACAAACCCACAGAAGGTCCTTAGGAGCATGTCTTTCGCAAGGCTGTTTGGGGCCCAGCAGGTTGGAGAGTTCTGCAGAAGAACAGCTCCTGCTCTGGCACAAACCATGGGGTTTTCAAAATATGTTTATCTTACTTTATCTTTGAGAAATAATCTCCAAATTGTGTTCAGAAGCAAATAGAAAATCGGAACCTGAGTTGTTCTGGGCATGGAAAATACATGTTCTTCAGTCCTGGGGGCACTGTCGGTGAAGGTTGGACTGCTGACCAGCAAGGGCAGAAGCTCAACTCCCCCTTCTGTGGTCTGTGGAAGAATACTTTATGCTCTGTGGAAGAGTGATGAAGCTGTCTGCTCCTTTAACCTATTCTGCACATCTGGCACAGGCACAATTTGTTGGAGTAAGTTTAATTTTTATCTGGTTTTCGTTAAATGCTTTACAGACAAGTAAGGTGCTAAAATATGAGGAAACTTTTAAGTGCACTTCAGAAATATTTGGATTCACTTGATCAATAAAAAGAGAGCACAAAAGAAGCCAGCATTGTGCTACACCTCCTGAGAAACAAGGAAAGAATAGTAAAATAGGTTCTTATTGACATTTCAGTAGCCCTGACTATCCCTGCATGTATGAAGGGGAATCAAAAGGTTGGAAGTTCAAGTCTACCCAGAGATGGCCCAGTGGTCTACCTCTAAAAGTCTGAAACTCTACCTAGGTTGCTATCAGTCAAGATCCAACTGATGGTAGTAGGTCTAGCTTTATGACTTGATCCATCAATAAGCAATAGTTGTGCACCTGGGTTGCACTGTCTGTGCTAACAAAATAGATCTCAAAAAGTTATTTTCAATTTATTAATATATACTGAAATACAATAATGAAGAAAAAAACTCTTATGTTTGCTTTTTAAGTTTTATTGGCACATAATTCCCATGTCATAAAATTGAATAGTTCATTCACATTAAAAAGAGTTATAGAATCATCAGCACAATCAATTTTAAAGCGTTTCCCCCTTTCTTGTACTCATTGTTATTAGCGCCCCCACTTCACCCCAGTGATGAGTTTGATTTCAGGCCAATGATGATGGAGATGAGCAACAATCATTGCAAGGTAGTTTTGATATTTTGTGGTTGTTGTTTATTGTTCTTATTCTCCTACCAGTTCCAGTTTCCTTCAAATTGATTCTGACTCATGTAACCTTTGTATTAGAGCATAACTGCGCTCCTTAAATTTTATCATGGCTGGTTTTTGTTTTTTCATTAGCTCACCAGCGTGTTTTTTTTTTTAAAGGCACCAGTCTAGGTGAACTTAAACTTCCAACCTTCAGGTAAGCAGCTGAGCACATTCACCTTTTGTACCTCCCAGGTACTGGGGTATCTAGTCAGTCAGGGGTGGTAGAAACTAGGGAGGGATTGAATGCAGGCAGGAATTTGGAGAGAGAATCATGGTCATATAATTCAGATAGCTAATGAGGATTTGTGAACACCTGGAGGCTAATCAAAGGAGGCTTGGTGCTTTTGTGGATCACACACTGGGTTGCTAACCCCGTGGTTGACAATTCAAATCCACCAGCCACTCCCTGAGAGAAAGATGAATCTACCTGCTTCTGTAAAGATTTACAGGGTTCAGCTGTGTGATCAGGAGGTGTCGATGGGAAGAGGTATCAGAGATTCAAAAGTCATGCTCCAAATTGATATGGAGGGAAATGGGTGCAGTGGAGACCCAAAGTCTACCAGCAAGATAATTGGACAGTACCTCTTTAGAAGGGCCTCTTGGAATAAGGGATTAATCCAACTTGCAGTGTGGCACTGATAACCCACAGAGCTACCCTCTAGTTCTTTAAGATCCTCCCCCCTTACTATTATGGCAAGTATGTGATATGCTTCATTGGCCATGTTTGTTTTGCATATGTCCATATGAACATTTAAGATTGCTTGCTACATGGAGGACTTCTCAGAAAGAGTGGCAGTAGTAAGGGTCCCCTGAGAGTACAGAAGTGGGGGTGAGGTGGGGGAAGTGATAGTATGATCAAATGGGGTTAAACAACAAATTTATAAGGGATATATTGAAATGAGTAAGATATATCAAGAAAGTTATTATTTAAATAAAATGAAAAGATTTACATTGTTGGAAACACTGTACTGGATCTCAATGGCAAAAGTTGGGTTTGTTTGTTTGCTGTTAGAAGTTAATTAAATGCATAGTTCTACCATTCAACTACTTTCTTAGTTGGAAACTTTCTTTCCTTTTATGACCTTTTTTGTGTTCTTATGTGAACATTGGTCATCTCTCCAGGCTCTTTCACATGCTTTTGTCGCCTCTCCTGGTTCTCTCTCCCTTCATTCAGTGCTGGGTTCATGGTCTCACTTCCCACCATTCTACCATTAATACTCATCTGGTGTTTGTTAAATGCATTGTAGATATGGAAGACTCTGTAACTTTAGGAAATCTTCAAAAGAACTCATGAAATATTCCAATACACTTCATCTATGTGAAGAATTAGCACAAAAGAAGCCTGCACTGTAAAGCATCTCCTGAGAAAACAAAGAAGGAAAAAGCAAAGCAGGTACTGACTGATGACTGGCATTTGGATAGCCATTGATGTTCCTGGGTGGTATGATGATTAACCAGTAGGTTGGGAGTTCAAGTCTATCCAGAGAAGGCCCAGAAAAAAAGAGTTGGAGATCAACTTCTACAAAATTAGCCATTGGGAATCCCATAGAGCACCATTCTACTGTAACACACTTGGGACTGTCATGAGTCCAGATGAACTTGTTGGCAATTGGGTTTGTTCAATGAACTTTCACAACTGCAGTTTCCTCTTGACCTCAAAAATAACCCCAGGCAGTTGCACCACTGAAAATAATCATTATGGTGCTAATGATAATAACAAAAATGTGAAGGGCCTTTCATGAATGGTTTCTTTTACTCCTCTCCATGACCCTCTGAGGAAGGGAGCATCACTATGCCCACTTAGTAGATGAAAGCGTCACAATTTCAAGGACTTGCCGATGGATTGCTACTGAGGGTGTGACTTGGAAAATCTTCTGTGGACAGGAGTCTAGTGACATTTCAAAATTTAAAGTACATATCTTTAGATCCAACAAATTCTATTCCTGGTATCTGTCCAACAGACCTACTTCTATGCATGTGAAATGTTGTATGTACAAGGATATTCAGTGCAGCATTATTTGCAATAGCAGAAAATCGGAAGCAGCCTAAGTGTCCACAATTTGGAGGCAATACAAATAAATTAAGGTGTTTTCATATAGTGGAAAGCACACAGGCATACAACAAATGAAGTAACTCCATAATTATCAATCTCTTCAATTAAAGAGTAATATGCATAGGCACAACAGTACTGTGGTATGCTGTTATTTGTGAGGAGGGAATAAATCCAAGCATAGGATGAGTGAAAGAAATACTTACACTAGCATTATAACTCACACCAAAATAAAACATGACCCAAACTCACTGTCATGGAGTCAATTCTGACTCACCTTGTGGGTATAGCAGCCTAACTCATAACCACGACACCACCAGTGTCATTCTACTTCATAGATTACGGTTTGTTCCAGACAGAGTGTGCTCACATACCTTCACCATCAGTGGATGACTGCAGACACGTTCTCTCAGCCTTGCTCTAGTCTCACTCACAGAAACCAAACTCGCCGTCATAGAGTCCGTGCTGACTCAGAGCGAGCCCTGTGGGTTTCCAAGACAATAACAGTTGATGGGAGTAGAACGTCCAGTCTTTCTCCCTCAGAGCCGCTGGTGGTTTCGAACCTTGCAGTTCAATGCATAACCACTACATCACCAGGGTGCCGACTGTGTCTGGCCAGGGCTTCTGTAAAAACAAAACAAAACAAAACAAGATGTCATGGGGGAAAAAAAACAATGTTTAAGGTTAAGGCAAATCCTAATTTAAACAACAACCACAAAAAAGAAACATCATCCTACATCATTGAGTCTTTGCAACAACTTTGTAGAAATGCTGCTTTCCAGTCCACCTCCTCCCCAAATCCACAAACACCCAACAGCAGTATTTAAAAGACGTAAGCAGTGTGAGAAAGATCTAAGAAGAACTTGTAGCATGAATGTCAACTACCAAGGTTGGGGAGACTTTTGTGGGGGGATTCCCAGAAGGTTATCTTAATACAGTTTCTCAAATGATGTTTTCTCTGATTATAGAAGGGGCATAAAATGAAGATGTTTTAAGAAAATAGAAATCCAAAGAGGAAGAGCATACTCAGCAATTTTTCCAGCTGAAAAAAACAAACTGAAAAGAAAAGAATTCAAGCATGGAGCTGCAATATTGAGAGATTTTTATGAGAGGATATTGAATTATGCAGGAAGCATCCAAAGAAAAGGAAGGGAATATGCAGAATAATTATACCAAAAAGAACCAGTCACCAATCAACCATTTCAAGAGGCAACATAACACCAAGAACTGATGATATTGAAGGAGGAAGCTACACTGCAGACACTGGAAGAAAAAAAATGGTAGAGGAATTAGCAGAATAGCGACCAAAATATTTTGACAATTACACTCACTGAAAATACTCACTAGTCTATACCAGGAAATCGGGAAGATTAACTTGGTTAGCTGACTGGGAGAGACTGATAGGTGTGTCTATTCCAAAGAAAAGTGTCATAAAACAACATGGAACTGATCAAACAATATGATTAATAGCACATGCAGGTAAAATTTTGCTGGAGATAATTCAAAAATGGTTGCAGCAGTCCATCAAGAGGGAGCTGTCAAAATTTTAAGCAAAACTTAGAAGAGATCATGGAATGAGGAAAAATAAGGGATACCATTGCTGACACCAGATGGATTTCCACTGAAAGCGGAGACTATCAAAGCTTTGTTGACTTGTGTTTTGCTGACTACACACAGGTATTTGAATGTGTGGATCATAATAAGCTATGGGTAACCTTGAGAAGCATGGAAATTCCAAATACTCATGGAGAAGCTATATGCAAGCCAAGGGACCGTCATTTGAACAGAACAAGGGGAGCCTGGAGAGTTAACATTAGAAGAGGTGAGCTTCAGGATCTGTTCTTTCCCCAGACTCACTCACTTTGTATACTGCGCAAATGGTCTGAGGAGCTGGACCACGTAACGAAGAAGCATGGTACCAAAACTGATGGAAGGCTCATTAATCACCGGAGACATGACAAGGACACCCTTAGGCTTGCTGAAAACAAAGAGGACTTGGAACTCTTACCGATGAAGTTCAAAGACTCACCCTTCATCTGGCTTATATTTCAACGTAAGGGGGGAAAAAAACCCTTACAACGGAACCAATAAACAACGTCACAACAAACTGAGGGGAGATGAAGCTGTCAAAGATGTCCATTCACTTGGATCCAGAATCAACACCCAGGGACGCATCCATCAAGAAAGAAAACGAGGCATTGCATTGGTCACGATGCTGTCCCAAACCTCGTGTTTAGGGTCACTTTGAGGAACAGGGTGTGTCTGATCCAGGTGATGACATTTTCAGTCAGTTCATCTGCGTGTGAAAACAGGACAGTAAATAAGGAAGAGAGGAGACGACCTGATGTTATTTGAATGAAGGTGGTGACAAGGGCTATTCAATATACTGTGGGTGGCCAGAAGAATGAACAAACCGGTCTTGCCAAAAGTACCACTGGACTGCTCCATAGAATCTATACCTTGGACATGCTCTCAGGAGCAGGCATGCCTTGGGGAAGGCCATTATGCTTGGTACAGTAGATGGTCGGTGAAAAAGAGAAAGGCCCTCCGTGGAACGATGGACACCGCGGGGGCACCTGTGGGCTCCACCATGACCAGTGTGAGGAGGGTGCACGCCTGCACAGCACCTCGTTTTCCTGCGCATTGCTGTGAGTGGGCACCCACCCAACAGCACCCACCAGCGGCCATCCTTGTATGTATTACCTATTCTAAATTGTTCAGAAATTTAAAATTAAATCATTTTTATTATGTATATATTTGAAAGGCCTTGCTTAAGATTACATAGAGCTAAGGTTCTCAAACTCTTTGAACAGGGGACCAGTTCACTGTCCTCAGACCATTAGAAGGCCAGACTTTAGTTAAAAACAAAAACAAAAACAACTATGAACAAATTCACTGCAGGGGCCTGGAATGAGTTAGCTGGTAAGCAGGACAGCAGCAGCAGCAAAAAAAGAAGAAGAAGAAGAAGAAGAAGAAGAAGAAGAAGAAGAAGACACCAGCGGCCCGGATAAATGCTCTCAGTGGGCTGCATGTGGCCCTCAGGCCATAGTTTGAGGACCCCTGATAAAGAGAGTAGGGCCTGGCTTGGCTGTTGAGTTGCCTTTAGACCAAGCCCCATACCCACCCCAAAGCTCCTGGTGAACCCATATCTCCTTTTTCACAGATGAAGAAACTGAGCCTCCAGTCAGCTAAATGGCTCTCCCAGGATCACACAGTCAGTAAACGTGTGCACCGGGGCTTGACTCCAAGTAGCCCAACAATAATGACAGTAATTTACTCTTTCTTATTTCAACACGTGGAGCAAATGCAATGTAGAGGAAATGGCCTGTGGAAGAAAAGTAGAAACCTCTGGTGGAGAAAAAGTAAAGTCAGTGAGGATTTAAGCCTCACTCATCCTGGGAGCTCTCCTCTCACCTCTTCACCCCTGAATATTGCTTGGTACCTATTCAACAGCCAGGATCATACTGTCAGTGAGTGACAGTGACTGTCCCCAGAATGGGACATGTTGTTCTTGAGGCTGTCGCCATTCTATCCTTCATTCATTAAATCAATCAGCCAAATTATGCTGAATGTTCTCTCTGGGAAAGACATTGGGAGCACAAGAGTAAACCCAATATAAACTCTTGATGCTCAAAGAGTTTGGTCTATTTGGGAGACACCATTATCTGTCTGTCATCCATATGCCATTTTATTGTTCCTAATGCATAACTGGGACTGTAGTAGGCCCCCATAAAAATTGATTGGGTAAGTCTATATGTCACTTCTGCCAACACCTCTTCACCACTCCCTTCTCCAAGTAACTCTCCATAATATTGTTGCTGGGTGTCACCCAGTGGATTTTGCCTCATAGTGAGCCCGGTGTGACACAGTAGGCCTGCCCCACAGGTCAGATCTTTCCTCCTGTGGGGAAACTGAGGGGTTCGAATGGCGCCTCCTGGTTCACAGGCCAGGGCATGAACCAGTGCCCCACCAGGGCTCCTTCTCCACGGGCAGGATCTCTTGGTGCCTCTCTCAGCCTGAATGCTGAAACTTGCCATGCGAGGACATGGTGGGTAAGAAGCTGACTTTGGTGAACAACCACAATAGCCATTAGAGCACACTGGATCCTTAGCCATCATGCTCCGCACAGAAATGCGGTTCCCTCTCGATGTTCCCATTTTATTCATAAGCGTTTTGCTGCAAAGGGGGCGAACTGCCGGGCCCCATGTCACAGCCTGCAGCACAGCAAACTGGCTTTTTTTCTGAAGCTCATAATGTGATAATTAAATTGCTAACAGGCACCTTAGTGATGGCATTTGCTGAGGATGTGAAAGCCCTCTCACAACTGCACCTACTTTTTTGTAGGGAACTCCTTAGTGGCAGTGCCGCTATCAGATCGGGGGCTTCTTTATATATAAATATATTCATATTTACATATATAGATACACTCATATATTTATTTATTTATATATTTTTCTTCTTCTTCCATGAGTACATTAAATTTTTATGTGGCGTAAATGGGATAGGACTTGTTTCCCTTCCACTGCACAATGATTTATTACCCAAAAAAGACCACAGAACTAATTAGCAGAGTAATTAATTAATATAAATTTGCATATTTGCATTTGCAATTAGTGCAGCCGACTGATTAGTCTGAAAATGAGAAGTTTGACTCATTAGATGTTAGTGTCTGCTGGACCAGAAAGCTGCTGCCAGATGAGGCGGAAAAGGGTGGAATAAGCATGTGTGTCTCTTTTGTTAGAAGAATGGGGAATATGCTCAAATATCTGGGGCCAGACACCAGGGTTTGCCACTTAAAATAAATAAATAAATTACTTGCTTCCATTTCTGCTAGTCAATGTTCCTTGCCCTTTTGCCTACAGCAAGTCGTTCCAACCAACCCTGGGAGTCATTGTGTCCCTCAGACGGAGCTCTTATTCCCTAATGGCAGAGGGGTGTGTGTTGTTTGTGGGGGAGCAGAAAATCTGTCCTGGTTTGATGTCCTAGGATTTTGACTCGTGCACCCAATTCAGTGGTTCTGTCAAAACAGTTCTCTAGTGCTGATAGGGACCCCCAGGGGACTGGATGAGAAGACTACCTTCCCTTCAGGGGCTGCTCCTGACTGTCTCTTTGTTCCTCCAGCCTATTACGAAGCTCCCATCTTCCTATCCAGTTGACTGAGTGAAGTCATTTCTGCAGGATGAGACAGGACAAATAAACTATAAATATACTCTCAGACACATAGACGCATAGGCGTCTCAGAACAGACATCAAGTACCCATAGGAAGACAAAGGCATTGCTCCAAATTCTCCCAGGGAGGCTGGGCACATGGGGTCTGGGAGAAGCAGTGTCTTGCTTGACCTCACCAAATCTATTTCAGGTGATGGCTCTCCCTTGCATTAGGAGAGTATGACTTGGAGCTTTCTGTAGTCAGCAAGACTACTTCTAAGCTAAAGTCACGTCAAAACGGAAAAAAAAGGATCCGTATGTTGTCAATATTCATTCCAAAAACAAAATTAATTCTATGTCATTTGTTGGAGGGCTAGACTGTATTTCCTGGGCACATCTTTTAAGGATGCTCAAGGAATTTTTTAAACTCATGTCTGACTGGCTCAGTTCTATGGTTGGAAAATTACCACTGAGATGCGTTAAAGTATAAAGTGACTCTCTAATCCATGCATTTAGGTGCCCCACAAATCAACTCACCCTCAGGATCCAGAGAGATTCTAGAAAGAGGAAATGAGTACAAGTTTTTGTCTTATCATATCAGAATTGTACTTTTTAACAGCCCATTGTATTGGCATATATATTCACCTATCATGCAATTCAGTAGTTCAATTTAATAAGGGTTGTATAATCATGTCCACAATCAATTTTAGAACATTTACTTCTTTCTTGTACTCATTGTCATCAATTCCCCAGCAACCCCCAAACTCACCTTCCATACCCCAAGAAACCATCAAGGGAGTCACTGTCTCTATAGGTCTGCCCATCCTGGATTTCCTACACAGAAAAGCATATAAAACAATTTTTAAAAAAACACAACTCTACCGCATTCTGCGTGCTAGCTACTCTGTTCACATTTCTGGTCTGTGGTCACGGGAGACCCACTGGAGACTTAGTCCATGTGTGGATTCGGTGAATGGTTCAGGGCTCCCACTGTTATTCACAGCCTTATGTAAACTGTGCTCACAATGTAAGCTCTGATACCATTCCTTCCCTCATGTTTGGATTTTATCCTTGACAATCCTTGGATCACAGACAGGTGTGCTTCTTCTGTGTAGGTCTACTAGATAGCTCCCACAGATGGCTGCTTGTTCAAAGGCAATCCTCTATGCCCTCAGATGCAATTCTGGGCATCATCAAGTTTCTTCACCACACTTTGCTACAGCGCTCATATCTTCAGTGATCTCTACACGAGGGTGAGCATTATGCAGGACCATGTATTAAGAACAAATTATTCTCACATTTTGGCTAGAATTAATTGTGAGCTCTGATCCATTCATATTATGTGCAATTGTAATATCTCAAAAGGGAACCAGAATTGCCTTGTTATTCATCGCCCCCACCCTTTTTTTTTTTTTTTTTGCTTTGCCGTATATTTCCCAGATTCTAATAGCATCCACTGCCATGCACCTAAATGCTGAGCCAAAGTCTCTTCATCCCATGATTCCAAGGAGGACTATATTCATAGGTGGTCCTACCTGACCTTGAAGACTCACTCAGATCTCTTCCCCACAACTCTGAGCACAGAGCTAGTTCCTTATCCCATCATTTGTGCATAAAACACCATGTCCATGACCCAGAAACTCTGGTTTCCAGTATTTCAATGGTTTCTTCGTGTCCTCACCTCACTCATCAGGCTGAGAACTTTGTCAAGATTGCTGCTGACAATGTTACATTTAATTTAAACCCTGCAATGCTGAAAAACAGCAGTGGTTAAAGACCTCACACCACTCCTTCTGTTCCGGAAAACGGTCTTCCGCTAATGATCAGCCTTTCCACGTGACTTAGCTAAGACATACACCTGCTGCCTTGTTTATTGATAATAAGCACAGATGCCAAACCAAAAAAATCCTCATTGCCATTGAGTCAATTCAAATCCATTCCTACCCATTGCCATCCCATACTGATCTTTAAGGGAGCAGACAGCATCATCTTTCCCCTAAGAAGTAGTTACTGGGTTTTCACTATCAGTCTTGATGTTAGACACTCATAACTTAACCCACAGCACCAGCACCACAAGAGTTCCTTAGGACAGACACAGATGACAAGTGGAACTGCTGGTCTTTACTGATGGGTCATGAACAAAATGTTTGTTAACCAAAGTTGGTTAAACATCCCTCTTTCCAAGGACCCCGAGCCATGCCTTAACCTCCACCTGAGCCAAGGTACAACCTCATGCTTGGAGACTAGGCTGACCTCAGAGGAAACCACTCCACTCCTCCCAGCTGGTTTTGTTCTAACCTTGTGTTTCCTCTCCTCTCTGTAAAATCAAACCCCTTTTGTGCCTAACTCTTGAAATGCCTTCAGATTTTGGGGGGCTCTCCCTATTACAATACTCCTTTCTGAATAATGCCTCTGAGATATAATGACCCAATTGCTGATACCATAATCAGGATGATGGCCCAGGACCCTAGGCCTTGTTTCAGTTTGTCTTACATAAGATTTCCCCAGAAATAAGAAGGGACGTGATGGCATTTTATGAAAACAAAGAGACATAGCTTATTGTTTGCAAATAGGTGGTGGCAGGTACTACATAATTTCATGTCAACTTGATAAATAAGTGTAAGGTTGGAGTCTAGGCTGTCAATTGGGTCACAGCCTGATGACGTGTCCTTGTGGGTATGTTCTGAGAACTTTCTCTCCGGAAGCATCTCTCTCTCTCTCTCTCTCTCTCTCTCTCTCTCTCTCTCTCAACCCTCCTGTTGACAAGCCACGTAGAGTCATGCTGAGACCTAGAGATGAGCCCTGGCGATGCTTCCACCACTACTGGATCCACAAGACTTGGCACCCTTGGCTGTGATCTGGCAGTGTGCATCCTTCCATGTGCTGAGGGAGTCTGAAGAGGGATCTATGGACTAGTATCAGACCTATGGACTTGGTCTAGACGGGCTGGGATGTTTTCTTAACATACTCTTTCTTATACATATATGAGTGTCCCTTAATTTGTATTTCTAGTCAACCTGGCCTAAGACATAGGTAAAAAAGTAATCTTAAACAAAGTAGCTTAAATATTATGTTTAAGTCCAACTCAATAATACGGTTTGAGTATTGAAGTCAGCCAGGAGAAAATGTTTACAAATGTTAGTGGGGAGGCAGTTGTCTTTTTTATTTTTGATTGGTTATTAGATATTAATATATTTGCTCTAACTTATACAGGTTTTCCCAATCAACGTTTACTCAATAATTTATTTCTTTCCTCCAGAATACCTGGAATGTGGACAGTACCCTACAAAGACCTCTTTAGGATTTTCCTTAGTCCTTAAATCGATTCTTCCTGATGTTGTTAGGTTTCTTGAGTGGATACTACCTCTGTCTTGATTTTGCAAACCAAGAATTCAGGCAGAAACCTGGATTGTAACCCAAAGGAGTTCTTATGAAGGACGGGAGAAGTTTCAGGTTTTACAGACTCAAAAAGAGTACATACTATTCCAGGGAGCATGCCAGGGCACACTGGGGCTCAAAACTAAACACAAGAGGCAAACTTGTGGGACCGTGCACCCACACGTGGTGAACGGAGGCCAGAAAGTAAGCAGAGGCGAAGCACCAGCGGGCACCAGGAGGGGGTTGAAAGAGACTGCCTTCCATCTGCCATAGTATTTTAAACCTCTGGCTGCAAAGGCATAGTGAAAGGTATTGGGCGACCCGATTGGCTGAGTTAATCACACCTGGGTGGGGTCACGAGCCTGGGCCTAGTTTGGGCGGACCAGGTGTAAAGGCCACCTGGCTTGGGGCCTGAATTTGCGCATGCCCAGTTAGATTCTTCAAGGGTGGCTAATACTTGCCTGATTCCCTCCCAGCCCCCTCTATGGGGCCTGTGCGGCATGGGAGAGAGAGCCCCCGGTCTGGCGACCTAACAATATCATTGTCGTCATATTTCCCAAGAAAGACTTGGAGCAATTTCTAGGTTATAAAACTTTTACTTTTCCTCTGCAAATTTTCATAGACCAGTACCGGTAGGCACGGGCTCATTTATTTATTGGCTGCTCTGTCTGTATGTTTTCAGTCTCTCTCCACTTACCTCCGAGATATGAGCGGTGGCAAATGGATTGGGCATTTTTCTCTCTGCTGCAGAGTCATTGACCAGCGCCAGAGATGGATGCCCTGTTTTGTAACTGTGCTGTCATACATATGATACAGTCTATTTTTTATATCTGCTTTCTATAGAGGACAGGGTCTATTTTCTGGAAATGTGTCACGGATCTAATGAGAGGTCCGCTGCTTTCTATAGAGGACAGGGTCTATTTTCTGGAAATGTGTCACGGATCTAATGAGAGGTCCGCTGCAGAGGTAATGGAAGGCAATGCTTTCCGCCTTTATCACTGGAATGGAGGAAAAGTAAAGTCGGATCTCAGCCAACGTGTCTTCAGGACAGCTGTCACTGGTCCATTCTCGCGTTGTTTGCTGAGGAAAGAAAGAGCGATGTCGAGACTTCTCCGCTCACAGAAGAACTCCCTGATTCCTGTAGTCATCTCCCAATGAGACGTGAACATATAAGGAACTCACTCCAGACTGCAAGCCTTTCTAATACAGCGCTTCTCCTGTGTTGGATTTACCGCCCCCCCCACCCCCCACCCAATCAAAGAGTGGCAAGAATGAAAAGATGTCTTAATGTAAAGTGACTAGACGTCCCGCTTCTTAACAATTTAACAATGTCCCGTGGCATTTTAAAATTAAAATAAGGGCTGAGCCCCGGTGGTATAGTGGTTATGTGCAGGACTGTGGCCCACTGGGCTGGCGGTTCAAATCCAGCAGCAGCTCTCCAGGAGCAAGGCTGGGCCTCCTCCTCCCAACAGAGAGCAGTGATGCCCCCCAAAAAAATAAAATTAAATTAAAATTAATATATTACAATATTATTTTTGTGTCCTATGAAAATTTTTGTTGCTCCATACAGACCAAATTTTTAATCAAGAATCCCCACCCCCCACCCCCCGTCAGTGGTGTCCTGCTTAAAATCTGGTCACTTTATTTTAATGGTTCACATTGCTTCTTAAATGTAGGAAGTTATAGCCCAGAAGGGACTCACTGTTCCAATAACAGCAAAAAACTTTTTTGTACCCCTGTAACTTAAACACTGATTTTTTTTTTTTTAAGAATCATTCCAGATCATTAGTCCATTAGGTGAATTAAGCACTTTGGCTATTTTCGTAAAACACATCCCAAAGCTTTTACCATTTCCAGAAAAAGGAAGCACCATGCCCCCCTGTCAGAGACAATTCTTGAAGACCCTCGCGTCTCCACGGTGTGCGCTTCCTTGGAATGCTTCCTGACAGGCAGGATCCTTTGAGCAAGGACCTTTCACATTGAAAATAGTATTTGGTGAATCCATCCCCTCTATGTCTTTCACAAACTATAAGGTTTAATAGCGATTAACACTAGACCACAGCACTTTCAAATTAACGATAGCCCTGCCAGTTCTAATTGGTATTCTAATTAGCCCAACCAATTCAACTAATTAAGAACATTAAACTTTTTAACAAAGGCTATCTTGCTTTGTGTGTTGTAAAATGGAATTTCCAAGGGGTGGGGGGAGGGGGAGAGGAGGAGGACAGGCAAAGTCTAGGCTTTACAGACCCTGAGAAACAGTCCAGAGTTTGGTGTCTAGCCAGAGGGGAATGGGCAGATGCCTGCCTTTGATGGGGTGAGGACTCGCAGCAGCCTGGCTATCTCAGAAGGGCTGACACAAGTCAATGCAGAGATGGCACTCTCTAAGGTCCCTGTGCCTGCTGCGAGTTCTACTAAGTGGCAGTAAGGACAGGACAGCCTTGTGCTGGTCGACAGTGAAGAGGAAACAAGAATGGTTGTGCTTTAGAGTATGTCCTTCGATAATAAGGAAGGGGGGAAAGCAGAAAGGAGTTGTCCTCCTGGACTCCTTTAGGACATTCCATACTTGAGCCATCAGCAGGAGGATGCTGTGGGCTCTTCTCTCAAAACATTTCCCAATTCTGTCTACTCTGCATCTCCCCCACAGAGCCACTCTTGTCCTGAGCCACTTGAGTCAAAATTTTAGCCAGTGCTCATTCCCAAAGTCTCATAACAGCACTTGCATACCCCTGGCATCTGATGTCTCTGTTGCTGGGACAACGGCATAGCTCTGAGCCCTCGGGGCATCTGTAAAAGCCTCAGGACCAGCCAGTGTTATGCTTTTGCCCCTCGTGCAACAGTCAAGTGAACCTCCTCAAAATTTACCTGCTTGAAATCACTCCTCCACACTTGGAAAGATCTGGAACCCGTACCTTGAGGCATCAGGGCCTGCGCCATCTGCTCTTGGTATCTTATTGGTCCTCATTTCTTTTCTTGGTCATTGCAACTCAGGACTGCGGGTTTCCTGTAGTGTACCAAAAGGGGAGGAGCAAGCCTGTGTGGGCCATTTAGGGTCTGTGTGTCTGTCTTACAAACCACTCAATCCCACCGCCTAGATCAGTGTGTCATCCATGGGCTATTGAAGGCTGTGAGTAACCATCCAAGATATCATTGGTCTCTGTTTGCTTGAAGCAGAAGAGGGCAAGGAGACCTAGGAAACACATCGGGAACTAGACTGAAGAATCTCACTGCTGCCATGATCTACTACTTTTGAGCCATGAGACCAGAACACTCAGGTGGTACCCAGCTTCCATTATTGAATTTTCTGATAGAGGAATAGATTAATGAATCTTGATATAAAAGGGATAAGATGTGAATCAGAATTTCAAATTTTCACAGAATCTAGACTTATTGGTCTTATGACTTTCAAGGTTTGTTGGAGGGAGTGGGATACCTGGGCTATCATTCTGAGAAAACCTTTAAGCCACAAGCTGAATTTATACCTTAAGTCGTCTTTAAACCACCTCATGGGTGTGCTAGAAGAGGAGCGAATGGCTCGCATTACTTTGCACTCTTTCAGAGAATTATCTATAGGAGAGCATATGACTGATGGTAATGCTAAGACACAGAGGAAAAGTTTAGGGGCTGGCGAGTCAGAGCCATAGGTGGGTACAACAAGATTACCAGAGACCAGGGAAACGAGACACACAATGAATAAAGCAGCCCATGTGGTCTAGTTGAACTTGTAGAGACTGATGAGTCTGTGCTGTGGTGTGTATTTTCACAACATTTTAAAAGTAAAATGTAAAAACCCAGGCTTGATCATTCAGTTTTTACCAGGCTAGATCAAAATATTGCTACAAATTCATGGAAATCTTTATTTTTGAAGGTGTTTCTCAACACAACCTCCAGAGAAGTGGCTTCCCTTGTGGAGCAAGGCTGCTGTCTCTCTACCTCACCCTCGAAGAAAAACGGACTCTTCACATGACAGCCATTTTTTACATCCTCCAGCCACTCAAACCATGCTCTCTTTACATGTTCTTGGGGAAAAAAAATTATGGAATGAGAAGTGTGAAGGGATAAGATGAAGACTGTAGGGTAACTGGAATAAGGTTTCATAATTAAATTCTCCTAGGTTAGTCTTTGCTACCTTTGAAGGATGAGCAAGTGCACTGTCATAAGGGAGAGGCAGAAAAATGTCATGTAACTTTCCTGGACTATTCTGTTACCATTGCGATCTTGAATGTTCTTGAAAGCTCTTAATGAGCCCTATTACCCTTCTGTGTCCTTAGAGAAAATCTATCAAAGATCACCTCTTAGAAGTCTCCAAGGTACAAGCGCCATGACCTTCTAAGTCGACCTCTCTGACTTGAATTTAACTCACCAGCAGATCCCCTTGGGAGCTACTGCTTTGATTGGACCTTTCTTTCCCAATCATATTTGTAAATCTAAGACCTGTCCCCCCATATAAGCTATTCCATAAGGTCCTCTTCACTAGCTCTAATATAGTTTAATAGACTGATAGAAAAATCCGGTCTCTGAGCGACCTGATTTTCTTTCATACCCTTTTTGTTTCCTTCATGACACCCTAACGAGACTAAGACAAATGTACTATGGAAACAACTTGTCTACAGCCATCCACTGATAGTAGAGACACGCTTAACCACATTTTATTCGGAATAAACCATGCATGTAGACTCAGGATATTTTTTGACTTCTCCTCTGTAACTTCATCCCCTAGTACTTTTAAACCATTGGATTATGATAAAATAATCCCCTCCTGACTAATATATACACACACACACACACACACACACACGTGATATGTAATTGGTTTAAGGCAGTTTCCTACCAAGAAGTAACCCTTGAACACATAAAATGGGACTAAAGCAAATGAGAAATGGAATTCTTCACTTTATTTAATTTTAATTATCTTCTCATTCAATTTGAAAGTTAATATTTGATCTGATTATTGGAAAATTTTAACAACATCTAGATGTGAATTTATTTTTTAACTGAAAATTTCATGAAATCTAAATACAGATCAAGTATTTCTGATAAAAATTAGCATATAAATTGAGATATGCTATCATGTAAAACAAACACCAGATTTCAGTGACTTGGTACAAAAATAGAGAATTATTTTATGTAAAATACCTCATTAGTAAATTTTTATATTAGATATATGTTCAACATATATTGAATATATGAATGTGTAATAGTTTGGATATGTTGTATTCAGTTAAATACATTGCTAAAATAAATACCTTTTGATTTGTTTTTACTGTAGATACCAGAAAAATTTAAATTCCATATGTGGTCTCACATTATATTCCCATTGGAAGGTGCAGGGCGCAGTTCTAAACCAAGTGTCCACAAATGAGTGTCCACGGGCCAATTTTAGTCCACCACCTGTTGCTGTGCAGGCTGAGAGCCAAGAAAGGTTTTTACATTTTAAAATGGTTAAGGAACATGAAAAGAGGAATATCATTTCATAACATGTAAAATTATATGAAATTCAAATTTTCAAATTGCCCATAAAGTTTTATCAAAACTTTCCAATAAAGTTTCATTTGTCTCTGAGTGATTTCACATTACCATAGTATATAAAGCTCAATGGCTTGCCAAATCTTTAAGTCATCACTATCTGACCCTGTTTATAACAAATTTGCTGACTCCTCTACAAACATCTATGAATTATAAGACAAAATGAAAAACAAGCCCCTTTCAAGCATCTTTAATAAAGTCAATGATCATAGAATGCAGTTTTCATTATCTTGAGTAGGAACAAGGTTCAGTCTAATTGCCACCTTCAACCTCCTTAGCTGTGAGATCAGAAGAATTAGATGGTGTCCAACTACCACGATTGAAAGTTCATCACAGACTCATTTGAAGGAGTCTGATTTTAAAGGGATAAAATGTAGATCGGAATTTCGAATCTTTTGCAGAATCTAGACTTATTTGTCTCATAACTACTGGAATATATAGGAACCCTGAGCCTATCATTTTGAGAAAATCTTTGACCCACAGACTGAAATTATACCTCATCTTTAAGCCAAACATTGGCTGTGCTAAATTAGTAAGAATGGTTCACGTGGATTTTGCCCTTTTTGAAAGAATGGTTTATTTGAAATGAAATGGCTAATAGTAACTCTGGCCCACAAAGCCACCAGCAAGTCTCAGTTAATGTCGACGACAGGTGGGCAGAAAAAGAGATCTCTGTCAGCAATGTTATTGAATGGCACATGTATAATAAACCAATGAATGGGGTGTATATGCCACAATATATATCTTCACAAAACTTTTCAAATGAACTCTCAAACATTGACTTGGACATTCTAGTTTTAGGATGCCATAATATTGCTACAAAATTGTCAAAACCTTTATGAAATAAACATCTCAAAATATTAAGCTATTGTTTCTTAATGTGTCCTTCTCCAGAGCTAAACTCTTCTACTGTTTCCAATTCTTTAGCTTTTCTTCAAAGAATTTCACGTTCTTTGATTTATACTATGTCAAAACAGCAATTTCAGCATTTTCAGGGTACTCAAGTCAGACCTTTTAAACATTTTTTGATTTTTGGAAACAAACAACAAACAAAATCTGATCAGGCAAGATCAGGACATAGGGTGACTGAGAAAAGGCAAAAGTTGTTTTGAGCACAAAATGTAACCGAAACACAAAAGCAAAAAAAAATCTGCTGCCGTGAAGTTGATTGCAGCTCCCACCGACCCCATAAAATGCCTCTGAATTAGTAAATCTTTATGGAAGCAGATAGCCTCATGTTTGCCCTGCGGCAGCGGGTGGCTTTGACCCACTGACCTTATGATCAGTAGTCCCAAACTGACCTGCCAGTGCCACTAGAGCTTCTTGCTAAGTTAAAGGGGATCTACTTATAAGGATAAATTATATTTTTAAAAATCCAAATTAATTTAAAAATTATAGTGGACAAGGAACACACAAAAAATATGTTTTCCTAGTAAGATTACAGACACCTGGGAGCACAAGAGTTACCGGTAAGGGCTTCTCTGATAACCAAAAGGTTGACTGCTCAAACCCAACCTTCAGCTACATGGGATATAGAGTCCTGGCATTCTGTTCTCTAGCTAATTACAAGCTAGAAAACCCCATGTGCAGTTCTACTTTGTAACACAAGGCAAATCAACCCAACAGCAACAAACAGCAGTACCAAGCTTGGAACACAATCTTCAGAGAAACATAGTCCCCAACTCCTCCTGGGGTTTCCTGGGTGAACTGGGACTGGCAGTCCCCCAAGACCAGTGCTCTGGGAAGTACAGCAGTGACACAGAGCCTCGCTCTCAGAAGACCCTAACCTTGGTTTAATGCTCTCCTTCCCTGTATTGAAATGCTTAATAATTTAAAGGAAGGAGTCACATGTCATCATTATAAGTTCCAACCAAGACTCAAGTCCACTGCCATCGAGTCCATTCTGAATCAGAGTGACTCCACCTAGGGTTTCTGAGACTGGTCATCATGAGAGATCCTTGGAGTGGCTGATGGCTTGGAACCCTCAACCTTTCAGTCCTGCTAGGCTCCTTGAATATAGGTAAAATCTACTAAGAAAGCACACACTACAAACTCCAGCTTAACAATGCATCCCCTAGTCACAAAGGAGACTAAAAACGACTGTAAAATTCAAGAAGAATGTGAAATCCAAGAAGAAAAGTGCTTTCCACGCAGCTGTGCACGACCCATAGGAACCTGGGTAACGTAGTGGACTATACATTGAGCTGCTTAGCACAAGATCCCTGGTTTGAACCCACCAGGTGCTCCCCATGAGAAAAATGAGGCTGTTTACTTCTGTGAAGATTTAAAATCTTGGCAAAGCAAAAGAGCAGTTCTATCCTGGGCGGCTATGAGTCAGAATTGACTCCACAGCTGTGCTTTGGTTTCTAGTTTGACACAAGTGACACAAGATCAAAAGAGGGGAGATATGCAAAGTAGATCTGAAAGGCGAGGTCAGATTGTCCATCACATTCATCACACACAAAGGAGGCCTGATGGCACTGCGGTATAGGTCGACAGTTCAAACTGACCAGCAGCTCCATGGAAGAAAGATGAGGCTCTCTGCTCGCATAGAGGTTTATAGAGCTTTGGAAGCCCCCCTAAAGGGTCACTTTGAGTCAGAACATATTCAGTGGCTGTGGGAGTGTTTGAACCCTACCTAAGGGCATCCTGGCTGTTGGAGTCCCTAGTGGATACAAATGGTTAATGTTCTCCCATGATCATGGAAAGGTAGAGAGTCAAGTTTACCCAGTAGTATCTCAGGAGAAAGCAATATTGAGTCACTGAAAAGCTCAAACATGGGGTTGCCAGGGGTTGAAATTGCCTCGGGGGCAACTGGCATTGACCATCATTGGTGTAGATGGCACGTTTCATTTAAAAAAATCAAACAGCCCCACAAGTACTCTGAGAGAGATGAAAGGCTCGGTGGTCAGAGTACTTTGGAATGCGTCACTACCATTTCGGGTCTCAAAACTTTCAATGTACATCAGCACATGAAAGACTTCAAAAGAACCTGCATTAAAGGCCATAAGCATATGTCAATACACTACTCTCTCAGGTAAGCAATGAAGGGTCTGTAGAACATTCTTTTGGAAACACTTAAGTAGTGCACAGCATATTAATTAGAAAGCATATTTCAGGGGGAAAATAATTTGGGTACTAAAAATAAAGGAGGAATGGAGGTTGACAGATAAAATATAGGC
Source organism: Nesogale talazaci (assembly GCA_004026705.1). Taxonomy (NCBI): domain Eukaryota; kingdom Metazoa; phylum Chordata; class Mammalia; order Afrosoricida; family Tenrecidae; genus Nesogale; species Nesogale talazaci. The sequence goes on along the minus strand of PVJH01001309.1, from coordinate 12,832 downwards.
TGTCTTGTCATATTTAAATGTTAAACCAGCATCGAGTTTGTTCATGCTAAGTAGACCCCATGTGTCAGTATCTGAAATCTAACTTTTACTAGGCATTCCATATTTTTATTTGTTTTGTATCTGTGAACTTGAAAATATACCCTTTCTTTCCTGTATCCAATTAAGATGTGCTCTGTATAGGGGCATCGTGTGATACTCTAAGGTTGGAAGAAGTGAACGAGACAGATACTTCGATGAATAATTCTGACAGCACTCCTTGGTCAGTAGGTAACTCTCATGCATAGTTGCCCTCAAACCTGTGGAGATTTAATGATGTTCTTGATCAGACTTTATGCCTGAGAGAGAGGCCTGACTTATCCCATAGGCACAATACACATGACTTCTAGGAACCATACTATCTTGAGAAGCCTGTGAAAAAATAGAAGGAGAAAATGACTATAACCCAACCTGGGTTACATTTGCCTTTCACCAACACAGCAGTAGATTATAATTTCTCATTGTTTATGGGGTCAGGGACTCACAAAAGCCAAGTGCCCAGGATCGCCAAAAGTCATAAGGCCATGCTGCCCATAGATTGCAATTTAAAGATTCAAATACAGGGAATAGCAACACAGCCTCCTCTGGGGACTCTTCCCTTTTCATTTAGTTTTGCTCTTGTTGTCTCTCTCTCTCTCTCTCTCTCTCTCTCTCTCTGCTCTTCCTTCTCCAATGATTTTATTGCTTAAGGAGTTATGCAATCTCCAATTTAATTTATGATGTGTGGGACATGAAACTCTGTTGCCAACTTATTCGCTCACTACTTAGCCATGATGTTAACGAGACAGGGATCACAGATTTGATGGGCATATGGGTCTCATGGGTCTAAGGTGTTTGACCATCAAGCACCTTTGTTATAACTACCATAGGTCCATTTTACTAGCAATATCTATTGAGTGCCTACTATGTGCAAATCAATGTGTTGCGTGTGGTAGGCACAGCGAAACAAAATGAAACAGCCCCCCCCTCCCCCCAGAAAAACAGACAGATTCTGCTCTCACGATCTAGTGGGAGAGACAGATGCATTCACAAATGGCTACACGACAAAGCAAATTATGCTAAGCACTATAATAGAACCACAAAGTGTAGTGGGAAATCAGAGGAGGAAGATTAACTCGAGCCCGTGAGGATATGAATGGGCCACCACAAATGTATCGCCACCCCAGGAACTACAGCTTAGCTCCGAAGCTGTCATCACGGTGGGTGAGGATTGCTATTTTAAAACACAAGTGAAAAATATATTATGATTAGATGAGACTTGCCAGATACACAGAACAAAACCCATCAGAAGGTTAAAGCACAAAGAGGCAGATAATGATTTGAACTATTTCTGTTGCGTTTTGTGCTAGCTTGTTGTTTATTTTGACTCTGATTGGTGTGAGCCATGAGGAGAGCCGATGACATAGCGGATTCCTCCTTGGGTTGCTAACCACAGGTCAGCAGTTTGAAACTCTCAGCTGCTCTGAGGGAGAAAGAGGAAACTTTTTACTCCCATCTGGATTTGTAGTCTCAGAAACCCACAGGGGGCGTTCTCCTCTGTCCAATAAGGTCACTCTGGGTTGGAATCAACTGGGTGGCAATGAGTTTTGAGTTGGGGAGCATAGCATTATGTTTGGCTTGGTGGTGGCGGCGGCGGCGCGGTGGTAGTGCTGGTAGGGTTTGAAATGCGCTCTAGAGATGTACCTGCAAATCGCAAGCCCCACCCCGTCCCCCCCAAAATAAGGGGATTCCCAGGTGAAGGATTGGATAATGCCTTTTTGCATTCAAGTCTGTGGCCAGAACGGTGAGCCTTTCAATGGAATGGTTTCATTGCCAAAGCCATCCCACCAGTTTACGTCTGAAAACATGTACACAATCACTTGAAAGGATATTCTGTTTATCTTCCGGGTGTGTGAGGCGCTGTGACTCCCATGAAATCTGCCAAGAAAGTCAAACACATGTTGAGACACAAGAGAAAAGGCTTTAGTGTTTCTTTAGGGAATATGCACGGCACGGAGGTTCCAGTCCAAAATGTTTCAGCAGGATTTAACTTTAACCCAGAGGTCACTTGTCTTATGAAAAAGAGAGAAACTAACAGCAGTTCACTGCCAGTGAGCCGATGCTGGGTCGTGGTCTCCCTAAAGAACAGGGTAGAACTGGCCCTGGGAGCTTCTGAGACCGGAGCACTTTACAGGAATAGAAAGCCTCATCTTGCCCCCTGAGAAGCAGCTGGTGTTTCCAAAGGGCTAACGTCATCCTTAGAAGCTTAGCACGTAACCCACTATACCACCAGGGCTCTCGTATCTGGAGACAGCGCCATATTTCCCTCCCCAAGGTGCTGAAATGGCTAGCGGGAGGTTATCTTATTAACATACTGGCATGAGCTCTCCGCCCGCACCCTGAGCGCTTGATGGTGACTTGAGGCCAATGCAGTAGTTGTGCGCCCACCCTGCTCAAAGACTTGAGAAATGACTCCACACCCATGTCTCCCTTTCCATTCTCTCCCCTAACCCCTATTTTTAATTTTAAGATTTTCTGTTGAATACCAACAAAATGCTTCCTATGCAGCAAATACTATTCTGAGAAACCAACAAGACAAGAAAATAACTTGTCCCCATGGAAAGGAACTGAAACCCAAAGATCTTAATAACCTTGTACAGAAGAATTCAGCTAGAAAGCAGCTGAACAGGAGATCCAGTGGCCATGCTATTAACCACCATCTCAATCTGCTTATGCTATATAATCTCTAGACAGTCATTGTAAGAATTATACAACATCTGCAGACAGCTGGCATACAGGGCCTATTCATGAAATATTAGTCTTCATCAAGTATTAATCATTTACCCATTGTGTTTTAAAACTTAAGATGTCACCAAAATACTCTTTGAGTGCAAGTATTTGGAAAAGACTATTTGCATAAGCTTAAATTTGCATCATCTCACAGTGGGTTTGTTTGAGAACAGAGCAGATATTCATTTATTTGACACCTCATGTCTCTCAAAATGCTTTATATTTGATTCGTGTAGTATTTTCCCCTAAAAGACTCTAGACTCCTTAAAGGTTAGGATCATGTCTTCCATGCTCACAACCCAACATTTAACATGGTGTTTTGATACACAAGCACCCTTCAGGAAATGTCTATAGATTAGCAATGAGTACATTTATGGAGGCTCCATAAGTGTAGCGCCTTGGGACACTATTGTTGAGTTGGAGTAATTTTTTAATTGGATGATTGTCATATTCAATCAATAGAGATGAACTCCCCTTCCTAAATGTTCTAGTTTACATTTCTCTGACAATCCAATACTCGCACGCATGTACATGTTTCTGTTGAAGGTGTATCTGGGAATAGAATATACATAAGGGAAATACATATCCATGTTTACCGAATTATATGTATGGATCCAATCAAGCACTCTGCAAGTAGATGTGGCAGTCTGCTCTCAGAGAGATTTCAGCTCCCGGGGCCCCTAAAGAGCAGTTCTCCTCTGTTCTCCAGGGTGGTTATGCGTCAAAACCAATGTGAGATCAGTGAAGCAGTCCCCCTACTTTTAATAGTTGCATTCTGGAAGCAACCCCAAAGCCCACCAACTTTACAATGGAGAAGCCAATTGTATACTCACACAGGGAAAGCTGGCATAGCAATAAAAGGAAGTGACCTATCATCACACAACAAAAGAGATGAACTCGTCCTTGAACTGGAAACATGGAGATAAAGAATCCAGACCATCCCCCAAAGCACATGCTGAATGGTTGTGCTCGTATAAAATTGACAAAATGAATCCTAGCTAAATCCCTTAGAGAGGCTAGTGCCCAGAAAGGGGTGTGGATTGCATATGAACAGGGGCCTGATGCTATCATCATGATTGTGATCCTAGGTTATGTCATTTTTCCTATGTACACATCATACCAACCTACCAATAGCAATATTTTCTATTCATTCTGGGTCTAGAATTAAGCTCCAGATCTTTTCTTTGCTTTGTTTCCTCTACCACCGCTGTAACCCCCGTCTCTCTCAACCCTTCTGGCTGACTACTCTCACCGGCTTTGTAAATCTTCTCTTCTTCTACCCCTCTAGGATTTCTGCTCCTCAGAGGAGACAGAACAATCTGATTAATTTTTAAACTTCCTTAATCTCTCCACTTCACTCACTGTTCACCAGTCTGTGGTTCAGGTAGCTTGCATTTGACTGGGATACTGGGGACAGGCCACCAGTAGTTTTAATACCAGCAGGATCACCCATAGGGGACAGGTTTTAGGGAAGCATGCTAAGATAAGAGACTAGAGAGAAAGGCCTGGTAATCCGCTTCTGAAAATCAGTCAATGAAAACTACATGGGATGTAGAAAAATGCTATCCTGCTGTGTTATACTAGAAGGTGAACCTCATAGGTTGGAAGACAAGTATGCTGATGATCGTACGATAGCATCAGACTGGGTGAGAGCGTGTTCTGTTCTCTGTGTAGATTACAACTATGTTATTGCCACAGTCCACAGCACCTTGCGGATTGTCATCCTACCTATCTATCCCTGTGGTCCAGGCTGTTAAGTCCATGCCAATGTCTAGAACATGAGTACCATTTGTGCTCTCTTGCCTCTGTTGTTTGCCTTCACATCTCAGCTTAAATGCCAACCCTTCAAGAATGATGCAGAAAGGGCTCCCCAGATACTGCCATCAAATAGCTCTTCCTGTTTTTAGCTATCTAGTTTCAACACAGAACTTCACCTGGAGGTGCTCCATTGACCTGTTTAGACTCTGCCTCTCCTATTTAGACTATAGACCCCTGCTCACCCCAGCTGCAGTGAACACCATCATCTAACCCAGAGCTCGTAACAGATGCCCTCCCTCACCAAGTATGTACCTTACTGCCTCTTGGGTTGATGCCCTAGTCTACCCCCTGTGAACACAAAATTGGGCAAAAGAGGCAAAAAAAACCCTGATGTAGGCAGTTGAGATCTCAGAAAGGTGAATAGTGGATACACACACAGACAGGAATAAGTAATATAATATCAGAAAGGTTCCTAGGGATGCAGATGGCTTATGCATACCTACTCACCTAAACGTTAATGGTTCCAGCATACCCACAAGTGCCTCGAGAGAAAGGCCTGACACAAAGAGGGCAGCCAAGAAAAGCCTTTCGGGCATTTCTACTTTGTCACTCTGGGAGGTCACCAACAGAGTAGACTTAACAGCAAGAAGTTTGCTTTTGGCTTGATGGCCTTAGAAGAAGGTAAGTGTGACGGAGAAAATCAGAGCAGTGAGAGTAGACAGGCAGAGCCAGGTGGGGACAGAGGTATGACATGAGTTATAGTACTCGCAGATGCTAGTAGAGATTCTGGAACAGAGACTTGACGGAGGTAAAGTATCAGGGAAGAGCCTTCTAGGCAGGAGAAGTACAAGAATCCAGAGGTGGGAGTGTCCTTCAGAGTTCAAGGACCAGCCCCTGGGTTTGGAACCCAGGAGCATGGGAGCCAACTTCTCTTCTAATATGATGCTCCAATCTGCTGAGTTGAGAACATTGTAGAGAATGGAGTGAAGATGCCACCGGGGCCAGCTAGGGACGAGGGTGGTTGGACCAGGGGAGGGGTGGGGGATTGCTGAAGAGCGGTCAGATTCTGCACATAATTTGAATGTAAGGCTAGGGGGATTTTTGTGGCATGTGGAAGTGAGGTGTGAGAGAAAAAGAGTGATTCCAAAATAAGTATTCAATATAGTTTTGCTGAATAAGTGGATGGGTGGATGTATAAATGTTACCTAGTTACAAAGCAACAGGATCAAGACTTGCAACAAGGAAAATAGGATGTCAAAAATACTTTTAAAAAATTCTTAACCTTTCCGGGCTTGACAGAGACACTCTCCACTTAGACAAATTATATATATATATGTATATATATATATTTGCATATAATGATAGGAGCTTCGTGAATTTCTTGAAAACTGTCCAGAAATCTCTGTGTTCAGAGAACCTAACTACACCATGCAATCATGTGGCATAGAGCTTGAGTTCTCTAAACTTGATTTCCATAACATTTTTGCCAAGCCATCTTTTGCATCAAGTGTCCCCTAATCTTACAACATCAATCAATGACATTAAAAAATGGCCCTTTGTCCTGCTCCCAAGGTTTGACAATAGCCAGAACCACATTTATCATTGGAATACAGCCATTCTAACTCCGTATCATAGAAAATAGTAATCAGTTGCTACACATCATTTTTTAACACTTTTAAATGCCTAAAAGAGGCTGCACCTTTATTTCAGGAAGATTGCAAAAATTACGACAGCATCATTTTTATCTTGTAGCTAAATTTACATCAATCTAGTTCTCATACTAGTAGACGTTGTAACTGGTAGATGTACATGCCTTTATTTAATAACAAATGAGGATGCACACGTTATCAGTGCAACTTGGTAAGGGGGAAATAAATACATATGTACTCCATGGTAGAAAATAATGAAGTGGTCTTTCCAAAAAATAGCTTAAGTGTTATTTTCAGCAAACACTAAATGAGGAAACTAAATGTTGCAATGGCCTCTAAGTCACACAAACAACTATGATGTAATAGCAGTGCCAATGGTTACATTTAAAAATGCAATCTGACTGTCATGCTCAAACTATCTCCAGGTTACCTGTTTTGGCTAAGAACCCTCATGTGTACAGGTAAGCAAAATATTTGGCTGGCTTCTATTTTTTTAGACCTCTAAGACTTTTAGGAGAATAAGGCTCCTTTTTGAGTATTTTGTCTCACAGTTTTCTTTTATTTAAATCCCAACAAGTGATGTCCGCAATGAGGTACTCTGCCACAGCCACAAAGCCCTCTAAACCCAGGGGGAGACACCGACGTAAAACTCTAGGGAATCACCCTGAATTTATTCACAGATTTCCAAACTGCCCTGAAGCATTTGTGTGAAAGCTTTAAAATAAAATAGAGTGAGCGAGAAACACTCAAAGCATATCTCAGAAAGTACCATGTGTTTGTTTGTTTGTTTTTGTGGGGGGGGGTGCAGGGGGTGCAGATGCAGAACTCTGGTCCTATCATTTGTTATACTACCCGCACCTGCTTGGGCCCATCTTCTGCTGCTCCAGACCACTGAAACACCAGCAAAACCGTGGGGGTGTTGCAAGCTGGTGGGAGACTGTGGGCAGGGAGTCAATCTAATTCCCAATCATTGAGATCCAGGCACTAGCAGGATGACCTAACATTAACAACAATACTCACACCTACTGTATTTTTGCCCAGCAATGGAGTCAAACTCTTACCTGTACTTCCTGTTGGTTACTTTTAATGAGTGAAACCAGAGCTCTTACTCATCGATAGCGAGAGAGAGGCAGGCAAGCAGGCAGACAGAGAGACATTGGGCACGTTTAAAAAAATCTGTTCTAAAATTCCATGATCCCAGAGGGAAAATTTTTATCAGTCAGATTGGTAGCAAAATTGAGTTGTGGATGTGAACTGTGAGATGCAGTGACTGCTGAGAAATGAGTGATGGTAGGATGGAAGCCAGGGGAATATGGACTCTGAGTATTTGTCTGTAATTCAGAATGTGTTTGTTTGGAGTATTGGTGCTAACATGCTTGCTTTCTTAACGGAGAGTGGAGCAGCCGTTATGGCGTATGTAATGAATGCATATTAGCAGCAGAGGCATTTGCATATCTGGAACTATAGTAGAAAATGCATCACAAAAATTTCTTTTGAGAGACTATTATACCAACCCGATGAATCCTTGCTAATTCTTGACATATAGCATTTTGTCTTCCCCTGTTTCTTGGGGAGAAAAAAAGGAATTCAGACAATAGGTTAATAGAGAAACCTGAACATGGATTCCAGCCCCCACCCTGCTCCCCCACCCTCCCCCATGGAAGGCTGTCTTCTCATGTTCAAAGATCTGCAATAGAACAGCCCCACGTGTTTCGATCAACAAACTCTTCCTCATTTCACTGCACGTGGAATGAAAAAGAATAATAAACTCCATCTCTTGGATGAACTTCGTCAGTGCTCATGTCCTACTGGCGCATCCTGTGTTTTCAGCCGGACTTAAGAGTTCCAGGTTTGGGACGCCCTGTCCTGCAAGACTCGGCCACGTTCCCACTAAGGTGCGGGCTGCAGAACGGAGGGCAGGGCTGGCTGCTCTCTGGTCCCTGCGTCTGAAACTCCTCCTTTGCATTTAAAAATGAAGCCGTGCATGGCTTCAAACACCATTCCGCATCTGACCTTGCTGGAGAGCTACTCTGCCTTGAGAAAAAGCATATGTAGTTTTGAACTCAAGCCTCCGCAGCCCATGCTCAGGGCGCTCATTGCCAGTGATCTGCTCCCTAAGCAGCACGTTCTACGATGGCTTTGGTGTTTCAAAGTTAAAAGCAAACTAATCAACAAAACCCTAAACCATTTCCCTGTATGGATGATGTCGCTTCTTTTATTTTAGATCTCCACTTTGACATCTGCCCCACTTGACCTAGCATGATTCTTTTCACCAACCTTCGCATCTCATCGGTAGCCATCCAGGCAGAGAGACCTGGGCAGTGACTTTCTGAGGGGAGGGCGAATATGACAGGCGCAACCCTGAATTTCTTCTGAAGACCTCAATGCCAATTTGGCCCTGAAGTGCATTAAAAGGCAGCAGAATTCTAAACCTTAAAAAAAGAGGGATTTATGAAGGGAAACGCTCACATGGTTCACAGCTCTGCCAGGGATGACTTCAATACCAAGAACACCTTCCATATTCACTCACTTTAGTGAGATTACTCAGTGGCCAGATAGGCTGTGTTCGCCAATTTATTTTTGAAACTTTTATCTTAAGGTCCATTTTTCACTGACCTGACAGGTCCCCATGAAATAAAATATCCCTCTCTTGGGGGCATTTCCAGGGAGCCATGGAAAGGAGGGGAAGGCAGAGTGAGTCCTGCCTGCAGAGTTTTTCTTGCTTGTAGGACTTGGCCCGTTTGCTTACCTGTTTTCCACACTATGCAACGAATGTGGGGAGGAGGTGGGGGAAGAAAGAGAAATAAGCAGTGACCCTGACAGGAAAAAGCCATTGAGGAAGGAGAGGAGTAACAGAAAGCCGTTAGAGTGATGTTGATCAAGAGATGAAACAAACAAACAAAAAATCAAGAAGATTTTTAAGAGGGGGGGAAAAATCTGAAAGCTTAAAAAGAAAAAGCCAAAAACAAACAAGCAACAGCAAAAAAAACCCAAGCAAGCTAATCTTTGATTAAATAACTCAGCAGAATGCCAGAGAGAGAGAATCATCAGTGATGATTTTTTATGTTTATTGTGCCTGAAATGAAATGAGAAGGAACAAACAAGCCAATGTTTTGTAAGAGAGAGGGGATGATAAATGTGGGAAGTTAGTGACTTTGGATAGAGGACACGAGGGACTTTGAGCACCTCTACATCTTATAGCGAGGTAGATACACATATGTAACATATATCATTGTACACGTTACATAAATATGCAAGTATTTATTTAAGGATACCTGGGGAAAGTTGCAGAAAGACACAAGCGAGTGAGCAAGTGCAGACAGGCGAACATCTGAGACTGCCTTCCACAGAGCGCAGATGGAGAAACTGTGCCTTTATTCTAAATGCCTAAGAAGCGGAGAAGTCTTCTCTGCTAATAAGAGAACACACAGACACACACTCGTAAGCTGCATGCCATGGAACAAAAATCAGGGCAGAAGGAGACCTTTGCTGACCTCTGTTTGCTTACAGGGATTTCAGTTTGGTTAAGCATCGTGCACAGCAGTCTCCTGATTCCAGCTTCTTGCCTGGCTCTCTTTCCCTGGGTACCCAGGTGCAGGAATGGGATGGTGAGCTTTACAAGATAATATCAACAACAACAACAACAACAACAACAACAACAACAGCAATAAAACGCCCTGGCTCACACAAAAGCCCACCTTGTGAATGAATGGAATATTAACCACTACCTAATAGTTGCACCGTTGGCAGGATGAACCTGAGCACTAGCACAGCTCTTTCTACAGTTTGCCCGTGAAGCCGAGCAGCTCCAGGAGAAAAGCTCTGACTGGATGGGAAATGCTGGTGCAGATTTTTTCCCTATCAGTCTAACCTTCTGTGTTGATACATGAATGCTGGTACCCACTTACAGGGATGCCAGATGATCAGTGCAGAATGAAGGTCCCAAGAGAGAGGATCACATGGTTCTCTCTGCCCCGTGACGTCACTAGCAGATGGCATGGGTACCAGCTCTGGCAGTTGGCATCAATGTCACTTTTTAGAGATCAATGAGATAGTGCAGATATACACAGATCTAGAGACTCCAGGAGACGATGCGACACACAGCCTGAAAAGATTTGGAAGACCCAAAATGAGAACTGATTATTGAATGAAATTAAAACCTAAGGTAATATAAATAAAGATATACTTCAATTGATGCTGGCTTTGCATGCAAGTATTTAAAGATACAGTGTCACTGTCTTGTAGTATTGATGTGTTCTCTGCCATCTCTAACTTCTCATCCTCTGTCATTCTTAGGATGCAACAATTATCACATACTTTCACTGCTATTATGTAACACTGAAAGTATGTGGACGTTGCTAAGAGGTGTGTGTGAGTGTGTGTGCGTGTGTGTGTGTGTGTGTGTGTGTGTAGGGAGAGGGGGGACTGGGGATTGTTAAATTGAAAAGTCGCTATTTTGCTGTGTCTGTTTGTTGGAAGACTTTAGAGGAAAATACTTGCTGTTTCACCAAATGAAAACAAAAATAGAAAAAAAATGCCTTTGAAACACAAATTATTTTCCCCTTTCATTCGGGATTCTGAACACACGTGCACAACTGCAGTCAGAATCCTTGGACCGTTCCTGTCAGATATTAGCTAGAGGGAGACTTCTGTGGCTCGTAGAACAAAAACGCTCTGAGAGTGGTTTTTGTTCACAGTGATTTGAAAAGCAGTAAACAGACAATTGACATTCAGAGAGATTTTAAATGTAAAAGCAACTTCACCATTTTCTTGAAATTGAAAAAGAAAAGAAATAATAAAAACCTGTCAGTGATTTTTATTTTTAAAAATTTATTTATGGAGTTGATTTCAAGTGAGCTTAATCCCTCTTTCTTTTTGAAGGCTGGGAAAATAGTGCTCTTTTACATAACTCATTATTCATTAGAAATAAATCTGTTTTAAAGCTGTCTCTGATTAATGTGTTTTGTTTTGTTTTGAATGTGTATATCCCCATAGTCACTTATCTAAATTCACAGTTGTGTGATACTACAAATAAAGTTAAGGTCTATTTATTTTTTTCCAAAGCAAAAGAGAACCACCAAACAAAACACTAATTTGTCAGCTAATAGAGAGAGAGAGCACTTTTCATTTTAAAAACTGGTTTCTCTCCCCATTTGGGGCTCAGGGGAATTGGAATTAATGAAATTCTGCATTGCTATAGCATGCTTTGCATGTGCTTGAACTCCGTGGTCCTTTTCGTATTTTAAGAGCCAGTTTAAAAATCAAAGAGAAACAGAGACGGTGGGGCTATTAGAGCAAATGCTTCGGGTTTTATTTTCTTTTGATAATGTGCCTGTATAAATTAATCCTAGTGCATGTATCGATGTGTCGGTAATTGCTCGTCTGCACACACCCAAATTATATTTACTGTATAAAAATTAGCCCCGCAATCAATCTTTTTCATGTGCTTTTGAATTCTTATGATAAAGTCATTAAGTATGTTTGAAATGTACACACCGTACGAATGAAAACGCTTTCCATGTTGTGCTGGCATCTTTTCAGGTCATTTAAGATTAGAGAACCATGTTAACACTACCGTTTGACGAGTCGGTGGTAATGCCAGACTCGCAGATGTGCAGAAAGTTTTCCAGAGAATGTGAGGACCCGAAGCAAATTAAGAAACCAGAAAGCTTTTCCAAACAGATTGTCCTTCGAGGAAAGAGCCTCAAAAGGGCCCCCGGAGAGGAAACGGAGAAAGAGGAGGAGGAGGAAGATAGAGAAGAGGAAGATGAAAACGGGTTGCCCCGGAGAAGGGGTCTGAGGAAAAAAAAGACCACCAAGCTCCGACTGGAGCGAGTCAAGTTCCGGAGGCAGGAAGCGAATGCGCGCGAGAGGAACCGGATGCACGGCCTCAACGACGCTCTGGACAATCTGCGCAAAGTGGTCCCCTGTTACTCCAAAACGCAAAAACTCTCCAAAATAGAAACGCTCCGCCTAGCCAAGAACTACATCTGGGCCCTTTCTGAGATCCTGCGAATCGGCAAGAGACCCGATCTGCTCACGTTCGTCCAAAACTTATGCAAAGGTCTTTCTCAGCCAACGACAAACTTGGTGGCAGGCTGCTTGCAGCTTAACGCCAGGAGCTTCCTGATGGGGCAGGGTGGGGAGGCTGCGCACCACACCAGGCCGCCCTACTCCACCTTCTACCCTCCCTACCACAGCCCTGAGCTCGCCACCCCCCCGGGCCACGGAACTCTGGAGAATTCCAAGTCCCTGAAGCCCTACAATTATTGCAGTGCGTACGAATCCTTCTATGAAAGCACTTCTCCCGAGTGTGCCAGCCCCCAGTTTGAAGGTCCCCTAAGTCCTCCCCCAATTAACTATAATGGGATATTTTCCCTGAAGCAAGAAGAAACCTTGGACTATGGCAAAAATTACAATTACGGCTTGCATTACTGTGCAGGGCCACCCAGGGGTCCCCTTGGGCAGGGAGCCATGTTCAGGTTGCCGACCGACAGCCACTTCCCTTACGACTTACATCTGCGCAGCCAATCTCTCACCATGCAAGATGAATTAAATGCAGTTTTTCATAATTAATGAGGAAAATGAAAATAAACAGTGGTCATTCACCTCCCCCCCCC